>OY856411.1:31010000-31610000 GCA_963693085.1 Alisma plantago-aquatica
TCCCTCCCGTTGGTGTACTAATCACCAACTTACTCTCCCATAATTATTCTCCCTTGCTATCCCTCCCTTTATCGGGTAGGACTTGCTTGGACTCTCTATTGGTTACCACAACCAGAGAAGACAATCATTGTTAGAGTTCATTGAGTTGTGTCTGAGAAGTCCCCAGTACCCCTCTATTTATAGGAGGGTTCTTGTCAAGGTTTCCAGTCTGTGTGGGAGTGAAAGGGATTGGAATTTCACAAACATTACAACATGCGATAGGCAAAATGGTCAGTTATCTAGGTGAACCAATCAATTGGCATGTAAGCTAGTGGGTTTAGCCAGTGAACTGTTCGTTTTGTCATGTTTCCCATCACATACGAATTGAAAATTCTAATCCAATTAATGTGTGACATGACATCAAAACTAATCCTTGATGTAATTGAATTGTACCATGAAACGGGAAACGGGCTTCTCACCCCTATGATCCGGTCACTTCACGACCCCCAACCAATCGGTTCACTATGTAAACATGTCGTTTCATGCCCTTGTTCTTGTAGATTTTAACCAATGCAATTTCTAATCAACCTTACATTCCAACCAGTCAGTTCAACATTTGAACTGACCGGTTGGGAGTCTAGTCAGTTAATTTGTTTCTTGAACTGAATAACTAAATACTTTAGCAATCAATTCAACAATTATTCATGAATAAACTGCTCTTCTAGGTGTATCCTACGTGTGCGGCCCTATAGGTCCCATGTTGTTGGCAGTGAATGTAACGAACTAAAATATGGGTATTCTCAGTTTGGCCCTTTTCCTAAGCTTTTCCTTTCTTTCTATCCTTTTGTCCTTGATGTTAAAATTATGGGTTTATTAGTGATTTGGGGTTAATGTGATCACTATTTATGCCAATATATGGGTTTAAGCACAAATAAGTAGATGTTTCAATCAGTGTCCAATATGAAAATTTACTACTTAAGTGGCATATTGTTAAAATAAAATCATTCTAGAGTTTTCTATTAACTTTTGGAACAACGAAGAGATCAAGAGATAAATAATAACTCTTCAAACAAGATATTAAGTTATTGAATTATTTAATATAAAAATAGTGGTAATAATAGTTAATAGGACAAAACTCATAAATGAAAGACTAATTGGTTAAAGATAACTTGAGATTTGTTTTTCTTTAGTTTGGTTTGTCTTAAGGGAAAAGTTTCACTTTATATGCATAATAATAAATTTTCTAATTCATTTTGAAAAAGAAAAGGTGATTTTCCTCCAAACTATGGAATAAGTCATTAAAAGACTCCAAAAGAGAAAACTAATCTTATATTCTTAATCTATACATGAAAATATATCTTTAGGTAAATTTTCATGTAATTTGCAAAATATTTAATGTTCATGTATATGTTAGGAGAAAGAAACTCTAATATTAAATAATGAGAAAAATAATCCAAAAGGATAAAGTTATAGACAAATTTTTGGTCCATATATTTTATTATGATTGAGGGTAAAGTTTCAAATTAATTGGATAATTCTAGAAGTCTCTAATGCATTAAGAAAGATAAAATATGATTTAATTTAAAAGAATTAAATAAAATACTTATAATCTCCAAAACTAATAACTAATGCCATATTCAAATTTATATGTTCAGGTTAGGCTTGGTGCCAAATTTTATTTGATTTGGAATTTGTTTCCATCTTCAAATGAAGAGAGAGAATAAGAGACATTATTTAAATAACACTTTATTCGATTTTTCCCATTTGGTAAGCTTTAAATGTAACAGGTGTAGCCGATTCATGCACATTTCTAGCCATCGGATTCCAAATTGGAAATTTGGAGGACTATCCTCTACCTTGCACCCAAATAGAAACCAACAATTGTTTTTGTGATCCATAATATTGGGATTTCTCCCTCGATACTTAACTTTTCCTCACAATTTCTTTTCCAACAGCTTCAACGCTCGATTCCTCATGGATTGGTACCCTTTTTGGGATCTAGGATGGAGTATTTGAAATTTTCCCAATTCTTGGGGCTCAAGTTTCCCCACACCTATACAATAGAGGTCCTAACCCGATCCTTATATATATCTAAGCCTACCTCGAGCTTCGTTTTACTTCGTGCAATCTTCCTCTCCCCTCAATTGCTTCACATGTCCTTGGGTTGGCCATCAGATGTCGATTTTTGTTATACCTTGTGTCTCCTTTACCTGGGTCTCAACAACACCAACCTCGCAATTGAAGTTTGAAGTGAGTCCAACTAGGATTTCTCTTTCTTTCCTTGCTTTCGCTTTCATGAATCATTGTTCATAGATCATTTACCAAATCTTGACCATTCTAGTAGCTCACTACTTTCTAGTCATGGCACTTCTATGCGAGAGGGATGATATCCCCCATGTGAAATCTCATTTCTATCCCTCTTGTTCTCCCTTTCCTTTATTTTATCATGTGAGGGTATAATGGTCTTTCCACCCTATTTCTTTTTTTGCTTTGAATGAGTCAAGTGGACCATTGATAGGTGACATGGTCGCATGTGATTGGGTTATGTCTGTGGACCCATCTCTCATTTCTCTCCCTCTCACATGATTTCTTAGATTATTTGGATTAGTCTACTTTTCTGATTGGTTGATTTTGCAAGAATCATATCTTTTAATCTACTTTTCCAAATATGACGTAAAAATATGTTTTAAAATCAGAAAAATATAATCTTTCTAATAAAAATAGTTTGACAGTCTGATTTCTATGTTTTCGATTGTTTATTTTTGACAATCTAATAAATCATATAAAAAGCCCTAAAAATTGTAACTTTATCATATAAACTCCATATAAAGAAAATAAAAATGTTTTCTTGATCAAAAAACATAAGGAATTGTTTGGTTTAGGTTTTGTGTCCAAAATATGACATTTTTTTAAAAAGGTCTAAAATTAGGGTTTTCTTTATACATATATGAAACACAAACCATCATTTATGTGAATAACTTGAATTAGGCAAAGTTGAACTTGGGATCATCTAAAAATGGTGGAAGCTAGTAATTGAGCTTAGTGAAAGAGACATGTGTGTCCTTACACCCTATGTTGGGATATTTGTAAATCAAATCCTATTTTCCATAATAAGGCATTATATGAACCCTATTCTCTTTATTCATATCTCTTTTGCTATATTTGCCTCAAAATCAATATTGATATTCTATCTCTTGGGTATTGTATGCCACTACCATGTTTCAAATATATGATGCTTCTACTTGCCATAGTTTCTCTTTAGCATGTTTATTTTATTAGAATACTTAGATAATGTTGTACAAACACCCATAGATAGGGAATGTGTTATTTTTCCCAAGGGAATATGTTACTCTCCCCCTTATAAAATATTTTATAGGTGACTAGGAATGTGTTATTCTCCCATCACCTATAGGCTGAGGTCAGGAAGATGCCTCAACCCTACTTAGTTAATGTAGTAAATATTAATTGTGCATGCAAATATTTAATTATTTTCTTGTGGGAAACATCTATTTGATTATGCATCATACTCTTGACCTTCTTCATCTTTGATTAATATTTAAACTTTATTCTCCATGCTATTCTTTATCTTTATTCTTGTTCTTGATTTTGACACATACCATGTTTCTCCTCTTGTTGGGTGACCCCAACCACCCTGGCCTAGGATCAGAGTTGCACAACATGAGCATGGAGGACTATCCTAGGACTGGGATTAGTAGTACATGGCTTTCAGCATTGACCTAACTCATGAAGTTGTTGTTTGGAGACAAACTTGATATGTGTTATATTTTCCTCTATTAGATCCTTATGTTGTAATATCTATGTAAACCCTATATTGGGAGATGATGATGTACTTTTATAAATTGATTTTAGTCATGAAACTTTTATTCTGCCGATATACTTGGTCTTTTGTATATCACTATTTTGAAATTTTATACTTTTACACCTATTCCATCATACCTTTTGACTGTGATTAATATGGTTGTTTTATTCTTCAAATTTTAGGGAGTGGATCCCCTCTCGTTACAACATGGTATCAAAGCCCATGGTAGTCAGAATCTGACTATTTCAATTTTATATTTCTAATTAGAACTCTTGCTTATAGTTTCCCTCTAGTTAAGATGTTCGCCTTAGAATTAGTTGGAATAGATATATTAAACCGTAGTTTGTCTTTGAAGAAGTGACTAGGAATATGTGGTTTAGTTGACCTATCCTTTATAACCTTTGGTTGTTAAAGAGAACCTTAAGGTTGTTAGGTTAGAGACACAAAGACCTGAAGCTCAAACCTAGTTGGTTATGACTCTTTAGTTGGATACATAAACATCATAAAACCCTAAAATGCTCACAACTAATAGATGTATAAGTAACCAAGATACCTCGAGGTTGTTTATCTTGTTAGGTTAAAAGGACCTTTAAAGTGGAGCATGATAGTTGGTTGATGATGTTTGGGTAATTAGATTTCAAGTATGAAATCCTCTTCAAGGGAAAGGGGTCTAGCAACATATCAAAATCTAGTTTCTCTAACTGTAGAAACCCTAACTCCATGAATAAGTGGTTAGTGAACTTAGATCTTTAGAATTGACCAAACAAGTTATAGTTATAGCCTAACATGTTTGTTTATATACTAATGAACATATAATAGTAATATAATGAATAGTTCATATGTTTGATCACATAATATGAGCAACTCACTCATTAATAATAAATGTGGATACACATGATGTTGTTGACCACATCATGGACCAGTACACCCTAATGATATGATGAGAAAGATAATTGGAATCTAACTCAGGACTTATTGCATGCTTAGAAGGTATAGGTGAAATATAATGATCATGTTGAACCAAACATTAAGATGTATTGATACACATAAAACCACATTATTCGAAATTTATATATATGTTCCACCTTGTTCACTATAATCATATAATGACTCAAATATGGTTAATGAGTAATTTGGTTCACATAAACATGCATGATTACCTAATGTGGTGTTAAATGTGCATAATCAATAATTTGAAGTGAATAAACATGAGTAAATGTTTAATGATGAAGTAAAGTGAGTAAGAATGGTAATGTGACAAGGTATAGATGTTTAATGTAGATAGAAGTACTTATGTCTTATTATTTGGGTTAATTTTAGACTTAATAACAAATTGGATAAAATGTCATATTTCATGCAAAAAAATATGTTATAATTCAATATCGTGATAGTGGAGGCTAATCCAAATTATTAAGAATAATGGTCAAATATATTAATAAACATTGAGATTATTGAGTAACCTCTAATTGTGCTAAAACTCCCAAGGAGATAAATAAGAAAATTATATGGTTTTATTCATAATAATGAAATACAACTCTTTTGACAATGAAGTGAATATAATAGGACACAATTAAAATAATAATAAGGATGTTGTAATATCATAATAAATATAATGATGATAAGTCAAAATTGTTAATTGTGTTATATCTCATAAAAAGGAAATTATAATAGTGGAACCTTTAGTAACCCATGAGAATCTGACCTTTGAGGAGTTACATGTGAAGTTTTTGAACTCCAAGTTAGGCAGATGAAGAATAAAGACTTCAAGATAGTGAAAGTTTTGGTGGAAGATTCATGGTTTGGAAGAAACAACTTGAGAGTTTAGAGATGAGATGTTGCACACTCGTTCTTCCCTCTTTGCTTGAGATTTTAGGGACGAGATCCTTTTTAAGGGGTGGAGTGTTGTAACGAACTGAAATGTAGGTTCTCAGTTTGGCCATTTTCCTAAGCTTTTCCTTCCTTTCTATCCATTTTGTCCTTGATGTTAAAATTGTGGAATTTTTAGTGGTTTGGGGTGAATTTGATCACTGTATATGCAAATATATGGGTTTATGCACAAATTCCTCGGTAGATGTTTGAATTAGTGTCAAATATGAAAATGTACAACTTAAGTGAAATCTTGCTAAAATACATTCGTTCTAGAATTTTCTATAGACTTTTGGAACAAGGAAGAGATAAAGAGATAAATAATAACTCATTAAACAAGATAATGTGACATTGAATTATTTAATATGAGAAATAGTGGTAATAATGTATAATAGGCCAAAACTTATAAAAGGAAGACTAATCGGTTAAAGATAACTTAACGTTCATTTTCCTTAGGTTCGGTTTGACTTAACGACCATGTTTCAATTTATATGCATAATCATAAATGTTTTAATTCAATTTGGAAAAGAAAAGTTGATTGTCCTCCAAAATATTGAAATAGTCATTAAAAGACTCCAAAAGAGAAAACTAATCTTAGATTCATAATCTAAACATTAAAATATGTCTTTGGGAAAAAAATTCATGCAATATGGATAATCTTTAATGTTCATGTAATTTGGATAATCATTAATGTTCATGTATAGGTTAGGAGAGAGAAAGTCCAAAATGTTAAATATTGTGCAAAATAATCTCAAAGGATAAAACTAATTACAAATTTGTGCTTTAGTTGCTTGATGGTGAAGTTTCACATTAGTTGGGCAATTCTAGAAGTTTCTAATGCATTAAGAAAGTGAAAATATGATATACTTTAAAAGAATTAAATAAAATACATAGAGTCTCCAAAACTAAATACTAATGCAATATTTGGATTTTACATGTTTAGATTAGGCTAGGTGCCAAATTTCATTTAATTTGGAATTTGTTTTCATCATCAAATGAAGAGAGAGAAATTATTTAAATAACACTATTAGATTTTCCAATTTGGTAAACTTTAAATATAATGTGTGTAGCCAATTCCCATGCATTTCTAGTCATCAGATTCTCGATCGTATAGTTCATGGATTTTCCTCTATGTTGCACCCAAATAGAAACCAAAAATTGTTTTTTTTATTCATAAAATCAAGATTTCTCCCTCGATACTTAACTTTTCCTCACGATTTCTTTTCCAATAGTTTCGTCGCTCAGTTCTACAAGGATTGATAGCCTACTTGGGATCTAGCATTGAGTGTTCGAGTTTTTCCCAATTCTTGGGGCTCAAGTTTCCCCACGCCTATACAACATAGGCCCTAACCCGAGCCTTATATATACATCTAAGCCTAACTCAAGCTCCGTTTTGCTTTGAGCAATCTTCCTCTCCTCTCAATTGCTTCACATGTCATTGGGTTGGCTATCAGAGATCAATTTTTAGTTGTAGCTTGCGGATCCCTTTCCCAGATCTCAGCAATACCAGCCTCGCAATTGAAGTTCGAGGTGAGTCCTGTTAGGCTTGCTCTTTCTTTCCCTACTTTCACATTCTCGAATCATCGTGTAGAGAGGATTTTCCCAATATCAGCCATGCTAGCATCTTGTTGCTTTCCAGCCATGGTGTGGCTACGTGAGAGGGACGATATTCCCTATGTGAAATCTCAGTTTTACCCTTCTCACTCTCCCTTTCCTTTGTTTTATCCTGAGAGGGTATAATGGTCTTATCACCTTGTTTCTTTTCACTTTGGATGAGTCATGCAGACTGTTGACCAGGTGACATGGCCGCATGTGATTGGGACATGTCAGTGGGCCCGACTCTCCTTTCTCACCCTCCCACATGATCTCTCAAATTATTTGGATTTTCTTGTTTTCTGATTGGTTGATTTTGTAAAGATCATATCTTTTGATCTACTTGTCCAAAAATTAAGTAAAAATATGTTTTGAAATTGGAAAAATTAATCTTTCTAATAGAAATAGATATAGAGTTTGATTTATGTGTTATCAATGATTCATTTTTTAGAATCTAATAAATCATATTAAAATCCCTAAAAATTGTAACTTTATCATATAAACTCCAAATAAAGTAAATAAATATATTTTCTTGATCATAAAAATAGAAGGAATCGTATGGTTTTGGTTTTGTGTCAAAAATATGAGGTTTTATAGAAAGATCCAAAAGTAGGGTTTTCTTTATTCATATATGAAATACACACCGTAATCAATGTGAATAACTTGAATTAGACAAAGTTGAACTCGAGATCATCTAAAAGTGGTGAAAGTTAGTAATTGAACTCAGTAAGAGAGGTATGTCCATACTTACCCCTAAGTTGGGATATTTGTAAACCAAATCCTATTTTCCCTAATGAGGCATTATATGAACCCTATTCTCTTTATTCATATCTCTTTTACTATATTTGCCTCAAAATTAGTATTGATATTCTATTTCTTGGGTCTTGTACCCCACTACATGTTTTGAATATATGATGCTTCTACTTGCCATAGTTTCTCTTTAGCATGTTGATTTTATTAGAATATTTAGCTAATGTAGTGGTACTTTTGTACAACCACACATAGATAGGGCATATGTTATTTCACCCAGAAGAATATGTTACTCACCCCCTTATAAAATATTTTGTAGGTGATTGGGAATGTGTTTTTCTCCCCTCACCCATAGAATAAGGTCTGGTAGGTACCTCAACCCTACTTAGTTAATGTAGTCAATATTAATCATGCATGCAAATCCTTTACTATTTTCCTTCATCTACTAGATTATGTCTCACACTCTTGACCTTCTTCATCTTTGATGAATAGTTAGCCTTTATTCTCCATGTTATTCCTTATTTTTATTCTTGTTCTTTATTTTGACACATACCTTATTTCTCCTCTTGTTGGGTTACCCCAACCACCCAGTACTAGGATTAGAGTTGCACAACATGAGCATGGAGGACCAACCTATGATTGGGATAAGGTGTACATGGATTTTAACATGGACCTAACTCATGAAGTAGTTATTTGGAGACAAACTTGATATTGTTTAGATTTCCCTCTACTAGATCCTTATGTTTTAATATCCATGTAAACCCTATATGGGAGATGATGATATACTTTTATAAAATTGATTATAGTTGTGAAATTTTTATTTCATTGTTATTCTTGGTCTTTTGTATACCATCATTTAAAATTTGAAAAGTGTCACCTATTCCAGCATACCTTTTGAGTGTGTTTGGAATGGATGTTTTATTCTTCAA
Source organism: Alisma plantago-aquatica (assembly GCA_963693085.1). Classification (NCBI taxonomy): domain Eukaryota; kingdom Viridiplantae; phylum Streptophyta; class Magnoliopsida; order Alismatales; family Alismataceae; genus Alisma; species Alisma plantago-aquatica. The sequence goes on from OY856411.1 coordinate 31,018,938, forward strand.
ATTTTAGTATGGAATGGATCCCCTCTAGGCCCCCCTCCTTATAGTGAATGTCCATAATTGATATGACATCACAAGGAAAGAGTGGTTCCTAGTCATACATCATTTCTACCCAAGTAAATGGCAAGTTGGATAGCAACTTCAACCAACAATCTATGTAAGGTGTTACAATGATTGTATAATTCCTTTATCCATGATATCTAGAATGAACTTGAGTCATGGGATTGTCATCCGCTCAATGTTCAATCCATGTTCATTGAATCTAGAGTAGACTATCTGAGATATATGCAACCTCAATATCTTATATGTATTCACATGTGCATGCACATGCTTTTCTTAGTCTCACTTATCAACTGGTCAGGTTATGATACTCTAGTAGGAGTGACAAATCTCATCTACATCACTTACAGTCATCCCCATGTGGCATAGTGCATCCGATCATCACATTTATGGAAACCCTTATTTAGGATCATGGTGGATGATGTAAAAGCACACCAAACGACACATGATGAGTGTAGTGATTCAGGTCTATGAACCACAAACACCACCTTCACTATCAGGGATATATATGACCACCAACTATGGTTTCCATATGTCACTCTTAAGGTGGGTATGCCTGATACACTATTTCAACAATTATATATGTTCTTGGTTTGATATCACATATCATGACTAATGAGATTTTGTCATCAAGTAACACACACTCTAGTCTTAAGTGTTACTGCTATCTATCATCCTTCCATAGTAACATCTAACTAGGGCATAACAAGAATGTACATACTCATATCATTTGTATGATCTCATTGTTCAAGTCACATACTTGAAGACATAGGTCATTGAGTAATATCCTACTTTAGACATTCATTATGTTTCCTCAGTATCTCATAACTGAGTGAGACATAATAAATTTGAAACTTGTCTTTATTATTAATCAAATCCTTTATCTTATATGCCATCACAATCATCATATGATTGTCTTTCTTGGCGTACATATTAATAAGATCAGATTGGTGTCTTCTCTGGTTTTATGCGAGGCTCCTTGAAGTGCAAATCCGACCCACACCCAGAAGTGTGACAACCTTTCACACATGAAATACAAAAGAAAGGCGAGAGCACAATAGATCATTTTTGTTCATTATTTTTTTATGAAAATCTTGCAACATTGTTTTGATAGTCGCAACAGGGTAGGATTTTATGACCCTTTCCTGATTCGTAAATGAGTGTTCTAAAATTAGTTTTTTGCCTGCCATCCTTCCTTATCCTCACAAGTCACCTTTTATGGTTTTCTGGGTTTTTTCCGAATAAAATCCGGTGGAAAATGCAGATCATTTCCCATTTTCAATTTTCAATGAAAACAAAATGACAACTCAGTTGGGGTCTCATCGCACTCGAGTTGCATTTTTTTGATCTACTAGTGTAAATCCGTTCTACACTTGTCAGTACAATTCTGTTTCACACTAGGATTTTTTTTCTTCTTTTCTCCTTCTTTGAGTCCGATGAAATAGGGCACAAATTTCTTTCACACCCATTTCACGTTCATAATCACATGAAAATGATGTTCATTTCAATAATCTTTAATTTTTTTAGTTTGAATATAACTGTAGATCGATTTTCCACCCAATTATTTTTGTGACACAAATCTGGTGGAAAACCAATTGACACTTGGTATACTTTTCTTCTTTTTTAATGTTACATATAGTTTGACGCAAGTAATTTTCATGTCTTGATGCATACAAGAGTAGTTAGTATATTGATTGTTCATGTTCATTAAGTACATACCCTAACTGCTGAGTGCAGTAGGGTTTGGCACTTGCATAAAAAAACAAATGTGGGAAGGCATGAATTTTATTCATGTCTAAGATCTTCACAAGTTAGATGGAAGTAAAGTCTGTAATCATTCTTTGATTTAGACTTGAAATTTTGAGTGCCAAAGGGTTTAACACCTAAAAACATTATTTACATATAATTCTACATGTTTTGGTTAAGTCTGGGCTAGTTTAGGTTTGGATGTTAGCAAACCACGAGATAGAATGTTTTTAAAAAATTCAAATTCCCAAATGAACATATACTGAATGCAAAAGGGTTTGACAAATGTTTATTGTATAAAAAATATCTCAGATCTGATCAGGCATGAACATTCACGGCTTAAATTTTTACAAGTTGGATGCTAGTTATCTTGTAGATTCATTTTAATAAAAAAATAGACCTTAACTACTGAGTGCAAAAGGCTTTGGCACATGTTTATTCTATAAAAAAAAATCTCAGATCTAATTAGGAATGAAATTCATTCATGTCAGAAATTGTTATAAGTTTGATGCTAGTTATCATGTAGACTCATGTTCATAAAAAATAGACCTTCACTGTTGAGTGCAAAAGGGTTTGAGACATGTAATATTTTATAGAAAAAGATTCTGATCTAATAAGGCATGAATCTTATTTCCCTCTGAGATCTTAACAAATTAAATGAAATAGGTTGGGTTGGCCTACGGATTTAGAGGGTTCTCTAGAGATTACAACTTGTGCCTTGACAAGATCAGGGGAAAAATTGATAGTTGGGCTGGCCTACAGATTTCTTTAGCGGGCCGACTCGTGCTAATCAAGTCAGTCATTCAGAGTATGGTGCAGTTCTGGTGCGATCTGTGCATCCTTCCTACTCTGACGTTGTTGAGCATCAGACGCCTGACGTCTTCTTTCTTATGGGGTGGCAAGGGTCATGGTGTTGCATGGGATACCATTGCCAAACCACTCCAGCTCAGAGGTCTAGGGATACAAGACATGGGTGAGACCTACAGACAGTCTAATCTCAAAAGGTTTGATCGGTTCCTTAGGCATCCCCTGGGTATTTGGGCTTCCTGGATGAGAGAGAGATACAATGGGACACTTCGGGGGTCCAATGCCACCACTTTGTATGATTCCTGCGTGTGGAAACATATAAAATGGGGTGGTAGAAGGTTATACTTTTGTACAATTGTGATAGTGATTGGATCTGGAACCTTGTGGATCCCCATTTGCACCCTTGGAAGATGAGGGTAGGCAACCTTATCCCTTGGCATTCACTTCTTTGGGGTAGGTGCTTCACTCCCAAGTGGAGTACCCTAACCTACAGAGCGATGTTGGGGAAACTACCTACAAGAGACATAATGGCTCGTTGGGGGATGGATACTGAGACCCTGTGCCCGCTTTGCAGAGAGGATGAGGAGTCCCATACCCACCTTTTCTTTGAGTGTAAAGTTTCCTGATACATGTGGGAATGGTTATGCCTCAAGAACGGTTGGGGCCACAACCCACCTATCCATCTTCAGGAGGCAGTGATTTGGACCATGGAGAAGACGGCTTCCCAGTTTGGTGGTATTTTCCTGACAGGGCTTTGCGACAAGGTTTTGCAGGAGAGCAACAACATAATTCATGGGGAACCTGCCATGGATTACTTACACCTTTTTTATAGTTTACAGAATGAGATTGCTAGGCTTGTTACAACCCAACCTTCTCTACATGCTAACCTAACCCCACAGATTAGGCTTTACTGGGTTTTTGTAGTGTAACCCTTGTGTACAGGGTTAGGTTATGCTTGTAGCTCCTTTCTATTGGAGCTCACACTTTTCCTTTTCTTTTCTGGAGTAATATATTACCGATTTACAAAAAAAAATGAAATAGGTTCTGTGATTTTTTAGACCACAAACATTGGGTGTCAAAGGGCTTGATACCTAAAACATTATTCATGTACAATTTTGCACGTTTTGATTAAATTTGGGCTAATTTAAGTCTAGATCTTAGCAGAGCATGCAATATAATTTTTTAAGTATTTATGTAGAATATCTAAGATGTTGGATATTTAGAGAAGATTGGTTTGGAACTATATTGTGTGAATTGTTTCACACTTGTTCTCAAATATAGCCTGAGTAATTTAAAAAATGCATTATCAGAGAAATCAATTTGAACTGTATGATTGTTGGGACAGTTTTAGGGAGGGAAATATTTGTCCAACTAGGGATTATTTTGATGAAATTTGAGTTTGCTTTTTCTTCCCTAGCTTTAGACAGCCAAAGAGCTTGTCAGTCTTTTCAATCTAGTGCTCGATCTCTTCCCCTTTTCTCTATTTAACTCTTCTCTTTGACTGAATATAACTCCCTCCATATTTTTTTATCATTTTGTGGGGATATTAAACATGTAAAATCGCCCTATTACACATGCACATGTCCCATCTTCCTGTTGTCCATGAGTAGAAGACTTTTGGCACTCATGCTAACACTCTCAAAAGGACATGGTGATGACTTGTACAAGTACTGGCACCTAATTTTCAGGTATGTGTGAAGACCCGAAATGCTTCCCCCTCTCCTAGTACCAAAGACTGGTTGTGGCCACTGTAACCACAAGGTATATTTGTAGTAGTACCAAAACTAGAAGAACCCTAATGTTACCTTGTGAGAGCAGATATCACAGATACCACTAGAGAAGTTAAGGATCACCTATTCCATGTATGTAGGTACATTCCTAAGTGAGGATGAAAAAACTAAAAATGGGGCTAATCAAGGATATGTTTCCTATCATCTTACATGTTTGTTTGAGATACAATTCATGTAGTTAAATAAGGTTCTGAATAATATTTCCAAAAAAGAAAACTAAACTGAGTGCATATCCCTTTTGTGTAGCCTAATGTGAATCCCTTCTACAAAATTTAGTGCATAACCTCTCTACACATTTGGGCACTAATTATGGTTACACCAGGAAGGAAACATGCTGAGCCTTTTCTAATCTAGACATGTATCATACAAACTGACATTATGTTGAAGCTCAGCATAAGTTCCAACCTAGGAAATATGTCATTATATGAAAACCCAGATTAAGTCAAGTTTTTGACCTGGTAAACTGGTATCATTTTTTTGTGTGGATCCTTTCTGCACATTTTAGTATAGATCCGTTATGCACATTTTAGTGTAGATCTATTTCACACATTTCATCATAGACTAGGCTTGTACCAGACTAGACGTGTGTCGTTCCTTCTTTCATTCATACATGTCTACAAACCCAGATTCCATTAAATCTCTACATGAGTTTGAATATAGTAAATCTGGTATTACATTAGAAGTTCTACCCAAACATTGATGTAATACACCCATTGCCATATACAACCCAGATAAAGTCATGATTTTGACCTAGTAAACCATTGCAATTTAGTGCAAAGCCTTTCTACACATTTTAGTGTAAAAACTATTTGCACATTTGGGGTGTAGATCAAGACTGCACCAGATTGGACACATGTCAGATCTACCATAATTTAGGCACATCTAAAAACCCATATTACATTAAAGCCCACATGAGTTTCAACTAGTAAATATGGCATTATGAAAAACCATGAATTAGATAAGATTTTGACTTGTTAAACCATTATCATTCTAGTGTGTCCCTTTTGCACAATTCAGTGTGGATCCTTTCTGCACATTTTAGTGTAAAACTTGTTTGAAAATTTGGGGGCAGAGTAGGCTTACACCAGACTAGACATGTGTCACATTTACAAAAAACCCATACTACATTGAAGTTCTGCATGAGTTTCAACCTAGTAAATATGGTATCATACAAAATTGTAATCAAGTCAAAACGTTGACCTACTAAACCATTCTGGTTACAGTACATATCTCTTTTGCATAATTTAGTGTAGATGTAAATAGCTGAGATCACCTCCTTACTAAAATTTGAAGGAAATACAAAACATCCATCTTTTCACAAAGATAATAAATATTGAGGGATGCATGTATAATATTCCAAGTAAATAAGCATGCACCAGATACATATAAAATGTCAATAGTAGAGGAAAATAAAAGAAACTAAAGCTATTACATGGCTTTCATCATTGTTCACTACATAAGTTTTTTAGAAGAAAAATATAAGAAAACAAAGGATTTAGCTTTAGAAACCTAGACATCCTTCAAGCAACTCTTGAATATACTCCTGGTCCTATTTTCCTTGATCTTGTTCAACACCTTGTCCAAACTCTGGGAGGTTGGGAAATCACCCAGCAAGAGGGAAAGAAAACAAGGTATGTGTCAACAATATGATCAAGAACAAAGGAAAGAAAATAACATGAAAGTAAAGGCTACAAGTTCATCAATAGATGAATAGATCGAGAGTATGAGGCATAATCAAAATAGATGCTTGCCATAACATTAAAATAGTAAAAGAATTCCATGCATGATTAATATTGATTACATAAATAAGTAGGGTTGAGGAACCTACCAAACCTCAACCTATATGTGAGAGGAGGAATAATGCATTCCCAACCACCTACACAAATTATATATGGGGTAGAATAACACATTCCGCCAGGTCAAAATAACACATGGGCTATCTATGGGAGGTTATACATTAGTACCACTAGATTAGATAAATAGTATAATTAAATCTACATGATAAGAGAAACTATGGAAAGCAGAAGAATCATATATTTTAAACATGGTAGTAGGGTACAAGACCCAAGAAATAGAATATCAATACTAATTTTTGAGGCAATTTAGCAAGAGTCATGAATAGAGAAAATAATGTTCATATAGTGCCTCATTTGCAAATATCCCAACTGAGGGTGCAAGAATGCACATACCTCTTTGATAAGTTCAATCGCCAAGTTCCACCACTTATAGATGCTACAAGTTCAACTTTGACCTATTTCAATTTATTAACATTCATTACTGTACATATTGCACATTATTGCATAGAAACCCTAAGATTGGACCTTTTTCACAAAAGTCAGAGATAGACTTTGAAAATGTCACCAATGGACTAATTAAATTATCCTAATCAAGAAAACATATATTTATGTCAGTTTTAGAGTTATGGTGATTGAGTTGTAATTTTAATGGATTTTATGTATTAACATCATATTCAAAAAATTACCTTTTGAAAATCCTTGGAATGGGACCTAAATATCATTTTTTATGGAGCTTCATTTTTTTATTCCAAAATATTTTTTATTAATTTTTGACAAGCGATTTAAAAGATATGAATTTTCCAATTCTGACAACCAGAAAATGACTAGTCTGTGATTTAGTTGCAAGAGAGGAAGAAAGATAGGGAGAGGGGTAGTCCCATGACTTGGCCCCCCACAACCTATCCTAGGTCATCCTTTATACGAGTAGGGATGTACCAATAATTTCTAGTTCATCTAAATCTAGTAACAAAGTATAGAACAACCCTAAACAAGAACATCATCTAAAGGTGGAGATCATCATTTAAGCATAAGAATATGAACTATCAAGCTTATAATAAGCAATAAACATGGAGAATGTTATATGACTTGCCTCTAGGAAGAATATTAGATTCCAATCAGTAGGAAACTAAAGCAAGATAGGTTGGTAGCTCCAAGCACAAGCTCCAAACTTGAGCAAGAATCACATTCTTCTCAAGGATACAAACCCTAAGCAAGAGAAATGTGGAAAGAAGATCTCTAGGCTTTATATGGGGCTCTACCATGGAAGACTAGGGTTGTTACAACCCTAATTTTTAGGTTCATTTGGTGAGAAATGTAATTTCTCATAATAAAGATAAATGAACAAATAATGATGTCTTTTGATGGAATAAAAGGATTTTGTTTAAAATAGCCTTGATGATTTTGTTGTGGGCTTTATTGGCTATTGGGCCCAATAACAAGGAAATTCAATTAGTAAATGAATAATTGAGTTTTTGAGAAAAGAAAGGTGTGGAAACCTCTAGAAGGCAAAAGAACTTAATCAAAAGGTGGATTTCGTGCCACATGGGTTCCTTGGGTCCCAAGGAGTCCAAAGAGGAAAATATAATGCAATAAGAAAAGAAAAGACCAAATATGTATTTCTTTATTAAGAAAGAAATTGAAAACAATGGTAAAGTGTGGAAAATAAGTGGAAAGAGGTATAATTGAGTTAACCTTAGTGGAATTTCATATCCCAATGATTCCTAACATTAAAAGGAATACTAATGAGGAAAATAAAAGGGAAATGCATAGAAATCCTCAAAAAGAGCTATTTTAATAAGAATAAAACAAGATAATGAAGAATAATGCATTTCGATGCATCTAGAACGATAATGAGTATCCCATAAAAAGTAATTTCGAAATCTTGGAGTTTCTTGGGATGCAAGGAGTCCTAATAAAGAGAAAAGAAAGAGAAAATACCAAAATTGCAAAATAAGAGGATAATGCGATACATTATTAATGAATTATGTGGTTTTGTTAAAAAGGAAGTATTTCCTACTTGGGGAAAATATATTTTTGAGGCCAATGAATTAAAATCCAAGAATAAAGAGAATAATGGCAAGGATTTTCGAATTCCTAAATACCCAAATAATAGAGGGTATCAAAAGGGTAAATAAGAGAGAGAAGGATTACTTTTCCATGAAGGAATTAGATTCCTAGTAGGAAAGAGCTTTGTTTCTTCATGGGCAAGCGTCTTAGGGTGTGGGCAACCACCCCTATATAAAGAGTTAAACTGTGGTCGAGTCCAGAAAGATCCCATGCACCCCTCTCTCCCTTCTTCTTACTTCTCGCTTGACAAACCCTAATGAGGAGAGTGTATTCCTTTTTCGGGAAGCAATGAGGGGTGGTACATACTCTTGATAGAAGAAGGGCACTCCTACGATAACCAAGGGGTGATCAATCACCGTCTCCTCGCTCTAGTCCTCGAACAATGCCTGCAAGTGGGCTATCAAACCGTGAAAAGCCCATGCATGGTGCTCTTGGAACTAGCCGTCTTGGCTATGGTTTGCAACCTGGTTGACTGTGGTAGGGGAGGACGGAGGTAGGGGAGGAGATTCTGGTGAGATCCGAGCCTCAAGGTGGTGGGAGGCAGCCGAGAAGCTCTACAGGTCGACGGCTAGGGCGACAGCCTGTGGTTTGTGCAAAGAAGAAGGGGCAAGGGTGGTGTTGGACCATTTTACCCCTTTGGGGTAAGGAGCACCAACAACTTACGTGAGGGCATTTTGGTCTTTTCGAAATGTTTACAAACCCAGCCGAGTTCGTTGCATGGAAGACGCCTATGTGGCAGCCCCCCATTGGCCCAAAGTAAGTTAATTTGCAAAATTCATATCTCATTAACCGTAGCTCAGATGAATACACATAAAATATGGAAATTGGTCAGAAAAATGAGGGGAATCTAATAAAAATATAGTTAGAAGCTAATTGATCTTGTAATTCGAAAAGTAATGGAAGTTAACAACTTTAATACTTTAATGTTTAAAGAACCCTATTTTGATATGATTAATGTGGTTAGTAGGGTTGAATTTATGATTAAATTTGATATCAACTTGTTAATCGTAAATAGATACATTAAGATTGAAAAAGATAAATTTTGCATGTAATGGATTTTTTGGCTGTAGGTATTCCAAGTACCTATGGTGTAGAATGGCTCTGAAATGTGGTTGGGGTGGTTCACCACCTGATAGTATCGATGATATCATTCCTTGGATGTTTGAGAAAACTAGAAGGAACATCAAATATAGATCCTTGGTGGGTGTGATCTTAACAAACATCATCTACCTTGTTTGAAAGTAAAATCCTAAATTAAACTTAATAGAACTAGATTTAACTAGATAATTCCTTTAGCCCCGGCAATGCACCCAAATTTGATGTGGTTCTTACTGCACTAACAAACTCACCTAGGGCTGAAATCCCTGAGTTTTTACAAAAACCTAATGCAATAATACCACCTGGAAGTGGAAGGATCTTATCGTAGTATAGTTGAGGATCGAATCCCAAGGGACAACATTTTAAAGAATCTTTTACTAGTCGAATCTAGTTGAATCAAGACTAATATTGAGAACAAAGATTGGGTTGAGGTTAATTAAACTAAGTGCAAAGAAAGTAAAAGCAGGATTAAAAGTTGATTAAAGATTAATGATCGGAATCACATGGATGATCCCGGGTTTTACCACCACTACACATGCAAACACATCCAAACACAAACATCCAGGCTAGATATAACCATCCAAATGGAGCTGTTGCAAACCCTCCATAAGGACGCCAGGTTCGCGTAAGCATCACCTTAGGCATCAGATGTCTCGTCGCCATCCAGATCATGCACTTACAGCTCCGAAGATACAAATATCCAACTAAAGTGGCAGGCCCCCCATAGGGTCATTAGGCACAAAGAAGTGTCACTATGGGCTAGATGTCTCATCCCCTCACGGATAACACACTTACGAAATTCAAATCCCACATATTGAAGTTCTCTCAACATAGGAATGAAATAGATAATGCAAGTAGGTGATCAATCTACAAGCACACATCAAACGATTAACAACGAAATGAAAAATTATATACAAGCCATGGAATGTTTAATATTTGAACATGTAAACATGGGCAGTGGGGCTAGTCCCCGCACCCCAGTGAAAGGGAACTACTCCTTCATGGTGAGAGAAACAAGAATAAAAAGAGAGAGAGAAGATTCCTCCATGAGCATGGTGAAGAAGATGATGCCAGCTCATTGGAGAAATAGTCTTCTACACAACTTTAGGGCAGATCTGGAAAAGGAGGGGAGAACACCACAGAAAATAGCGAAGATCTTCTCTCTCCACCTTCTCTCTCTTCTCGTAGTCCTTGTTTGCAGTAGGAGGAGCACCATAGATATGGATGAACGGGGCACAAGGCCACCACAGAGGCTGGCTCTTGGCTGCGGAGATCGTCTCCTTAGGCTGAGGACAGACCTACAACCTAATGGTGTCTAGAGAGGATGAAGTAGCTCTGGAACGATGGAGGCAGCATTTGGGCCTCGCCCAACCTCCCTTCAAATGAGGACCCCATGAGTCCTATTTATAGTCTCCAAGGAGGTCTTGAATGGTCTCAGGACCATTTGGATCTTCATGGTCTGGAGACCGTTTGGATCCTCATAGTCTTGGAACCGATAGCCTTTACATGGTCTTGGGACTGGTAACTTTTATATAGTCTTGGGACCGATAGCCTTTACATGGTCTTGGGACCGATAGCCTTCACCCAGTCTTGGGACCGGTAGCCTTCACTCGGTTTTGGGACCGATAGGACTTCACTCGGTCTTGGGACTGATAGGCCTTCACTCAGTCTTGGGACCGATAGGAGATGTATCATTCTTGGGATTGTTTGGGTGACCGCATGTCGGAGAGCAGGACCACAACGACGCTCACAGCGAGACCATTTTTCTTGCACTCAAAACATCTAGTTGAACACGATGCGTGAGGGAGATAGCTGCTCCAGAAGCAAACCCTCCATCCAAACTGGGTACACATGAACTTGTCAGCCAAACCCCAGTAAGGCGAAGGAGATGCAGCCTCACAAGCCACTTGTCGACATAAGATTGGCTCACAAAAGGTAAAACATCAATAAATGTCAGGATCTTGTATAATTTGTATAAATTATCTTGTTTGTACAAAAATTACAAACAAGGTATCAAAATGTTCATAAAAATGAGTAGAACAAGATAGAACCATAATATCATTGATTTATTGATTAAATATTAGGGTTATCATGTAAGATGTAAAATGGTATTTTCATTTCTAATAAATAATATCTGAAGACCTAAAATTAAGAGAATGCATCAATATCTCCAAGATATGATTTATAATCCTTATGTTGTTGGGCATGATGATATTTCAATCTAAAATCATGTAAATTGCTTAATGTGGCTAATTAGGGCTAATGACACAAATTAATGTGCAATAATTACAAAGATGTTCAATAAATCTTGGAAATTATATAGTATGCTCATATCACTACGTGGAACCTTATATCAAATTCTGAGATCATGATAATACACATAATTCATGATAATATGATGATGACTCATTATATATGGTCTTGAAATCCTAGTTGGAGTAATGCATGGAATCTATGGTTAATATGTGCACATAATTACGTACAACCAAATAATCAAATAATATATCTTAATCTATAATCTAAGATGAGTAACCTAATTTCAAGAAGATGAGACAAACAATGATGCACATATCCTAACAACTGAGCTAGACCCTAAAGGAAACAACTAGGGTTTAGAAGATGAAAATCTAATGATAGTACATGATCTTATCTTAACTAGGGTTTGACTAAGAGAGGTAGTTGACATCAGGAGTGTGATGACTAGATTATCTATGATCAAGGTACCCCCTTACCTCTTACTTGGCCTACTATTTAGTATGGTTGCATTATATGTGTATTAAAATACTTGGCATATGATATTGTATGAAATGATTATTCTTTGGTAGTAAATCATAAAGTCCTTAATGCATTCAACTCTTACGTAGTAAATGCATGGATGATATAATGAAAATGTGCCTAAAATGTTTGTTCTCTTTTATTAATAAAGATCTTTATTTGAGTATGCTTTTGTTGTATATTTCTTTTTTTATTTCCAAGTATTAGCTTTATCTTATCTGCCAATTCTTAGTAATGAGAGATATATAAAATACATGTAGATGTACTCAATACAATATTCTTGAATATTGTGCTGATGTGTACCACATGTAGTCATTATTTAGGTTGTGGACATTTTCTCTTCAAAAGCTTGATAGTTGGGAGTTGTGTGGTGAGTTGATGTACAGGTGGACCTATTGTCTTAAGATCCTATTTTAGAATGTAGTACATGTATATATAAGATCTTACTGTTCAATATATAATATCAAATTTTGTAACAATTCATTATGTGTTTACATGTTGAATGGTGAACATGCGATGTATGGTTTTATTATATTGTTCATGAGCATGTGCTACTATTGTTTCCTTCTGACTTCCTCTGATTTTCTTCTTCTTAGCCTACTGTGGGGTGTTTAAATTGTAGTCTCGCTGAGGCGAGGTTTCAGTTTGAATGTCACACATCAGATTAAGTTTTAGAAAATCTGGGAACGTCACATTGGAACATATTGAGGCCAAGCCATCTCACCCTATGACAATTGCAACCACACCTCTCACTATTTTGGCTCCTTTTATTATGAGCATCACCACTCAAGATCCCTTTACCACACTTCCATCCATTCATGTATTACCTCATGCCCCTTTCCTTGATGTACCCGTATACAATTTTCACTAGATTACTGGAGAGTTGCCACTAACAACTCAAGAGGTGTAGTCAAATGTCATTCAGGGGTAACCCACTTATCACCCCCTCAACACATCTTCCATTAATATTAGTGGCCAATATAGGAGAACAAATTAATATCGACATTCCAGTCCAAATAACTATAATTATACAACTTTGATTTCCTAATAATCCTTCCCTATGACACATGAAACCATGGAAACATAATAGTCTTGATCCCACTTTTCATCCTTGGTGTACAGATGTACGCCAAGCCTTCCAGTATACGGTTCAAAGCACTCAAGAGAATATGATGGAGTGGTTCCTAGGTGATCACTCAAGTCAATACTTCAACCCCACCTCCTCCTCCGCTGCTCCACCACCCTAATACCCATCACTAGGGTGATCTTCTTCCCTCCATCTATGATTTAGGGTTTTCTTAGGGCGAGCAAAATTCTGGGTCGAGGGTGGTGGTTGGTGGTATGTTTCTATTCGACCCCCATTATCTTTTCCTTTATTGTATTAATTTTTTCCCTTTTATCTATTTTGTATGTAGTTGTATTTTTCATAACCATTATCTAGTTGGCCATGCTTTTATTTTCTTAATTGAAAAATGATAATTATATAGTCGACCAAGCTAAATAGAGATCTATCATTGTCCCCCCGTTTGAATTAGTAAGTCTTTTGAAAAAATTTTACAAATTACCACATATGAAACCACCATGTCACCAAGGACACCAAACTAACATCGCTCAGAATTGTTGGCAAGTCATATGGATTCAATTAGAATCAAGCCCATTTTTTCTCTATGTTTAACAGTGGATTTTCTTGTTATAAAATGCATATGATGTGATTTATAGGAATACTCCGGCTAATGCAATGACACTCTTTGAAGAAATGTTGAAGTTATAAGCACAAGAACACCTATACATTCCCCCTTATATTCTTTCTAAAAAAAGTCAAGAAAAGAATCACATCCAGAGAAAAATCAAGTCCGGGATGGCATGCCTCCCCATGAAAATTCCATACCCCTCAAAGGGGCCTACCATCAAAGATGCCTAAACGCACGTGAAAAAAATTGTGATAAATGTTGCCACAACTCCATAAATTAAATATTTCTGATCGAATAGATGAGGGATCATCATTTTCTTCCACATCCCTTTTCATACTATTCTAGTGCAACAACTCATAAAAAGAAACAAATTTAAGAGTGTCAAAGCAAAAGTAAGATGAAGCTTATTTTTCTACAAAATCTTGATTTAGAAACAAGTCATGATAATTGTTTAAATAGGGAGTATAGAACCTTTTTCTATGTGGTTCTAGGAGATAGGAAATCTTGGTAAAAAATTGGAGGTAAGGAATCAAGTGATGATACAAGGGTGAGGAGTGACATGTTGCAAGCATAAATTGCATTTATTTGTAATTTTATTTACTTGAGGACAAGCGACGATTAAAGTATAGGGTATTTTGATGAATGTATATTCATATATATTTTGCATAATTTTCATAGTCCTTTAGATTAAAATTTATTTCCATTTACTAATTTTCTAGGATAAATTACAATTTACTCACTTTTTTATTAATTGTGCAAATACGTAACTTTTTCGTTCACTCTTTGTAGTTTTTTTCTTGCAAAGCAAAAAAAACCTAACCCCTGAGCAAACAAACTGACCGGTTTGAAGCACTAGACGGGCAGTTCATCTGTAGTACTATCCAATTCTTAGAATTAGACAACCATTTTAGTTTCAATTAGGTGGGCCTCTCAAAGTAGCGAGCCGATCAACTCGATTCACCATCCAATCATTAGACTCCACACAAATAGCCATCTCAAGACCACATTCAAATGCAATGATATGCCACCTCATGATAAGGTTTTGTCCTTGGCTTGCACACACTCACGTCCCAAACAACCATCTCGTTCCCCCAAGCGCTCAGTTCAGGTATTGCTTCAATACCAAGAATCAAATCAAATGGAGCCACCAATTTTGGATTCAAACCAAGACTTTTAATGCCCAAAATGAACATCCCAAAGATGTGTAACAACCATCTAACTAGGGTTTTGACCACTATGCCTCGGGCCAAGCTGCATCATTGGTTTGACAACCATCTCCGCTAATCAATATGGTCATTTTGCGACTTGAGAGCAGCCATCTCTGCTAATCAATATGTTTTCTAGGACAGCCCCTCTTCTCCCTGTAAAAGGTGTCGGTCTCAACTTGTAAAGGGTATTCCGATTCATTCCAAAAAATTTGTATTGTTATTCCAAATAATCAAGATACTTGTTCTTTTAGACCTTCTCTTTGTTCTTTATCATTCTCTGGGAGTGGGGAATTAAGAGATCCATCCTTTCCACAGTCACCAACATTGATCTCCTTGGAGATTCTATTCTTATGGTCTATGGCTTCCTACCTTTCTTCCCCAGCCTCTACATTCCTTACCGTGGTTAGTGAGTAGTTCTCTATTGACACAAAAGGGGAGTATCCCCCTAGCCATGTGTAAATCAAATTGAGTTTTATATGACTATTTAGATGAATGGTTTCTAGTTTAGAAATCACTAATCTTAATGAAGTAATTAATTATTTTTGTCGTGGGTTAATCTCGGTGGATGTGACAGTGGAAACTAGGATTTAGAATGCCTAAACTGATTACATGACAATTTGGATGTGACCATAGAAAAATCTCCTTTAGAATGATGGACTAAGATATGTGAATGCTAAGACAAATGGGTTCACATGGATTTTTTATCTCGTGTTTCATTCACAAATGATTTGCATACCTTCTTTTATCTTACTTATTGTGTACTTGTAGATCTTATTTTCACATTGGATAAGGTGGTGAAATCCCTAAGATTTGATGCTTTCCCCATATGATTCAATGGTATCTGTCAACGCTTGTTTTCAATCACTTGCTTTGTTACTTGCACTTTACTTCTTGTCATAGATAATCATTTGTGTTATATTAATCTTCTTTCTTTCTTTTCTTTCCTTAACATAATCTTCTCATTTCATTACTTAGTGTAATCATTTATTAATTTTGCATTTTAATCTCTTGCTTTAGTGATCAACCAACCTCCAAATTTGTAATTTAAGTTCTTATTCAATTATTCAAAAACTCCAAAAAGAAATAAAGTTCAAAATCAATTGGGTTTATAGATCATATTCTTAAAAACATTGTCCTATAGGATCAACCCTTCTATACTAGCCTTAATTGGAAAGTAAAAAAAGGTTAAACTATACGATAATCATCCTAGTGAATTGGTGTGCATTTATACGCGTATCATGGGAGCAGTTACGTTTCCCATATGTTGTATTCTAATGTAATAAAATATTTTTTGGGGAATATTTAGAATAACTACGACATGTTTGATTGCATGATTCTCGAATTGATCACAAGATTTGCATGAGTGTTATAATCCAAGGGGTAGAGACCATGAAACCTAGTGTTAAAATACCAATCATTTTCATTGAATCCCAAATGAAACCATAGAAGGGAGTGTTGGATCAATGATGGGCTCTAGAGAAGGTGGGGTGAATAGATCTAAAATCATTTAAACAAAATTCATTAGACCATTGATGGAGCTTCCACTCACGTGGAATTGCGTGCACCACTAAAAATCCTAAAGATGGTAAGTCTTTAAGTTTAGCCTTGCTTATACTAGATTGAGAACTCCATTCACGTATGCTAAGATACATGGAAGCCTTATCTTCGTATAGTTAAGGGTCGAATCCACGGGACAACGGTCTTGTTGGGAGCAACAAGATGGAAAATGTTAGAATCTCACTTAATCTCTTACTAGTTGGTATCTAGATCGAAAGGTTTGATTTGGTCATTTTTAAACTAAGAGCAAGTAAAGTAAAGCAAGTAAGTAAATTTAAGGATGTTAAACTATGATAAGGAGCCACTAGGATGTGATCGGCTTTCACCGCCACTACACATGGATCAAAACATGCAACATAAAACATAGCCTTCAATAAGAGTCTAAACACTTAGTATTTTTGTAGATTTAGTTTCCTTTCTGTGAACTAACTATGAGAAGTGCGGGAATTTTGCAATGCCAGCCATCCCCGAGTGAATGGTCACCTACTTTACATCATTCTCTTCTCAAAGTGTGTTCCTCGACTTACCAAGGTTGTACTTTCATACGTCAACTGATTCCATTTCATAGTATGAAACTACAACGATGGAAGTGGGTTTACACTACTTCTTGAAAACACTCCTAGATACTGAAACAGATGCATGGTGGATACATGCATCAAGAACCAACATTCAATCGAGATTCGAATCTAGTAGTACAAACATAAACAATTCATACTAAACGATAAAAGATAACACAAGTTGGTGATCAAGCAACAAGCATTCATTAAATGATTGATGTTGAACTGAAAAGAAAACATCTCTATATTGCAAACTATGGATTACATTACATGAAATGAAAACATGGGTAGCGGGGCTACTCCCTGCACCCTAGTGAAAGAGACTACTCGCTCATAGCTAGGACAAAGAAGGAGGCGAGAAGAGAGAGAGAGAACGTCATCCTGACAAAGGAGAGAGGAAAGTCAACCCCTTGGAAAAAGAGAGAGTGACGATCTTCAAACTTCACAGGTCGCTCGATGATGATGTCTCCTCTTCCCACCTTCTTTGGCGAAGAGAGAGAAAGCAGCTTCAGGATGGAGTGTGGATCTCAGACCGGCAGCCTTTGGGCGGAGGATGGAAGTTGGAATAACTCTGGAGTAGAACAGGTAGCCTTTGGGCGTCTGAAACTTAATGTTTTTGGGAGGACCCCTTGGGTCTTATTTATAGGTCTTAAGTGAAGTCCAAACGGTTTGGTCAGTTTTGGGCAAAAACCGTTTGGAATCTAAAACCGTTTGGACCCCGAGACTGTTTGGACTCTGAAATCGTTTGGACGCCGAGACCGTTTGGACTCTGAAACCGTTTGGACCACGAGACCGTTTGGACTCTGAAACTGTTTGGCTTCATGCGGTCTTGAGATCGTGTCACTCCATGTGGTCTTGGGATCGGTTGGCTTCATGCGGTCTTAGAACCGTGTGACTCCATGCGGTCTTGGGATCGTGTGACTCCATGCGGTCTTGGGACCGGTTGGCTTCATGCGGTCTTGAGACCGGTTGGCTTCATGTGGTCTTGAGACCAGTTGGCTTCATGCGGTCTTGGGACCGTGTGAGTCCATGCGGTCTTGGGACCGTGTGAGTCTTTTGTGATTTTTTTGTGTCTTATTCTGTAAGTAAAAAGGAGAAAAGCTAATCTAACAATATATTTGCAATAAGAGAGGATAATTAGGGATTCTGTTTAATTTATTTGAGAAAGAGTGTGGAAAACTGAAGAAAATTACTAAGATAACATCCCAAAATTGGAGGTTATCACCCGCCCTAACTTAGAGTCTAGCTTTTCCTCAAGTTAGATAGAGCTGAGGCATGTAATGGTGAGGTGATTTTATTTAGTTAAGGTTTCCATACTCTTGCTTCAATTATAAACCCGATCTCTCCTAAGGTCATATCGGGTCTTATTGCTTTCCTTAACTCTTTCAGGTGTTGAGAGTTTCTTGGGCCTTAGGTTTCTTCCGTATCTCGTAGCCTGCATTGGGACCACTTTTTATTCTGTGCATGTCGTTGACTCTAATCAACTTTATACCTCTCTGAAAAACCTGTCGGAAGCTAGAGTGGGTATGAGGGTTGGCTAAAGGCTTTATGTGTAACTCCCCCTTCACGTGGGGGAGGGGTTGTCTATTCTTTTAGGATCTCACTACTGGGCACGACACATCTGCCTTTATGAGGGCAGCTGAATGTACCGGCTGGGGGAGTCCTTTATAAGCCTTTCATATATTTAGATACCTTAGGGTTTCACTACCGGGCACGACACATCTGCCTTCGTGAGGGTAGCTGAATGTACCGGCCGAGTGAGACCTTCATTGGTTCTTTATATAGATCCTTACTTATGGCACAACTCTCATAGTTTTATTCAACTCTCTGGCTTTTATTTGTAAACTCACAAGCTTAGGATTTGGTGTTTTTAGGGAAATTATTTTTGGAAGCCAAGCCTCTTTTATTTGAAGAGATGAAAGTTGTTCTTAGAGTTTCTTGACATGCACTTGTTTAGTTTCTTTTTAATGGTCCACTTGCGAGACTTCATGATTTGGATGTCATCTGATGCCCCTCTCATCCTTGAGAGTACTTGGCTTATTTCGGCCTTGATATTGACCTGTGGAGAGTCAGATGTAGAAGTGAAACAAAAGCATGAAAATCAAGAGTTGAGAGAAATTATTAAGTCACCATTATATGTCTAAGTGTTATTCTTGTTATTATTTTTTAGGACGGACTTGATTCTAAAGTTAGCTGGGGGTGACTTTGTTCCAAAAAGGGATGTTCTTTTTTTTATGTGCAGGGTTTATTTTAAAAAAAGGAAATTATTTTAAAACAAAAATCAAATGCGCAAAGGTCGTTGTAAAACAAAATTGAAAGAAAAGGTATAGAGAGAAGGATTTTGAAAATGATACCTTGCCCTTACCCAGAGTACTCCCCCCTAACTTATGACTCACTCTGTCCGCAGAGTGTCAAAGTGATAGTTTGAGAAGTACAAGGACAAGGTCATCAGGCTTCTGTTAGTCCTTTAATGGCGGCATGTGTGCAGAGGAGATTAGCAGTGAACTTCCCTCGTAATGTGTGATAATCCACTTCTGTCATGTCTTCTACTGGTCTTCCAAGTGCTATGATGGTTTATATCCAGTAGAGGACGTGGAAACCACAATCGTTCGACTCACATATCTACTGAGGGCACTTGTGGCTGGAGGCGGGGCTATGAAATTGTTCTTCGCTGTATGCCCTTGTGTGCTTGCTGAGGAGGACATGAAGTTGGTCGGCACACTCCTTTGCCATCTCCTCCGTAGGCATTCTTGGTGTTGTAGCATAATGTTGTTGATATGGATTGTAGTGGTTGTCATAACTTTTATATATGATTGTTGTTCCTTCATGAAGATTTGTTGCCAACAACATCCAGTGTTATGAGTGAAGGAAGGGGAGCATAATGAACTTCGGGGTCATATGTTGTAAGAAGGAGATGAGTTCCTAAGTTGTTCTAAAGTTCTTTGGCTTTAATAAATCATCCTTCATATAGGGGGATGCCATATAGGTTGTAGGGTGATTCTGTCCGAGAAGGAATTGACAGACGGCCATTAATCTTACGGAGAGAGACCCTTTTAGTTGTATAGTTTCCCGTAGCGCGTCTGCCATGACCAGAATGTCACCAGACATGAAAACGAGGTCATCTTTCTCAGCGTAAAGCCTTGACATGATGAGACGAAGTTCATTGTCAGAGAGACGTTTGCAACCACTGAGGTCAAAATTGGGGAAAGTTGGTGAAATGGCATACAGGGGGACCATTTGTGAAGATGATCTATTAATGGTCACCCCAGTTAGTAACTCAGTAACCCCTTCATCATCCGCCAGATCGAAAGAATAAGGATCCCATTTCTTTTTCTCAGAACCCTTGGCGGGTTGTTGCTTCTCCAACTCCTGTATTGTTTGCCTAAATGGCTGTTTTAGAGGACGTTGGATGGATGAAAAGAGATAGCGTGGAATGTCGTTAGGTTCCATAGTTGGGTCCATGAAGAACTGTCTATTACAAATTAATTCCATGGCATAACGACCTCGCAGAGAATGGAAATCTTCTGTGGCCAAATCAGTAAAAGGGATTTGCTGATTGAGCGCTTTTATATGACGTATTATGTAGAGAGCACAATCCCTAGAACCTTCTTGAGTTTGAGCTTGGGGGTTGATGATTTGGAACAAAGGTTGGTTCCAATTATTACGGAGGGATGGGCAAGCAGCCCAGATCAGTTTTAGGTGCCGGAATGGTATGCATCTGGCCTCCCCGACCTCTGTTCTAGCGAAGTTTATTATTCCGGATCTTAGTTCAGTGGTGTAAAAGTTGTACACCTTAGCGTCTCGGGCCGCGGTGTCCACAATCATAAGTAGCCAATGACCAGAGATTTGGAAGGGCACGGTAATGTAGTGTGCCTTCCTTGCAATTCCCCTCTGCAACCTTTCGATTGATTTGCTTTTTAATTTTTAGTAAATAAGGCTCATTGCTAGAGCTGGTGATGTGTTTAGAACGGGTTGCTGTCACCCAGAGCTTCTGTAGGTTTTGATAGAATTGGCTAGGAGGACGCGGAAGACTTCCATCTTCACCGTTGATTGTGGTCGAAGGATGGAGCGGAAGTCCTCACATATCAACTTGTGCTGAGTCTTTGTATTTTGGTAGATAATGTCGCCCCCGTCTTTGGCATCATCTACTATGGTGTTAAGGATTAATATGTCTTGAGCGTCGAGAGTAGAGATGGGCATTGGATCAAGATCATTCATTTTGTTTGATAGTGGTGGAGGTGGGGGTAGATCTTGCGGATGGAGGGGGGAAGTCTGCTCCAGATTGTCTATATATTGTTGCAGATCTTCATCTTTGTCTGAGTCGGAAGCTGATTCCAAATCTTCGTCTGTATCCAAGCTGACTCTTTCTGGGTCTTCTTGTTCTGGGGGAAAGAGCACTGATTGGTCTGGTACGGAAAGATGTTGAGCTGATGTTTCTTGTTGTGGACTTGTGCTGGTTCCAAGTAGACATTAGTGGAACTCAGCGAAGGTTGCTTCTATAGTATATTCCCCCAGAGATCCAATTGTGGAGCAGTCAAGGAATTGATCCCCGTAAGACATATTAACATTGTCAATGTGAGTTGGGGATTTGGGGTCTTTATCACCATCATGGTGATCTTTTTGTTTTGATGCAGCTCCTCGTCTTGTGCCCTCCCCAACATTGCCTAGGTCATCAGATTGGTCGTCTGAGGAGGTGCTATTATTGGAGTTAGCTGAGGAGTCAGAATCCTCATCATTATCATATTCATCATCATCGTCGTCTGCCTTTTTGTCTGTTGGCTTCGGTTGTGGAGGCTTCTTGCACTGCCGATGGGTTGCTTGTAGTTCATCAAACGCCACTTGCACATGCTCATGGGATTTGAGTAGTGTGTCGTGTGTTTCCTTTAGATCTGAGTATCGTCCCTCGGCAGAGAGGAGGCGCGCTATAAGATCTATTACTTGAGCGCATAGTTGGTGTAGCTCGGTGTGTGCTGACTCCTCTTGGCGGTTGTGGAGCTGTGTGAGGGTGTTGGTGATGTCATCCAAACACGTGCTTAAAGCAGTTTGTTACTGCTGAAGCTCGCGCAGGGTATCAGGCAGAGGTTGATTCTGCATAGAGATCATGTCAACTTACTGAGCCAACGCTTCATGCTGGCTTTTTACTCCAAGGACCAGCTTAGGCAAGTGTTTGTAGTGGTCATCGATATGATCGACTTGCTTGGCCACTACGTCCTGTCATTGCTGAAAGCTTTGGAGAATGCTTGGCAAGGCACTGTGTTTCTCGTTGATCTTGGCGATCTGTTGAGAAATTCCCTACACACATGAAAAAATAGATTGCATTATATTAGAGGGGTCGGTGAGGAGGTTTAGGATGGCATCAAATTGACGTCCGAATTCCTCACCAACATTTGAAAAAGGGACCCTAGATGTGGAAGGGTGGTATGGCTGGGGTCAAGGTGGAAGGGTGGTAGTGCCTTGTGAAGGAGACACTGGTGATGGTCCCGCGAACTGTGTGGTGACCGTAGATGGAGTCACCAGCGTTGTCGGGGTGGTGGCGGATGAAGGGAATGGTAGATGGCTGGGTGGGATATGAGGGAGTGAAAAAGTTGAGGAGAAGAGGGTGGATACGGGGGTGGAGAAAGTGAAGTCGGGAGTTGGAGCGGGAAAGGTGGTGCTCGGTGAGAAGGATGGGGAAGCAAAAGATGGGGGTGGAGGGATTGTTGTGGATGAGGGTGGGGTGGTGGTAGATGGTGGGAGGGTGGTGGATGGGAGTGTGGTGGGTGGGAGTGTGGTGGGGGTGGTGGTGGTGAGCTCATCATGTAGGCTCATGATGAATGAGTCTATGGAAAATGTAGTGATTGGTTCCTCTGGAGGGGGGCATTCTATCTCTGGTTGTAGCTTTGATGTTGGTCTCCCCGACAGCTGTGGTGGTTGTAAACGTACCTTAGATGGTCATTTTATTGGTATTTTTTTTAGCTTGGCTGTTGGGGCAGTTATGCTAAGCTCCGTCTGTCCCGCTTTGGTTGTATTTTCTTGTACTTTGACTGGAGCTAGGAGTTTGGTAATCTCTTCCTCAATAAAGAGAAATTTTTCTTTGTCGTAGTCTGCTAGTATTGGAAGCGGTAGCAGGGTCCTGGAAGATCTGAATGTTGGGCAGAAGATGTAGTGTAGTTTCACATCCTTCTCCTTGATAATATAGGAGTTCTTCAAGGTTTGTTCGTTAGTAAGGATGTCGCCCTTGATCTTCGTGCAGCGAGGGAGTAATCTGTCGATTTTGAGGTATTTGATAATGGAAGTTATGTGCCCGCCCATGCAGATTTCTTTTCCTATGGCGTAGGCAGAGAATTTTTGTATCATATGCCGGCCGATGTTGACTGCCTTTCCTTGCAAAATGGACCATAGGAGAAAGAGGTCAGTGGTGATAACATTTCCTCCCTCTGTTCTGGGGAACAGCGCACCTATAATAATTTTATGTAGCGTGTGCACGAACCCAGATTGAATGTTGGAGGCTTTGCATGTCTTTGCCTCATAGGTGGGGATCCCTGTTATGGTCTTCTAGAAGATGTGTCTGTTGAATTGTGAATTCTCTGTGCTTGCATCTTTGGCTTGTTTGAGTTGCTCCTGGTTGTCAATGAATATTTCGTTCAGAAGATTTTTAGTTATAACGACGTCATTTCTAAAGAGCTTGGTGACCAGCCTGCGGTCACCTCCGTCCCTTGATATGTGCGTAATGTCCACTACTTCTTTGGTGAGATGCGTGAAAAATTCAGTAGTCGGTTCGACATAAGAAGCTTCGAGGACGAAGCACAATCTGGATAGATTGGCATTGTCTAGCATGGTGATGATTCTGTCATAGATCCCCATCTTGAGTAGTATGCTTGAGCAGACATACTTTATTGGTTTCAGTACTTTGTCAATGGATGGAAGGGTGTGGATGTAGAGGTTTTCTGGTGGTGGCACAGTGGTAGTGCGAGTTGAGTAGATAGGGGTGGTGGCAGTTGCAGGAGTGGCAGAGGTTGGTAGGATATGGACTGCTAGGGTTTGTTCCCAAGCAGTGGTGGGGCGGACCTGTTTTCTTCCCTGCTTTTTGTTGTTGTTTAGTTGTAGCTTATTGGACTTTTCATTTCCCCTTGAACTTTTCAGCTGGGGACTCTTCCTCAGAATGTGGCTCATATTCAGAGCCTTCATCGCTAGATGAAATGACTTCTACCTCTTCTTCAGGTTCTTCAGCTAGACACCTGTTGATGCGGTCAATTTCACACATGACTGTAACGATGTTGACCTTTGGTGGGAGCTGTCTGGTTGCTTCATAAGTATCTACTATCTTTTGGAGCTTGGCACGATCTGCTATTAGTTGTTCCATTGTCCAAAAGGGAGCATCTTCATGTCCAGTGGGTTGCTTAGCTGGAGAAGCCATTTCTGAAAATGGAAAGTCATGTGTTAGAATAACAAGTTTAAAATTGGATTTTATGTGCTTTTATGTGTTTTTATTTTTTAACAAAATGCAGACGGTTGTGAAAGTCCAAACGGTTTCGAAGATAGTTTGGTCCCAAACGGTTTGGAGACCGTTTGGTCCCAAACAGTTTGGAAACTGTTTGGTCCCAAACGGTTTGGAGATTGTTTGGTCTCAAACGGTTTGAAGACCGTTAGGAAGGTAAAACGTCGGGGAGCGGCCGACAATAGCGGAGGTGGCGGCGATGATGAGGACGATGATGGATAGGAAGGGGGGTGTCGCGGCGATGTCGAAGATGTCAATGGTGGTAAAGATGGTTGCGGAGGTGAAAAGGTCAATGGTGTGATAGAATAGGGAGCCGCGGCGGCGTTACAGGCGTCGGCGATGGTGGCGCGTCTACCTTGTTGCTGTAAGTGAGGAAGACAATGATGACAGTTTCGGTAACGGATGTGTGGGTGCTGCAGATGTTAAGGTGGTGTCGGTGAGCTGACGTTGTGGGTTGCATAGGAGCGAGAATTGGGGAGACATGAATTGGCATTCGCACGATGGTTTAAGAAAGATCGGGAGACGAAAGAAAGAAAAAGGAGAGGGGGGTAGGGTTGTATTTATAGGATTCGAGGGTTGACTTTATAAAAGCCCCTAGGACAAATGGTTTAGAGACCGTTTGGTCTCCAAACGGTTTCAGGATCGTTTGGCTCCAAACGGTTTCGAGACCGTTTGGCTCCAAACGGTTTCGAGACCATTTAGCTCCAAACGGTTTCAGGACCGTTTGGGAAGGCTAAGGTTATTTTTATTTTATATTTTTATATTTTTATGTTTTTATGTTTGTTTTATATTTTATATTTTTAGATGATAAACCTAAGACGAACAAAGGAAATAGAAAACAAAGATAAAAGGTGATACTCAGATCTTGGGTTGCCTCCCAAGTAGCGTCTGGGTTTTACATCGCTGGCTCGATGAGGTTGGGATTTTATTATGGTGATGTTATAGCGTCTCTGATCTCAATAGTCTGTCTCGGCATTTTATCTTCTGGAGTATAGTATTTTTTCAATCGATGGCCATTGATTGTCCTTTCTCCTCCATTGTCGTCAACAATTATGACATCTCCAGTCGGGTATATATGTTTGATGGTGAAAGGCCCGGACCACTTTGTGCGGAGTTTTCCGGGGAACAATTTGAGCTTGGAGTTGAAAAGGAGGACTTTGTCACCCATGGTGATGTCTTTCCTTTTTAGATGACCATTGTGCCACATCTTGGTTTGTTCTTTATAAATCCTAGCACTTTGATAAGCGGTCATTCGGAGCTCCTCTAGCTCTTGTAGTTGGAGTTGTCTATTTTCTCCAGCATTTTTGAAATCAAAATTTAGTTGTTTAATGACCCACCAAGCCTTATGTTCCAGTTCCACTGGAAGATGACATGACTTCCCATATACCAAACGGAACGGGGTTGTTCTAATTGGTGTTTTATAAGCTGTTCGGTAAGCCCAAAGGACATCGGGAAGCTTGGTGGACCAGTCAGTGCAGTGTCTATTGATTGTTTTTTCTAAGATTGCCTTCAGTTGTCTATTTGAAACTTCAACCTGACCACTTGTCTGTGGATGGTAAGGCATGGAAAATTTATGGTTAACTCCGTATTTCTTTAAGAGGGCTTCAAAGCTTCGTTCCAGAAAATGGGTCCCTCCGTCGGATATGACAGTTCGGGGGACTCCAAATCTGGGAAAAATGATGTCTTTAAACATCTTAATGATTGGTTTGGAATCATTGGACACTGTGGGTATAGCTTCGACCCATTTCAAGACATAGTCTACTGCAACCAGAATGTAGGAGAAACCATATGAAGAAGGAAAGGGGCCCATGTAGTCTATCCCCCACACGTCCAAAAGTTCAATCTCTTGCCACATGGTGAGGGGCATTTCATTCCTTTTAGATATGCTGCTAGAAAGTTGACATTTGTTGCATGATTTTACAAAATCATGGGAATCTTTTTCTATTGTTGGCCAAAAGAAACCCGATTGCAGAACTTTCATAGCGGTTTTCTTCACACTCATGTGTCCCCCAGTGGGGCCAGAATGGCAATGCTCTAAGACAAGGGTAATCTCTTCTTCAGGTAAGCAACGACGGAAAAGTATGTCTGCGCATAGGCGAAAAAGGTAAGGTTCATCCCAATAGTATTGCTTTACATCGTGGAGTAATTTCTTTTTGTCGTGATGAGAGGCGGAAGGGTGAATGATTCCTGTAGCCAGATAATTAACAATGTCGACATACCAAGGGAATCCATTGGTAACTTTCATTAGTTGGTCATTTGGAAGAGAGTCTTGGATAGGTACTTTATCTTCGTCCTCGACTTCAATACAACTGAGATGATCGACGATGACGTTTTCCACTCCGCTTTTGTCTTTGATTTCCAAATTGAATTCTTGAAGCATCAACACCCAGCGGATAAGTTTGGGTTTTGCATCTTGCTTCTAAATTAGATATTGTATGGCAGAGTGGTCAGTGTAGACGATGACCTTGGCTCCAATCAGGTAGGAGCAGAATTTCTCGAACGCATAGATAACAGCTAAGAACTCCTTCTCTGTAGTGGTGTAGTTCTTCTGCGCTTCATCAAGCATTTTAGACGCGTAGTAGATTACATAAGGTTTCTTGTCGATTCTCTATCCTAATACGGCCCCTATGGCATAATCGCTGGCGTCACACATGATTTCAAAAGGTTGTAACCAATCTGGGGCTCTTAGTATGGGTGCAGAGATTAAAGCATTTTTTAGAGTTGAGAAACTTTGTAAGCATTCTTGATTAAAATTGAACTTGGTATCTTTGGTAAGAAGTTGGGCATGGGTTTTGCTATTTTTGAGAAACTTTAATAAATCTTCTATAAAACCCAGCATGACCCAAGAATGCTCGTACTCCTCTTATATCTTTTGGTGGTGAAAACTTCGAGATAACATCGTTTTTTGCCTTGTCGACCTCAATCCCTCTGTCGCTCACTCTATGTCCGAGGACGACACCTTCAGCTACCATGAAATGGCATTTTTCCCAATTCCAGATGAGGTTCGTTTCCTCGCATCGTTGTAAGACTTGTCCAAGGTGGAGTAGACAGTTGTCGAAGGAATCTCCGTAAACTAAAAAGTCATCCATGAATACCTCCATTATAGATTCTGTTAATCCTGCAAAAATAGAAGACATACACCTTTGGAATGTAGCAGGTGCGTTGCACAGCCGGAATGGCATTCTTCTAAAAGCATAGGTCCCAAAGGGGAAGGTAAAGGTAGTTCTCTCTTGGTCTTCTGGGTGTATAGGGATTTGGTAGAACCCATAATAACCATCTAGATAGCAAAAGTATTTTTGATGGGCTAAGCATTCTAGGACTTCGTCGAGAAAGGGCAGAGGGTAGTGATCTTTTCACATTGATTTGTTTAGTTTCCTGTAGTCGATACACATCCTCCACCCCGTCACATTCCTTGTAGGTACTAACTCATTCTTGTCATTTAGCACGACAGTGGTTCCTCCCTTTTTGGGGACCACTTGGACGGGGCTGACCCATTGGGAGTCTGAAATTGGGTAAATTATGCCGGCTTTCAGCAGTTTGAGGACTTCAAGGCGGACCATTTCTTTAAGATTGGGGTTCAGCTTCCTCTGGTGTTCTCTTGATGGCTTGAATTCTTCAACCATGGGCAGTCAATGCATGCATAAGGCTGGGTTTATACCTGTCAGGTCAGTTATTTTGTACCCAATGGCTTTCTTGTGTTTCTTCAGCTCAACAAGAAGCCTTTCTTCCTGGTTTTCCATCAGGGTGGAACTGATGATAATTGGACATAATTTTTCTTCGTCCAAGAAGATGTGTTTAAGTCCCGTTGGTAGAGTCTTCATCTCAGGATTCTTGGGTGTTTCTGTTGCTTCTAAAATAGTGACAGATTTGAGCTCCTCAAAGGTGGATGTCGGTGCTTCTTCAACTTTCTCTAAGTGTTGCAAACATTGTTGGACCAATTCATTTGCAGAAAATTCGACTTCTGGGTTGGTTAGAACATTCTCTAACTCATCAGATGGCTCAGATATTTCTAATTGGGACATTTGATGTATTGCATCTAAGAGAAAGACCTCCTCTAGAATGTTGGGACCTTTCATGTTGTTGAGAACTCGGAATTGAATTGCTTATTTTCCCAATCTTAGAATGATCGTGCCAGCTTCAACATCAATATGCGCCCTGGCTATGGCAAGGAAAGGTCTGCCAAATATTATTGGGTATCTCAGATCCTCCTTGATATCCATAATGACAAAATCGCACGGGACATAGGCATCTTTTCCTATCCTGACTGGAATATCTTCGATAATTCCTAGAGGTGCAGTGATAGTGGAATCAGCTAACTGAATTGTCATCATTGTGGGTAGGAAGTCAGTGAAACCTAATCGTTTACACATGGAATAGGGCATAATTGATATGCTAGCCCCTAAGTCAGCTAATCCCTTTTTACTCGAGGCATTTCCAATACAACACTAAATATCGAAGGAACCAGGGTCCTTCTTTTTCTTTGGCATCTTATTAAGAATGATATCAGAGGTGGTTTGAGCTAGTTTGACGGTCTCTTGTTCTTCAGTAATGTATTTCCTTGATAACAGAGTTTTTAGGTATTTAGCCCAAGCCGGTACTTCAGAGAGAGCATCGAGGAGCGGGATGTCGATATAGAGTTTCTTCATTGCCTCCTTAAATCTTTGGAACCTAGTGTCCATTTTTGTCTCTCGCAATCTTCCCGGATATGGTATCCTAGGCTTATACTGTGGAATTCCTGGCTCTTTGAAAGCTTGTTCTTTTTCTTTGCTTTTCGTGTTTTCGGCAGACTTCTTAGTTCCTAGGTTCGAGCTTGCATTTGGAATAAAGATAGGTGTATCATCATTGTCATGGGTGATTCTCGTAGTTTCGTGAAGGACACGACCAGATCTTGTAGTGATGGAATTCAATTTCTCTGGTCAATTTTGGTCGTGTCTAGGGTTTGACTCAGGTTGTCCTACAAAAGTGCCTGCTGGTGGCTTCAGTTGCGTAGCAATTTGTGCTAGTTGAGCCTCCACCGCCTTCTGCTGAGCTTGCTGATTAGCAAGCATGGTTCGTTGGGACTGTAGCATCTGCCTGATCAAAGTCATCTCATCTGCTGGATGGGAGGGGGCATTTTTCTGAGCGAGTTGTTGTTGACCTTGATGCGGTTGTTGCGGAGGTGGTGCTAACTGAGGTTGCTGCAACTAAGGGTGCAATTGTGGGTGAAGAGGAGGATGGGTATATTGATAGTAGGCGGAGTGGTTTCTAGGGTAGTTGGATCTTGGGAAGTTATTTATGGGGTTCCCTTGATTTTGATTAAAGTTGCTTTGGAATCCAGGTGGCAACCTATTAGAGGATCCGCCTTGTATCTGGTGTTGCGGGTTGGCAGTCCCTGCAGGGTTCCTGTATTGAAAACCTGGGTGGTTTCTTGGTTGATTTGGATTATAATAAACTTGTCCAGGTATGGAATGAATGGAATTAACTTGTTCGGACATCTTCTCTTCAGGGTGTTCGATGATTGGTTTGTACTGCTATTGTGGTGGGTGCATATCCATCATCACATTGTAAAGCAGACCGCATGATAGAGTTGGGTGATCGGATGCATGACTGGCTTCACATGTTCCTGTGGCAGCTTTAACCTGCTGGACTTGAGGGTTTTTCTTCTTATCATATTCTCCAAGTGAAGTTTCAAGAGCCTGTTGTTTATGAGCTATGGTCTTTAAGGCTTCAGCAATAGCCTTCATTTCCATTGATTCCTCATATTTATAAACTTTGAGGACTCCCTTGCCGGATGATCGTCCCCAATTGGATTGATTCTCAGCTCCAAGTGTGATGATTTTCCAAGCATCCTCGTAGTTCTTTCTCATAAAATTTCCTCCAGATGAGGAATCTAGAAATTGCTTGATGTCATCACTCTCTCCCCTATTGAACATTTCTATTAATTGATTTTGGGAGATGTCGTGATGAGGACACTTTCTTAGAAGCTCTTTGATCCTTTCCCATGCTTCTGCGAGTGATTCTCCAAGAAGTTGGGTGAAGTGGTTAATCTGCCCCCTGATTTCATAAGTTAACGAAGGGGGGAAGAAATTCTCCAGGAACTTTTCTTCCAAGGGAGCCCATGTGGTGATTACTGGCTCCCTATCAAGTGAGTTGTACCAGCTCAAAGCTCTTACTGATAGAGTGAAGTGGAAAAGATGTAGAATTATTGCATCAAAAGAAACTCCGGCCTGTGGGACAAGTCAACAAAGTGCCTTGAACCTCTTTAAGTGATCCATACAGTCATCTCCAGAACCACCAGAGAATGAAATGCCCTGCATGATTTGAATCCATTGTGTCCGGATCTCGAAGTTGGGTATGTTGATGATCAGAGGTTGAACTGGATGATTGTCTTCATAGTTCTTGGGGATAGCATAGTCCCTCAATTTCTTGTTTCTTAGCTCTAACTGGGTAGCTTGGTTAGCTGCTTCATTTTCAGCTCAGATGTGGGCTTGTTCTTCGACTCGAATCTCTGCTTGAATCTGAGCACATGTGTCAGCAATGAGTTGTGCTCTTTGAGAGGCTATGGCGACATTGACCCTTTCCATTACTAGTGAAGCTTGACGTTGATCTTCAGCCATTTGCCTGGCTCTTTGACAGTTAAGTCTGATGCGGCGGTGGAAGCTTCTCTCTACCTTAGAGTCGTACTCTAGATCAGGGGAGAATCTGAGGTTATGCGATGATTGTATACACGTCTTCTACCTGAGTAGAGAAAGGAACACACCTTTTAGATGATGCCAGAGATATGATGAACTCGAGAAGATATGGACTAATGATTAAAAGAAAGTGTAAAACCCTAACTAACTAGCAAGATACTAAATGAAATTAAAGCGTTCCATTGTCCCCGGCAACGGCGTCAATTTTGATGGAGCTTCCACTCACGTGGAATTGCGTGCACCACTAAAAATCCTAAAGATGTTAAGTCTTTAAGTTTAGCCTTCCTTATACTAGATCGAGACTCCACCCACGTATGCTAAGATACGTGGAAGCCTTATCGTAGTATAGTTAAGGGTCGAATCCATGGGACAATGGTCTTGTTGGGAGTAACAAGATGGAAAATGTTAGAATCTCACTTAATCTCTTAGTAGTTGGTATCTAGATCGAAAGGTTTGATTTGGTCGTTTTTAAACTAAGAGCAAGTAAAGTAAAGCAAGTAAGTAAATTTAAGGATGTTAAACTATGATAAGGAGCCACTAGGATGTGATCGGCTTTCACCGCCACTACACATGGATCAAAACATGCAACATAAAACATAACCTGCAATAAGAGTCTAAACAGTTAGTATCTTTGTAGATTTAGTTTCCTTTCGGAGAACTAACTACGAGAAGTGCATGAATGTTGGAATGCTAGCCATCCCCGAATGAATGGTCACCTACTTTACATCATTCCCTTCACAAAGTATGTTCCTTGACTTACCAAGGTTGTACTTTCATACATCAACTGATTCTATTTCATAGTATGAAAGTACAACGATGGAAGTGGGTTTACACTACTTCTTGAAAAAACTCCTAGATACTGAAACAGATGCATGGTGGATACATGCATCAAGAACCAACATTCAATCGAGATTCGAATCTAGTATTACAAACATAGACAATTCATACTAAAAGATAAAAGATAACACAAGTTGGTGATCAAGCAACAAGCATTCATTAAACGATTGATGTTGAACTGAAAAGAAAACATCTCTATATTGCAAACTATGGATTACATTATATGAAATGAAAACATGGGTAGAGGGGCTACTCCTCGCACCATAGTGAAAGAGACTACTCGCTCATAGCTAGGACAAAGAAGGAGGCGAGAAGAGAGAGAGAGAACGTCATCCCCACAAAGGAGAGAGGAAAGTCAACCCCTTGGAAAAAGAGAGAGTGACGATCTTCAAACTTCACAGGTCGCTCGATGATGATGTCTCCTCTTCCCACCTTCTTTGGCGAAGAGAGAGAAAGCAGCTTTAGGATGCAGTGTGGATCTCAGACCGGCAGCTTTTGGGCGGAGGATGGAAGTTGGAATTGCTCTGGAGTAGTAGAGGCAGCCTCTGGGCGTCTGAAACTTGATGTTTTTGGGAGACCCCTTGGGTCTTATTTATAGGTCTTAAGTGAAGTCCAAAGGGTTTCGTCAGTTTTGGGCCCAAACGGTCTTGAAGATCGTTTGGACTCTAAAACCGTTTGGACCCCGAGACCGTTTGGACTCTAAAACCATTTGGACCCCGAAACTGTTTGGACTCTCAAACCGTTTGGACCCTGAGACTGTTTGGACTCTGAAACTGTTTGGACCACGAGACCATTTGGACTCTGAAACCGTTTGGCTTCATGCGGTCTTGAGATTGTGTGACTCCATGCAGTCTTAGGACCGATTGGCTTCATGCGGTCTTGGAACTGTGTGACTCCAAGCGGTCTTGGGATCGTGTGACTCCATGTGGTCTTGGGACCGGTTGGCTTCATGCGGTCTTTAGACTGGTTAGGTTCATGCGGTCTGGAGACCGGTTGGCTTCATGTGGTCTTGGGACAGTGTGACTCCATGCGGTCTTGGGACCGTGTGAGTCTTTTGTGATTTTTTTTTGTCTTTTTCTGTAAGTAAAAAGAAGAAAAGTTAATCTAACAGTAACTGGTTCACTAAGTGAACCGATAATTTCACACTCCCAACCGACTGTTTCACTAGTGAACCAATCGACTCACCTTGCCAAATGACTGTTTCAATTATGAAATGATCATTTTTCCTACCGCAGTGTAAATTGTTCATGGAAATTTTTAAACCTTCTACTCTCACACAGACTAGGAACCCTGACACTACCCTCTACTATAAATAGAGTGGTACAGGGGGCATCTCCAGACACACAACTCAGAACATCAGTTGCTCTGTAAAGTTATTGTCCTCTCTGGTTTTGGTAACCGAGAGAGCCCAAGCAAGTTCTACCCATCCAGGGAGGAACAATGATAGAAATACAACTGTAGAACAACAACTAGTTGTGGGAGAGTGTGTCAGTGACTAGTACAGTGATAGAAGGGGACAACTCCTTCTAGTCCATTCGTCAGGATGACTAGAGTTCCCGGTAGTCCATGTGGACAATCTATAGAGGTGGGAGACTTCTACCTCTCAGGAGGATGACTGTCAACTGTAGTCTGGGTCAAGACCAAGAGCTGCACAGACACCTTTGAAGACATGTGGTTGAAGACTATACTAGCTGTGAGGTATTATCACTGAGCAAGCCTCAGGATCAGGTATATCTCGCTAAAACCATCCTTCCCATGACACAGATATTGATGCGATCTACTGGTTATGGGTTTATGATTAAGTAATTTTTTTGTTACCACTTCCTACTTCGACCACGTAAAATCCAACAGTAGTATCAGAGCCACATAAATACTCTATGTTTTGGGATAATCAATATGATCGGATTTTAGTTTTACCGTCTTTTATTTATTGCATACGTTGCAAATATTTAAATGACTAATGAGAATATCTGATTAATACCCCATGATTCCAAACTAATATATACATATGTAATATGGTATATATGTAATTGATACATGTCACCCTAAAATGGTTTTGATGGTGGATGTGTAGCATGGTCATGGCCTATAAACCCTATGTGCATGTGTGTGGTTGGTTATGGTTGTTTTCATCTCGGTCTGTGCATTGAGCTCGCTTCTTCTATTCTAATTGTAACTCAAGATAACTTGAGATTCTCTTCTACCTTTTCTCCCCTCGAATGTAACTCAAGGTTTCACAATGTTTATCTAAATAGGATTAGTTTTATTTCTTGTTATGACAAAGACTGAAGATGATCGCTTGATGAATCGAGATTACCGACTGAGGAGCATTTGGTGGACCAACAAGAAGCTCAGACGATCAGACGAGCCGACCATTTGGAGGAGGTAGATGACTGGCTGGAGGAGACCAATCGACCGACTAATAGGTGAGCTAATCGGTTTAAAGTTTAAACCAGTCAACCTGGATTGGCAAGCAAAAATCTTCATCAATAACATATTGCTTGTGATGTAGACCTTTGATGATCGTAGTTCCATGTGGCTCCAAGGAACTAGAATAGGATGGCCATAATCATCACTTTATCATTATTACATGTTTTCAATTGCGGGATATAGCATGTATATGATACATATTGTATGTGGTAATTGGATACATATATGCATATATAAGCATATCAAAACCCCTAAAAAATATTAAGTTTAAGATTCCTTCCAAAAATAGCACACATGAAAATCTTGATCAACTAAGTGCGGGCACGCCCTAGCGTGGTGCACCATCTATCTCGTGGAATTGTGATGGTGAATATGTAGGTCTACCTTAGAACGATGCATATTCATTGTGTTGGCTTTTGGGTCGGACTTAACTAGGTGACCTTGATTGGATCAAGCACCTTGAGGCATGCATATGTTCATGATGAAGAGTTCTGCATAACACGTATCAAGAGTTGCATATGATATATTTCGAAAAAGTCACCTACCTAAAATAATCTAGTTGTGGGTGACAGCCCTAGCTGGTCCATAACTTAGAGGAAGTCAGGATCTTACTCACTAGAAGGTTGTACGCTACAATCTTTCAAATTTATACATGAGGGTTATCAATTTGATCAAAATAGTGGGAGCTATAATTAATTAAAGACCTAATTAATATCATCAATTTCAAATCAAATCAAATCAAAAGAGTTTTGGACTAAAATTGCAAATTTTTCTTTTGTAGAATAAATGGCTACCAATAACAATCACTTTTCATTGCAATCGGTCCTTGAGAAGGAGAAGCTAATTGGGAACAACTTCCATGTCTAGTTTAGGACATTGAGAATTGTTCTCACTCAAGAGAGAAAGCTTTATGTCCTAGATACACCAGAGCCAGAAGAACCCTCTCCCAACACACCAAATGCTAAAAGGGATGCTTAAAAGAAGTATACTGAGGATGCCATTGATGTGAAGTGCTTGATGTTGTGCTTAATGAACTATGAGTTGCAGAGACAACATGAGAACATGGACATCATTGAGATGGTTTAACAACTCAAGAACATGTATCAAGACCATTCACAACAAGAGAGATATGCTGTCTCCAAGGCATTGTTTAAGTGCATCATGATAGAAGGAGATCCAGTAGGCCCTCACACACTCAAGATGATTGGGTATCTGAGGAAACTAACTCGACTCAGATTCCCTCTGAGCTAAGAGTTGGCTACTGATGTGATACTTCAATTGTTTCCCGAATCGTACAGTCAGTTTGTGATGAACTACAACATGAACAACTTTGACAGGTCACTAAAAGAGTTGTTGAGCATATTGAGGACAACTGAGGCACAAATGAAGAAAGACAAACCCAAATATGTGATGATGATCAGTAGAAAGAAGGGAAATTCTAAAGGCAAGGGAAAGAGCAAAGCAAAGAAAGGTTCTGATGCTAGTCAGCAGCCCGAGTTATCTTCAACTCTCAAAGCCAATGGAGGGGTGAATGAGGGAGGCCAATGTCACCATTGTAATGAGCTAGGACATTGGAAGAAATATTTCCCTCTCTAGATAGATGAACTAAAGAAGAAGGAGGGGATGGAAGTCTCCACCTCAGGTTTCATGAAATAAACTAAAAATACTTCTTTATCTTAGGTATATGATACCAAGATATAGATATGACATATATTATGTGTAGGATATGAAAAGAAGTGATGTCCTTTGTGAAAGGACCAAGAAGGTACATTCATCAACATTGGAGTAAGTGTTTTTTTATAAAAAAAGTCAGGAGGAAATCGTATTCATCCCACCCTCCTCATGCGAGCCAAATCAAAGAACTTACAATTACTAATTAAACATGTAAAACGAAACATGGTAGTACTACTACCATTACATAATTCAAGACCTACTAGTTGTTGGACCTCACTAGGAGGAGTCGCATACATTGCGTATGCAAGATTGTTTTTTAGGCTGATTTTATCCAACTTGTATGCTACTTTGTTCATCTCCCTAGTCACATTTTCCACACTCCAGTTATGCTTCAATAATCTTTTGATCCTCCCTAATTACTTAGCATACCTAGGGTTCTTGTCGCTCTGATGATGGACCATGGTCTTGGCCAACAACGAGTCAGTTTCCACCTAGATAGAAGGAAAGACATGGTCATGGGATTCCATAGAAAGAAGAATGCTATCAAGTTCGAGTTCTAAAACTTTTGAGGTGAAAACCTTTCTCACAACTCCTCCCATCCATCTCCCCAAGTGATCCCTCAACACTACTGTGCAACTTGCCTTGCCACTTTTAACTGCAACATCAGTATTTAGTTTAGGGACTCCACACACGGGGGGATTCCAGCATAGCTCATCCGTCCCCTCTTCTTCTCTGGCCCTGGGTTCTCACATGAACGCCTCCCTATTGAGTCTGATTTTCTCTCTAGTCATTCTAGTCTGCTGCGTGATAGAAATGGTTTTGTTATTGAACACAAACCTATTCCTTGCATTCCATATGTACGAGCATGTGATGAGGAATATGCACCCATGTTCCTCAATAGCTTCCAGTTGTGTGCTGATCCATTGTTTGACATCATGTGTCTTTGACGACTCCATAGACCACGGGCTCGACAGCATGGATTCCCAGACCGCCTTGGCATATTTACAGTCCCTATGTGTGTGCAACATAGATTCCTCATCCTCCTCGCATCTGGGACATAGGCCGATAGTCCAAATGTTCCTTTGGACTCTCTTCTTGTTAGTGAGTAACTCATTGTGCATCATGATCCATGCAAACGTCCTAGTTCTGGCCAAGACTTTAAGTTACTAGATGCTCTCCCACTTTCCATCCACTCTGACCCCTTTTCCTTCACGTAGCCTCCTGTAGGCAGTTTTAGAAGTGTAGATCCCATTCATAGTGTGAGCCCAGACTCGCACATCATCACCGTCCTCCATGGAAGGGGGTCTAATGCTTTGCACTTTCTGGACTATGTGAGGAGGTAGCCACTCTTCCAAGAATTTGATCTCCCACGCTCCGTCGAGGTCCACCATGCTTCCAACTTTCAGATCCATCAGGTCCTCAGGAATGGGTTTGAGTGTGTGATCTTTCAGGATCGGCCCTTCCTTGCACCACCAGTCTGTCCACACGTTGGTTTTCAACCCGTTCATGGGGACGATGTGTGAATTGTCCTCTATAAACCGTGTTCCCGTAAGAATGGTATTCCCCAGTCTCAAACAGTTAATCATCTTCTTATCCTTGTAGTTCTGGACTCTTGTCCTCATGATGTTCACCCAAGTGACCTTCCACCCGCTAAGGACGTCCCAATAGTGTTTATAGTTTAGAGCAAGGTTCCAATCTCATAGGTTCTTAAGGCCCAAACCGCCTTCCATCTTCAAGTATGTGACCTTGTCCCAAGCAACTAAGTCAAGAGGATGTGCCTTGTAGTTTCCACACCAAATGAATCTGCGTATGATGCCTTCAATTCTATCACACAGTTGGAGGGGGAGAACAACAGTTTGCATCACGTACGTTGGTAGTGCTTCGAGTGTGGTCTTTGCTAGAGTGATTCTCCCAGTTAGGGATAGATCTCTCGATGCCCATGCTTGGAGACTTCCGTTGACTACATCCAGAACATTACAGTAGGTGTTCTTGTTAACCGACTTGTGAATAAGAGGCACTCCCAGATACTTTCCCAGGTCATTTGTCTTTTGGAAACCACTCACCTCCACGATGAGATTTCTAAGTCGATCTTCCATGCTATGGGCAAAGAAAATCCTTGTCTTAGTGGTGGACACAGATTGTCCAGATGCCCTCTCGAACATCTTAAAGCAATCCTTGATAGTTCTCATCTGTGTTGTGCTTGCCTGAGCAAAAAGGATTAAATTGTCTGTGAAACAGACATGGGAGATAGAAGGGCCTCGAGCACCCACCTTCACTGGTTTCCATGCACCCTCTTCCACCTTCTTGTGAATGATCTGAGTTAATCTTTTCAGGCATAACACAAAGAGGTAAAGTGACAAAGGGTTGCCTTGTTGTAACCCACACGTCGCTATGAAGGCGAGTGTGGTTTTACCGCTCCAAGCTATTCTAATGTTATCAAGTGTGATGGAGGACATAATATAATCACAAATGTTTTGGGGGATTCCAGTTCTGCATATCGTATCTCTGATGAACTCCTAAGACATTTGGTCATAAGCTTTAGTTAAATCAACCTTAATCGCCATCATTTTAGCTCCCTTATTGTTCTTCATTACGTGCATAATTTCCTGGACGAGAGTTATATTATCAGCGATATTCCTACCGGGCACAAAGCTGCTTTGGCACTAGGAGATCCAAGACGACATGTGAGGTTTCAGCCTCTCCACTACAACTTTGGATATGATTTTGAGAATGATGTTATTTAGAGAGATCAGTCATAGATTCTCACACCTCTCAGGTGACTACACCTTAGGAATAAGCACAATGGTCGACTTGCACAGCTCCTCCGAGACCTCACCTGAGACAATGGCTTCGTGAATCGATCTAACGACACTAGTTCCCACAACATTCCAGACAATCCTCCATTCTCTGAAAATCAAGTGGCGCGGGGGCGGTCAGGACCTTCTAAAAGTGACTAACCACCATTTGCATGAGTTCCTTCTCCTCCGTGATCCATTTCCCGTTGCTATTCTTCAGAGAATGAATGGTGTTTCTACGGCATCTCTGATTTACAAAATTTTGGTAGAATCTCGTGTTGATATCCCCCTTAGCAATCCAGTTTATGTGGCTTGCATGCTTCAGGTCCTCCTCCTCCGCCATGGGAATGACATCAAGTTTAGTTTGGAAAGAGATGCACAACTCGTCTGATATGGTGTTGTAATCCTCGGCCAGTTCGGTTTGAAATTTGTTGATGTTGTTGATTAGGACATTCTTCCTTCTTCTAGTTGCTTTCCGGGTCTTCACGTCCCATCTCAATAAAGCATTTTGGGCCTGTTTTAAAGTATCAGGGAACTTGGCGCTCCTCTCCCAGTTGTCATCTAGCACAATAGGGAAGCCATTCATCTTCTACCAAAAAAGCGCGAGAGATAAATCTTCTAGCGCCTTGAATCCTCGCCCTAAAACCGATAAGAATGGGGAAATGGTCCGACCCCAATATCGGTTGGTGCTCAACGATAGTGTCGGGGTAGCCATTGATGAACTCACTATTAGCCATAGATCTATCCAGCCTCTTTTGTAATATCCCATGTCTATAGGTATCCCTCATGCCCGTGAAACCGAGGTCAGTCAGTCCCGCTTCCATGAAGGTATTTTGTGCTAACGTAGCCTCTAAACTGTTAAAAGACTCGCTACCACATCTTTCATCTGGGCTCACGATAGTGTTAAGATCCCCTACTACTTGCCAGGCTGAGTTGAATTGGTTACCCATATTGATAATGTTCTTCCACAATAGGTTTCTAGTACAAATTTGAGGGTTCGCATACACAAACGTCACAACCAAACTGTCATTGATCTTACAGGTTATGAATTGCCTATGTGCAAGCATGATTTTGACATTATATTGTTCTGCCCTATAGTAGATCTAGATGCCACCGGCATATCCCCTGGCCTCCACCCTGTAGGATTATGTGAATCCTAACATTGGAGCAAGTGTTGCTGCCATAGATAGTAGTACCTTTTAGTTTTTTCACCCCAAAGGGCATGTAATAGAGTTATGAACTTCTATTTCATTTTTCCAATAAATAGAAACATTTTTTTCATCTTGTAATGACAAGTATGTCTATTAATAAAATTCATGTTTCAATTTCAAAGATATGATCTTTTATGGAAATGCCTTATTTATCTTGTGGTACTTGGTATGCATGAGATAAAATAATAATACCTAAAAGTTATTGATGACTCAAACAATAAATTAGCATTATCATCTAAACA
The DNA here is from genome assembly GCA_963693085.1 of Alisma plantago-aquatica. Lineage (NCBI taxonomy): Eukaryota > Viridiplantae > Streptophyta > Magnoliopsida > Alismatales > Alismataceae > Alisma > Alisma plantago-aquatica. The sequence goes on from OY856411.1 coordinate 31,059,424, forward strand.
AATGAATGAGAAATTCATCTCTAGGTTCCATGTTGATGGATAAACTAGACTCTCCTGGTTAATGAACCATTAAGAAATATGAATGTCTTGTTTATTGGGCATGATGACAAGTCAATTTTCACTAGATGTAGTGGGAGAATGACTATTCTATTAGGTATAATACATATTGATGTATATACATACCTATTGAAGTAAATGCTAATACTTCAGATATGGTATTTAATGAAATACCAATATACATATCTTGAAATGTTCAAGAATATCATAAATGAAGAACAAACTTTGTAAAAGTATTAATTCTTTAATATTATCAATGAACGAGATACTTAAACCAAATGTTTGAGGACCTTGTGAGTAACTATGATAGTGTATCATAGAGAGCTCATGATTAAGGCATAATGATGTCTAAATCAAAGAAGGAATCATACTCGAAATAGTAAGATCATGGTCATCAAACAAATAACTAATCTTCTAAAATTCTTCTAAAGAACATGCTTTACACTAAATAAACGTACAAAAGGAGATTAAGAATCACAAGTGTTGTGGATTCTCAAAATCCTTATGTAACAGATACACCTCATATATCTAGTAGATAAGACCTTGATCTTGATGGATAATGATATCCTACAAACTCAAAGGTGATGAATTGGTCATATGATGATGAGCCAATAAACTATCTAGATGATGTTGAGGAACCAGATTTTGAGTTATGGTTGGAAGCCATAAGATCCAAAATGACGTCCATGTAAACCAAATAAGGTATGACCTTAATGGTAGCACTTATAGGGATAAAATGCATAAGTACAATTGGGTCTTAAGTGTTAAGATTGACATGGATGACATTTATTGAAAGGATCATGCGTGCTATTGGAACTTGAAGACTATGAAATTTGGCATATGGATATTAAAACAAAATTCCTAGTAGGAATAACATGAGACTATGTATGTGACACAACCTAAAGGGTTTTATAATTATGTTAATGCAAATGTAGCCTATAAGTTAGAAGAGAATTTTTTTTGAAGGTAAGCATAGTCAATATGTTAAGGAAGTCATACGGCATCTACAAAGACAAGATATTCAAGCCATTTTGATAACAAAGTAGTCAGAAGTATGGACTCATTACACAAGTTTGATCGGATAGAACATGGATGCTTCATCATGAATTCCTCTCCAACAAGCTGACCAAAGCATCTTTCAAATGGAATCCTTCCACAATCATGGGTAGCACTTGTATAGAAGACACTCCAACTACAAAGGCCAAAACAACCAAAACACAAGGCCTGATAAACATCGATGTCCTTCCAAAGATGACTCTGCATAACGAAGACACTAACCAAAAGCGAGAAGACACATATAGCTGGAAAGGGATAAACCTCACCTAGAAACAAAAGAAAAAGTAGCAAAACACACAGCAAAACACAACACAATATAGCACCAAGCAAAAAGGGAAAAACAACAAACAGGTACCCAGTAGTAGAGGGATAGGAGGAAGAGTCCTGAAATGCACAACCTTCGTAGGTCCGCCAGTGCACAAAGGAGAAAGCAAAAGGAAAGCATGAGCGGAACAATTCGAGGAATCCCGACCACGATGCCCAAAGCTCCCCGCCTGTCCCTGCTTGACTCAAGCCAAAATTCAAGAAGCACAAAGACCAGGCCGGAGAGGTAGACGCTCCCATCACCAGCATAAGAACCCCCGAAAATCCCCTGCACCAATTAACCAGCCAGATCTGGCAACGACTAAACCTCCACCACACCACCAAAACCTGTGACAAAAAGGAAAGAAGACACGAAGGACCTAAAGAATGGAAAGGGGGAAACCATGGACGTCAACACCAGCTGGGCGAGAAACACCGCCCGAGACAACCCGAAGGCACTATAGAGAATACACACTAAAATGTCACTCATCAGACACCTTGAAGACTGCCAACACCCACCACCAACGACGCGTCGCCGCAGAACCCTGACCCAACAGACAGTAAGGCAACAAAGCGTGACCCCAGCAAGGAGAGTGGAGCGCCGCTCGACGCCCAAACAGGCTTGAACAGCCTCGGTGAGAAAGGGCCTGGGGGGAGCGGGACGACGCTCACCGGTGGCTAGAACCCCTCCTCCAAGCCAGTCGCCACACGTAGAGAGGGCTACACCCTAATCGCCAGAGCGGGTCGGGACCTCTGTTGTATAAGTTATAAGAGATTAATCAATATGATTGATTAAATACAAGCACCTCAGAACTGGAGTTTTTACATTGATTATATAGTCAAAAGGTTTGACTGATATATCGAAATAAAGAAGGGATCTGTCATTACAAATATTTAGTGGGAGCATATTCATATTTTACATGATGATGATGAATAAAATGAATCTGGTGTGGAAATACCTTCTTTAAGGGAATGAAGAGAAATTTCCTATGTGATAGAAATAGAGATCTATAGAGATAGTTTTTGAAAGTATCTTCACCTAATAAAGAGAGAGCATACATTTCCAGTCTGTACTAAAGGGTTCAATATACAAAGATTCAGTGGGAGAAAAGTTGTCAATGTTACATGGAGTTAGTCTCTCAGATGCCAAGTATCCCAGATTTGTATGCAGAATAGGAACACATAGATAGATTGCCTTATGCGTTCACAATCGGATCTATCATGTATGTAATCATCCCATTATCTTGTATGTATTGGACATGACAAGAACATATATGTGCATTCATCATCTTTCATGTATTGGACATGAAAATATGATATGCTCATCTAGTTATCTTGTATGTAATGAACATGATGAGTGGATGTCTTTCTATTGCTAGTGAGAGTCACTGGAATACTATAAAGAAATTTTTAAGTACTTGTGAAGTATTAAAGGACTAGTTCTATGGTAGTAAGAGGAAGAGTTGAGTGTAAATGAGTTACACTGATGCAAGATTTCGAAATGACAGAAAATGATCACAAAATACAAAATATAAATGTAAATATGAGTTGTTAAATGGAAATGTTCTGAGTAAAATTAAAAGACATTTAATTCTAAAAGGGAATTTTGAGTATCCTTATGTTATGAACGGCATAGGATACTATATGTATCTAGATTTTCATACAGATGAACTTATAGACATTCCAACCATTGATGACAAACTAGAAATACTAAGTCAAACAATGGAGCTAATTGTTAGGCAAGGAATATTAGATAGCATATTACAACAACTCCATCTCATACGAAATGTCATATGGTGAGGAGATGTCAAACATGTAATATACCAACTATAGCAAAGTGTTGCTAACTCACTAGATTAGCACTAGAACAATAGTAACATGTGGGACATGTTTATAGATCACTAAGAATATGATTCGAAGGTGATGAGCTCTAAGTACAAGTGGGAGTTTGTTGGTATGTATGCCCTAAGAGCTAATCATATGATGATTGTATTGGCATATGCCATGATTCATTTGACAAATATCAAAGACATTCTTTCAATTTATTCTAACTCAATTGATTATGAGATAAATGATGGAGTAGAATGAATGTATAAAGATTGAAAATACTCAATGATGTATGACTTCGGGTTGAGGACCTGAACAATGAGATCATATGGATGCTAAGAGTATGTACATTCTTGTTATGTCCCTTGTCAAATGTCATTGTGGAAGCTTGATAGACAACAATGACACATCAAGACTAGAGTGTGTGTTGGTTTATGATAGTGTCTCATTAGTCATGATATATGATATCAAACCAAGCACATAGATACATGTTGGATAATAGTGTATCGGATAGACCCACCATTAGAGTGACACATGGAACCATGACATGGTATTTAGAGTCATCTCTCATAGTAATGGTGGTGATTCTAATTCTGAGACCTGAAATCACTGCACTCGTCGAATGTGATTGGGTACACTTTGACATCATCAAATGCAGTCCTAAAACATGGGTTGTTATAACGATTATTATTGGGTGCCTTTGATGCATTATACAGACAGTGAGTGATATATATGGGATTTGTCCCTGGTAAAGGAGTATGATGTCCATGCCACTTGATAAGCGAGACTAACAAAAGTCTTGTGCATGCACATGTGAATCAATATATAATATTGATGTCACACATATCTCAGATAGTCTGCTCTAGTTCAAGAAACATGAATGAACATTGAAAGGATGACAACTCCAAGCCTTGACTTCATTTGGCATATCAGAGACAAAGGAATTATACATTCATTGGAACACCAATCACAGACTGTTGGTTGAAAGTTGTTCTCCAACTTTCATCTTCACTTGGGTAGCACTGATGTGCGACTAGGAACCACTCTTCACTTGTGATGTCATATGTTAGCTATGTACATTCACTACCAATGTAAAATGGGACCTATAGGGTCACACACAAAGGATTAAATTGGAAGATGAGTTTATCCATGAATGATGTTTGGATTGATTACTAAAGTGTTTAGGTACTCAATCAAACATTCAATCGATAGACTTGACTCATAATCATCAAGTTCAAGTGTTGAATCAACTGATTTGAGTGTCAGATGGATTGAGAACTAAATTGATTGTGTTCTGCACAACCTGGACCACCAATCGACTAGTTAACTGGGTGAATAGATCGGCTCATGATCAGTGAGACGACCAATTTACTTGTCCAAATGAGAAGTGTTGGGTTATCCTAGTTTGTGAGAAAATGTTTTCTGTTTCACTTATTCAATTCGATTGAGATAAGAATTAATCTTTTTCTTAATAAGACATGAATAAGGAATGTCAATTGTAGGCAATGCTAGGAAGTGAAAAGACCGGTTCACTAAGTGAACTGACCAGTTCACACTCCTAACTGACAGGATCACTAGTGAACCGATCGACTCACCTTGCCAAATGACTATTTCAGTTATGAAATAACTGGTTCTCCTACCGCAATGTAATTTATTCATGGAAATTTTGAACCCTTCTACTCCTGTACAGACTGGGAACCTAGACCCTACCATGTACTATAAATAGAGGGGTACATGGGGCTTCTCCAAACACACAACTCAGAACATCAATTACTCTGCAAAGTTGTGTTCGTTTCTAGTTTTGGTAACTGAGAGAGCCCAAGCAAGTTCTACCCCTCCAGGGAGGAACAACGAGGGAAAGACAACTGTAGAACAACAATTGGTTGTGGGTGAGTGTGTCAGTGACTAGTACATTGACAGAAGGGGACAAATCCTTCTAGTCTATTTGTCAGGATGACTGGAGTTCCCGATAGTCCGTGTGGACTATCTATAGAGGCATAAGACTTCTACTGCTTAGGAGGACGATTGTCAACCACATTCTGGGTAAAGACCGCAAGCTGCACAGAAGTCATCAAAGATAGGTGGTTGAAGACCACACTAGCTTTGAGGTATAGTCGCTGGGCTAGCTTCAAGACCAAGTATATCTCTCTAAAACTATTCTTCCCATTACATAGATATGCTGGTTATGGGCTTATTGTCAAGTAAAATTTTCATTTCCGCTGCCTACTCTGACCATGTAAAACCCAACATGGACCTCCATAGTCCTTTTATAAACATAGGATGAATCCCAAGGGGTCCTATTTATAGTTTAGGTTGCCTACTAGAAAGTAGAGATACTTAGGAATGATTTCTAGTCATTTTAGGTGTTGTGACAGATATATTTTTTAGTCTTGCAACACTCCAATGGATAGAAACTCTTTTCTACACTTTTCAGTACAATATTGTCAGCTTAGTTTACTTTTGGGAAGCTTGACTGACAACACTATGTGATAAAATTGTTTTGAGTAGTTGGTCAAGTTTATCATTGATAAAACTCAGTTGACGGCTTAAGATTATTTTATAAGTGTAGGGTGTCGGTCGTGTTGTCACCAGGACAAACTCGGCTAACCTTGGTAGTTATCAAGATCCACATAGTTTGTTGATTGATTTTCATGAGAAGGAAACTTTACTGATAAAGGTGCCCATGATGAATATTGGTAAGAGACATAAAATTTCTTAAATATTCTATTTATGTGCTCTTCATTTTGTCCATTCTTAATTACAAGTCCTAGAATCATTACAAGTGATTTACAACATGATCCAATAGATTTAAAGCCTTTTCCACAAAAATGTACTTGCATTGATTTTGGGATGTCTTTCTCCAAGGTAGGATGCACAACTTTAGGCATTTGGATTGTGACTTACATAATCTAAAACTACTCAAGTAGAAGTATTAGACACAAATAAGTGGAATGGTTAGTCATCATCAAAACAATGGTTTATTGAATTTAGACCTTTATTCAACATTCTCTCGCTTTTTTTAAATTGCAAGCCATTCCATAAATGTACTGAAAGCATTCAAGTAAAATCAAACAATAGGAGAAACCTAGTTCTGATAAAATTTGGTTCATATGCTCCCCTTTAGTGGTGCTAATGGAATTCACATACTCCAGCTCAACTAATGTTAATTCTCCTACATGGTTAGATTTCATAACATTTAAAGAAACTATTTCTTCTATTCATATATGTCATATACATATATGTGTTCTCCCCTTTACATAAGACATGCCTTCTCCTCCTTAGTCATTTTGAAAAATGAGGGGTTTTGAAGAGATAAAATACAATTTGTTAGTAAAGGGAGTGTAGAAGAGCAAAAGTTATGGGCTTGTCCAAAAAATGTATGTAAAGATAATCAAGTCTTGCATTTGAACTGCCCTAGATGTAATTCTAGCAATAATCAAGGAAAAAAAACATAAGGGTCCTTGAAATTATAACACAATATGTTGGAGAAAACTAATAAAGAAAAAATTTGACACTTAAAATGATTGAATTCCCTAAAAAAATTCATGAGTCATGACTAAAGCCATGAGTCTTTCTTGGAAGTTCGTTTCTGCTTAAAAAACACTAGCCTTGCTCCAAAATCTGACGGTAAAGTAGAAAATTCAATAACTACATAGATTCTTCAGATGCTCCAATATCTGCATATAACATATCTCTATTTATTTCATATCACAAGTCTATGCAAGCAACTCAAGATAGTAGACATGGAAGTTACAAAATAAGATTGAGTATGTATGAAACAAGATACAAGTATATCATATAGTTGGATACCAAATGGTGTGTTGGATACAAAAAAGATGAACAAGGCTACAACTACATGTAGATGGAGTACTAGTATATGATATCACATGTTAGGAGTACTCATAGGATCTAGGTCAAAGTATAATCTTCTTTTTGACTAGCTGTCAATCTGTAGTAAACTTCAGCAAGTGTGTAGCCAGCTATTTTATTCCCACTATCTATCCTATAACGTTTTTATTCACAAGTTAACAAACAAGTTATGAGTAGATGTAGAGAAATATCCAAACAAAAAAAGTAATTTAAGAATCATGTAAGGATACTATTCACTAGAAAATATGCATCATTACCATAAGATGATTACCACTAAGAGACTCAAAGTTTCATTTAAAACATATACATCTAGATAGATCTAGAAAGTTAAAGCATAATGAAAGCAATTTAAGACACAACTAAGAGATCCAAAGAGATTCTCATCAAAACATGCATAACAACTAAAGATAAGTAGTTACAAAATATGGAGATACCTGTTTAGATCAATTAGAGAGATAGAGTTGTAGGCAAGATAGGTAATTTTAAAAAAGGCAATATGCACAGTTAAAGGTACCAATGGGAGTGTCATAGAATAAGGCTATTGGTTGAGAGGTAAATTCTCATCCAAAAATCCATCTATAGATTCTATACACAGTGTTGTTAGTCGAGATTCATAGTTGAATGTTTTGGCCAACAATAGTTGTGGCACACCTATTGGTTCTTATCCGTTGAGTTTCTTCCAGGACAAACTTGGTCGACAACAACTACTATAAAAGAGCGCGCACACACACACACATATATATATACACACACATATATATATATATATATATATATATATATATATATATATATATATATATATATATATATAATAAAATTATATCTAGAGGCATGATAAAAATATAAACCATTGGCAAACATGTATATGCAAGTTAGAAATGCATTATGAAAGCATCATGAGGAAGCTTTTTGAGAAACCAAGTGTTGAGAATCACAATATACTAAATTTGACTCAAAATCCATATGTAAAGTGTATACAAAATTGGCAAGAACAAGCTATTATTGGATACGAGAAAGAACACCATTACATCTATTCTTACCATTTCGTTTCCACTTGTTGCCACCCCATACACACCTCACATTAATTCTTTTATATGGATTGAGAAACCAATTTGCAAATCAATAGCTCATGACAATCCATTTGTAAGTGACCTAAAAGAAGAAACATGAAATGGCCCCCAATCATATTTTTGGGTCTGGAGGGGTTAGCTTAGCAACCCAAGTCATATTATTTTTGGGTACTTCCCTAAAAGGACAATATGTAGCATAATGATCAATTTCATCGCATTGATTACATGAGGCCATAGCCTTAGAACTGGAGGATTATTCAATAAAAAATGTAGGCACTTTATCTTTCTTATATCTTTGGATAATATCAAGTCAAGTACCATATATACCCATTTGTTTATTAGTATTATCTAGGATTTGATTAAGATTCATTTTATCATCGAAGAATTTTTGCATATAGGATCTCTAACTATGATTATCATGCATAAGAGAAGCATTATAAGACAATTAATTGATATTCATCTCTAGCATGCAAAAGATTAGTTTCTAAGCAAAGAGCTTTGGTCATATAGGAATCTTTTTCAATATGAAGAGAAGAAAAATTATTTTCTCTACTAGTGCAACTAGAACAAGATTGAAGGACATTGATTTTAGCAGGGAAGGAAGCGTTTTCTTTTTCAAGCAATGGAAACTCTGAAAGATAGACACTATTTTTAATTCTACACCTTGCATTACAAAGTCTTTGTCCTCATTTTTAGTTTTAAGAACATCAATATCAAGCATGAGATTATTCACAATTTTAGTATGCTCTTCATTAGAACTAGGCATAAGAGGTTCAGCTTCTAGAAATCTAATATTATCAAGTAAGTTAGCATTTTCAAGTTAAGAACATCAACTTGTCTAAAATAAGCATAATTTTCAAACGCAACACTATTAATTTTCAATTCTAGTTCTAGATAATACTTTTGGAGATTATTAAAATCATCTTGGAAGCAAATTTTAGCATGTTCAAGAACAACCTTTTCTTCATGCAAGTTATAAAACATTTAGCAAGCCTTTGATTTTTCCTTTTAGTAGACTTAAAATAGGCATGAATGTCATGAATAATGGAAATTAAGGATTTTTCATTTAAAGAGTTTAGACTTACATCATTTGACTCTTTATTTGAACTTACTATGAGAAAAAATGACATTCTCCATATTCACTAGAGCTAGAGCTAGATCCTACACTATATTCTTCACTTGAGCTTGAGTTCAAAGTGTCACTAGAGCTTTTGTGTCATTTCTCCTTCTTATTGTTCTTCTCTTCCCTTCTCTTGTGATAATGGGTCTTTTTCCTTGTGGGAAACCTTCCTTGAAATGACCCTTTTTTGCACATCTAAACCACCGAGTGAAGGAATGATATTTTCCTTTGTGAAGTCTACCTATAGAGTACATAACACCTTATTTAATTTGAGAGGATAGAGAAGCTTGACTAACCATAGCTTCAATTTGGGCTTTGATTCTAGCCTTCTTCATTCTCTTGAGCTCTTCCTCTTTTTCTCTTTCTTCTTCCTCTTCCTTATCAAGTTTAACTTCATGGGCTTGTAGATTTCCTATAAACTTTTTAATATGAATATCAACAAGAGACTTTGTTTCTTCAGTGGAAGTCATCTTTCAATCCTACCATTTAGGAAACATAACGATCATTGATTTTATCTTTGTTCTATCTGTAGGATGATCTAGGATAACAAGACCATTTATAATGGTGTTGAGCCTAGAGTACATTTCAACCACTCTTTCATTCTTTCCCATCTTCAAGTTATCAAGGATACCATTGAGCATGTAGACCCTACTTTTCTTCACTTGATTCGTCCCTTCATAAATGACACATAACTTTCAGCAAAACTCATATGCCATATCACAAAAAGAAATGTGGTTGAACTCGGTGGGGGAAAGAGAGGCATAGGGAATTTTAATGACTCTTGCATTCAAGGTTTCTTTCTTCAAATTAGATTCATTCCATTCTTCTACTTTTTTATCTGGTAGCTTGTACAAAAGATCCACAGTTCTCCATAACTCAAGACTTGATCCTTGGATGTATAACTCTAACCTTCTGTTCTAATAGAGGAAGTTGCTCCCGTCAAAGATTGGAATGTTGATGGAGTATCTCCCATCTAGATAATCTACCATATTCTCCTACTTGTGCAAGTATTTCTTGGAGAAGACCCTAACTAATGCCAATTGTTGGATCAATGGTGGGATCTAAAGGGGGGTGAATAGAGCCAAAATAACTTAAAAAGAATAATTAGACCTTCAACATATTTCTAAGATAACATGACAAGTATGAACGTTGAGCACAACTAAACATACATAGGAAAGAAGAGAGATATTGAACAAGCACAAATTACACATTCTATGTATAGTGGTTCCAAATTCCAAGTGAATATATGCACATCCACTACCTAGAGAGGTCAACATATAGGATTTTTAACCATGTCTCACTCCTTATATTCCATTATAAGAGTCAAAAAATTGACCCCACTTTTCTAGACAAGGATACCTAGACCTCCCGTTGACAATAAGGAAGCCAATAACTTTAAAAAATGACTTACCTATCTAAGACCGAGAGTCTTCTACCGTACCAAATACTTACCCACTTTTTCAACGAGTCTTATACCTTCTTCAAGGACTTTCACACTCTTGCAACGAGTCTTCCTCCTTTAAGGATTTACCCACTCTTAACTTGGATCTTCCGCCTTTGACTCCACATTCACCAATGAGAAGCTGTCACCAAGGGAATCCTTCCCTTCTTCCTATTCACCTCTCTTATACAAGAGAGAGAATCTTCATGTTCATGGTAGAATTGGGAGATTGGGAGGTGGGGAAAGTGAGAGCCTCACAAGATATACATGTAGGACTAGCTCTCTTACAAATCCCATACTCACTAGCCATTAGAGACTCTTAGGAATGCACTCTATCCATTTTGAGTGTTGCAATGGATATACTTTTGAGTTTTGTAACACTTCAATGGCTAGAAACACTTTTTTGCCCTTTTTAGTACAATGTTGTCGACTGAGTTTACTTTTGGAAAGCTCAATTGATGACATTATGAGACAAAACAATTTTGAGTTGTCGGTCGGATTTATCCTTGATGAAATTCATTCGATGGCTTTAGATTGTTTTGTAAGTGCAGGTTGTCAGTTGAGCTATCACCAAGACAAACTCAGCTGACTGTGGTAGTTATTAAGACCCACAAAGTTTGTCGGTCGAGTTTCATGAGAAGGAAACTCAGCCGGTAAAGGTGCCTATAATGAATTTTGGTAAGTGTCATAAAAGTGCTTAAATATTATTTACGCACTCTTGATTTTTTTCAAACTCAATTATAAGTCATACAATCACTACAATTGATTTACAACATGATTCCAATTGATTTATGACCATTTTTAAAAAAGTTCACTTGTATTGATTTTGACTTGTCTTTCTCCAAGGTAGGATGCACAACTTTAGGAATTTGGAGTGTCTTACCTAATCTAAAATATTTCAAGTAGAAGCATTAGATATAAATAAGTGTAATGATTAGTCATCATCAAAATAAGGGTTTAGTCAATTTAGACCTTCAGTCAACATTCTTCCCCTTTTTGAAGATGACAAACCATTAATTCCATTAATGTATTGAAAACATTTAAGTAAAATCATATATTAAGAGAAACCTAGGGGTTCAGGTAGAATTAAGTTCATATGTTCCCTTCAATTGATGCTAATGGAGTTCACATACTCCCCCTCATTTTATATTTGTTCTTCTACATGTTTAGCTTTTGTAACATTTATTGAAACTATATCTCCCAGTCTTAAATGTGTTCTATATGTATGTGCTTTTCCCTTTACATAAGACATGTCTTCTCCCCCTTTGTCATTTAAAAAATGAGGAGTTTTGAAGAGCTAAAATACAACATGTTAGAAAAGGGAGTGTACAAGAGGAAAAGTTATGGGCTTGTCCCCGAAATGTATGTAAAGATAATCAAGACATACATTTGAACAAACCTAGATGTAGTTCTAGCAATAATCAAGGAAAAATAATAGAAGGTTCCTTGAAATTATAACACAATGTACTATATAGAAAAATAATAAAGAATGATATTGACCCTCAAGATGATAAAATTCACTAAAAAACATCATGGCTCATGATTGAGGACATGTGTCTTGCTCATAAGGCTATTTTTGCATAAAAACAATAGCCTTGCCACATAATCTAACACTGGAGCAGAAAATTCAAAAAATGCATAGATTTTTTAGATGGTCCGATATATTCATATAATGTATCTCTATTTGTTGCACAACACAAGGCTTTGTAAAGAACTCAAGATAGTAGATATGCAAGTTAAGGAACAAGCTTGAATATGTATGAATGAAGATACAAGCATAGCATATAGTTGGATACCAAATGATGTGTTGGATACCAAAAGATAAATAAGACTATAACTACATGTAGATGGACTACTACTATATGATGTCACAAGTTAGGACTACAAGTAGGATCTAGGTCATAGAAGAATCAAGTTAAAGAACAAGACATGAGTAAAGATAAGTAAATATGTGAAAAAAGAAATATGCAATTTAAGAAGCATAAATAAATACTACTACCCTATAAAATATGCATCATTACCACTAAAAGACTCAAGGTTGCATTTAAAATATATACAACTAGATAGACATAGATAGTTAGAGAGAAACAGAAGAATTTCTAGACACAACCAAGATATTCGAATATATTATCATCAAAACAAGCATAACAACTTCAATTTAGTAATGCAAGATATGGAGATACTAGTTTAGAGAAATTATAGAGTTAAAGTCATATGAAAGATAGGAAATTTGAAGCATGGAAACATGCACTTAAAGGTACTAATAAGAGTTCCATTGAATAAATAAGGCTGTTGATTGAGAAAGTCTAGTTCAGAGGGAAATTCTCATCCAAAAAGCCATATGTATATTCTATGCACAATGTTGTCGACTGATCTTTTGGGTTGAACTGATCGGCTGATGACAGTCGTTGGAACACATATGCATTCTTGTTGGTTGTGTTTCTTCCATGAAAAACTTGGTCGACAATAGTTGTTTTCAAAAAGTAAATATATTTTAGAAAAGAATATCAAAGGGCATGATAAAAATATAAACCACAGCCAAACATGTATAAGAAAGTTAATAAAGCACTATGACAGAATCAAGGGTAGTTTTTGAACATGAATGTGATGAGAATCAGAATATACCGAACTTCACTAAAAACTATATGTAAAGTGCAAAAATTTGGCAAGAACAAGATATGAGTTGATATTGTTGGGAAATACAGGCACTAAGTATATTAATGGAAATAATTAATTTTTCTATCTGTATTCCCATAACAGCAAGACTGTGTCAACTACTATGAAATAGGAAGGACGGTTTAGCTATTTATACCTAGTCATGAAGAAAGTCTAGTGATAATAGATTGTTTTAATGTAACTGTCAACTAGTTGCTCTTGGAAGATGGTTGTGTAGCTCCTATTCTTCAGCACGAACAATGAACAAAAGAACTTTTGTAATGACTCCTGATCTCACCACAGAATGCAGGATGACTTTGCTCTCTGAGCAACAACCAAAGGACTCCTTCCTCTAGAGTAGTCCACAAGGACTAACTAGAACTCGTGTCATTCAACTAGAAAATACAGGAAGGAGTTGTCCCTCCCGTTGGTGTACTACTCACCAACTTTCTCTCCCACAACAACAACTCTCAGTTGTTCTCTCCCATTGTTATATCTCCCTTGTCAGGTAGGACTTGCATGGAATTTCTCAGTTACCACAACAAGAGAGGAAAACAATTATCATAGCAACAGATTCTCATTTGATGTGGTGTTGTGCTCTAAAAAACCCCAGTACCCCTCTATTTATAGGTGGGGTTAGGGTCAAGGTTCCTAATCTAAACATGATTGTGTGGGAGTGGAAACGATCAAAAGATCTTGAATTTTAGCAACCTGTGACCACCCAAATGGTCGTCTGGTTAGCTGAGTCGACGGTCGTCTCATAATGTAAGATGGTTGTCTGGCAGTTTCCCAATCACACACAAATTTGGCAATTCAATTCCCATTAATATCACATATTAATTCCTTACATCACATGTATTGTGAAATCGAACAAGTTCAAGAAACATCCACAACCATCTTTCAGCCCCAAACGATCCATCTCACACATGTGATGCACCCATCTCATTCACTAAGATGGCCGTCTGGTAAGTCAACCTGAACCAATCGGTTCAACCAGTTGGTTTATAGAGCAGAACTTAGCCAATTCAAACTCATATCAGCCTAACAACCCAAATGGACGTCTCAACACTTGAGACGCTCTTTTATCTGCCCAAACCATTGTCTCAACATGTGAGAAGGTCATCTGGTAGTTCAGTCACCCATCTGTTGCTTCAATTGAATACATAAATGCTTTAGGTATCAATCTAATTATCATTTAATATTAAACTCCACTTCTAGATGATTTCCTATGTGTGTGACCCTATAGGTCCCATATCACATTGGAAGTGAATGCCCATAACTATCTTATGATATAACAAGCAAGGAGTGGTGCCTAGTCGCACATCAATGCTACCCAGGTGAATGGAAAGTTTGAGAACAAATTCAACCTACAATCTATGTAAGGTGTTGTAGTGATTGTATAATTCCCTTTTCGCTGATATCCAAGATGAACTCGAGGAATGGAATTAACATCCTCTGAATGTTCAATCAATGTTTCTTGAACCAAGAGCAGACTGTTTGAGAAAATGTGACCTCAATATCATATATTGATTCACTTGTTCATGCACATACGATTCTTAATCTCTCTTATCAACTGGCCAAGATATCATACTCCAATAGGAGGGGCAAGTCCCATATCTTTCACTCATATTATATCCCCATGTGTCAAAGTCTCCCAATCATCACCTTTATAACAACCCATATTTGAGGACTACGTCTGATGATGTCAAAGCGTACCCAATGACATGTGACAAGTGTAGTGATTTGAGGTCTAACAATCCCAATCATTACCTTCACTATGAGAGATGGATATGACCACCAATGATGATTTCCATGTTTCACTCTCAAGGTGGGTATGTCTGATACATTGTTCTCTAACATGTATCTGCATGCTTGGTTTGATATCTCCATATCATGACTAATGACATTTTGTCATCAACCAACCCACACTCTAGTCTTATGTGTTATTAGTGTCTATCTACCTTCCACAATAACAACTGACTAGGGACCTTATAATAATGTAAACACTCTTAACATTCATATGATATCATCCTCCAAGTCACGTACTAGAAGACATACATCATTGAGTATTATCATTCTTTACACATTCATACATTTCCTCATTATCTCATAACTAAGTGAAACATAATGAATTGGAAGCTTGCCTTTATTATATTATTATTAATCAAATCCATTGTATGCCATGTCAATCATCATATTATTGGATCAATAGGCATACTTACCAACATACTCCCACTTGTACTTAGAGCCAATCACCCACGAATCTCATTCTTAGTAATCCAAACATGTTCACCATGCTTCTACTGCACAAGTGCTTAATCTAGTGGGCTAGCAACATTTTGTTAATAATTTCTATATTGCATGTTTCTTATCTCTTCACTTTGAGATGAAACCATCGTTATATGATATCTGATATTTTGTGCCTAAAAAGTAGCTCCATTGTTGTCACAATATCACTACTTAGTCATGATTGGTTGTAACATCTATAAGTACATCATATGAACTTCTAGATCCATATAGTACCACTCTGTGCTCTTAACACAAGTATACTTATCTTCTATTTTAGAATACAATTGATGGCTACTAGTTCGAAACCTTTCCAACTAATAATATATTTTCTTTTAAATCAAACATATTTTATTGTGATCATCGTATGTCATTCTACAAGCTTACATTGATGTAAACCTATACATCCAACTCTTCCTTTTATTGCTATGCTAGAAATTTATCATTAAGTACTTCACAAGTACTCGTGGATGTCTTTATGACACTCCAATGACCCTTATTGGAATTTACCATCATATTGTCATGTCCATTACATACAAGATTATATAGGGTAAGTACATTTATAGCATTCATGATAGATCCATCATATGTCATCTGATAATGTCATTTCCATTCTTCACAAGAAATGGAATATATGATTCATGAGAGAGTAATCTGGATCTTCTCCCAGTTAATCCTTATGCATTGAACTCTTTCACTGCATTGCTATTGTATGTGCTCAAACTTCCATTGTGAAAAATCAAGAACTATCTCATAGGTCTTGATCCTTATATCATAAGATGTTTCTCTTAATCCTTCATTATAGAAGGGGTATTCCATGCCAGATCTCAATATTCATAACGTTGAGATGTTACTCCTCATCACATGTGGAATATTCATATATGATCCAACTAAATCTTTTGTTATCACAAATTTCATCTTTTATCTTGATTCAAGTCAAAATCTTTTACAATATTGTCAAGTCAAAAAATCCCATTTCTAAGATGCTTGTTTCAAACCCAAATTGAACTTTGTAGTTTATAGACTTTATTTACATTCATCAAGTTATAAAAACATCTAGTTTATGTAACATACACATCCTCTGATGTATTCCTTTTAAGGAATCCAATTTTATCTTCATATGCCAAATCTCTTAGTCTGTATTAACTATAACAACAAGCTTGACAATTGGTGAAGGAATTTCTATCATGTTCAACAACTTGAATTAATTTGAAAGATGTTTGCAACCAATTTGTCCTTTTATGTGATCCATGCAGGTCTTTGCCACAAGACCCTATTGCACCTTTGAGGAATTACCCCTTTAGGTGGCGCTATTAAGGTCCTACCTTGTTAGCTTACATGGTTTCCATATTACTCATTAATATCTTCTAGTTGACTAGTTGGCTCATCATATTATGACCAACCAATCTGAATTATTGGATTTCCAATCCTCCAATATCAGATGTGTTCTACTAGAACTATTTTATTCTGCGTTATATGATGAACCTGAGACTCCACAACAACTTGTGATTCTCATGGTTCTTATTGTACCCTTTTCGTGACCTTGAACATTTTGAGTTTTTACTTTTACTCCCACTATTTTTTTAGGAACTCAATTATCTTATCAACAAAACACTTTGTTTATTGGATTGGAATTAATAGTAACATTAAACAATTATGGTTTATAGATAACCCTTTTCAAGAAACTTCTTTCTTAATGTAGGTTTCAATCCTTAATACATATTGGGATATTCCCTAATTCATATCAAATATGATGTCTTATAAACTATTCAGATGGTACATTATTTAGGGGATGGGTATATATTCATGAGGATAAGAAGATTAATATAATTTATGATCATATCATGACTTATCATGGTATCTTTCCTTCACTCAGATAGATCATCATGTTTAGATGCATTTGACTCATGATACATTATCACAGTCCTTTCCTTGAAGGTACTCAAGGTATTGATGCAAAGTATTTCAACACTTGATCTCATCAGGGTTTTTTAATACTTTCAATAAAGTCATACTTCATTTATAATCTCCTTGAACATTACAAGAGATTTCCATTTTACTGAGTATATATCATTATATTACCAGTAAATGAATATGATGTATAAGTATTATCTATATCACTCATTCCATAAGATCTTCATGCATCACATGTATGAGGTATGATAGAAGATTTATCCTCTCACTACATATAGTGAAGGATGTTATGTCATATTGTGCATAAGTAAGACTTTGCATGTTTCCTCAGGATCAATAACCAAGAGAATATAGATGTACATCAATATGTATTCTAGACATGCATTTCTTATATGAAAATCCAAGGTAACTATTGCTAATGATAATCTTGAGTTATCAATTATATTCCTTTGATTTTAACTTTGTTGACATTCATCTCAAAATATTTTGTACAAAGACCATTGAGATGTTTGGGCATTTCCATGCAAGATCATATCTTTAGAAATATTCAAAATTTACTTTATTGATTTATCATCCTTGTCATAAAAGATGTTCTAAAGTAAATGTTTCTATTTAATGGAATAATGAAATAGCAGTTCTACTAACTCTATTACATGTCCATTAGTCTATCATAAATTTAAATGTAGACTAAAGCTTCCAAAAAACATGCTTCACCTTGTCCATCTTTTGTCCTTCCATGAAGGCATTTACTTCTTGTCAGATCATGCACATCGGTATGTAAGATATATGTTGGGTATACATACCAAATTGAAGAAGCAATCAAATTTATCTTATAACATTTATACCTAAATTGGAGGCCTCAGGGCCTTGCTTCTTGTTATTTAGTTCCTCTAACAAAGTGAGCAATTTATTTTCCAATGTTTAGGCTGGTGACAATGGTGGCAATCACCTCTTGCTTTCTTTACACCTCTCTTTGCTTTGAGAGATGAAGATTTGGGATTCTGTCTAGATTTAGAACTCTTCTTATCTTTGCCTTTGCCTTTATACTTCCCCTATGTCTTGTTGATCATCATCACAAACTTGTGCTTGTGTTTCTTCATTTGTGTCTCAGTTGTTCTCAACATGCCCAACAACTCGGTCAATGATTTGTCAAAGTCATTCATGTTGTAGTTCATGAGAAATTGACTATATGACACTGGTAGGGACCATAGAATCACGTCAGTGGTCAATTCTTGGACCAAAGGGAATCTCAATCTAACTAGGTTCTCTACCTACCCATACCCAAAAGCTTGAGTACATGAGGACCTACTGGAATTCCTTCTTCCATGCTACATTTTAACATCACTTTTGAGACATCATATCTGTCTTGTCTTGCCTAATCTTGGTACAAGTTGTTGAGATGTGTGATCGTATCAATAACACCCATGATCTCATGCTTCCTCTGCAACTCATAGTTCATGGAGAATAGCATTAGACACTTGATGTCTATGGTGTCTCTAGTGTGCTTCTTATAAGCATCCCTATCTGCCCTTGTTGCACTTTGAGGTGGTTCCTCTGGTTCTAGCGTTTCCAGGATATAGAGCTTGGACTCCTATGTGAGAATGATTCTCAACATCCTGAACCAGTCGTGGAAGTTGTTCTCGGTTAGTTTGTCCTTCTCAAGGACCAATCGCAAAGAAAAGTGATTGTTGTTCATAGCCATTTGAATCTACAAATAATTTGCAATTTTGTTAAAAACTCATTTTTATTTGATTTGATTTGATTAAATTTGAGCGATAATAATTAGGTCTTAAATTAATTATTGTTCTCATTATTTTAATCAAATTGACAACCGTTAAGTATCAATTTGAAAAATTACAGCGAACAATTTTCTAACGAGCCAAGATCTAAAATGATTCAATTATTACCCGACCTACACCAGCGTTCATAATCAACCATTAAGGTAGGAAATCATGCCAATTGCATCATATGTAACTCTTGGATAGATGATATTCACAACTTCTTTCCTTAATCATTTGTACACTTTTGGGCTTAGACTCTCTAAGAATCACCAGTTAAGCCTGGCCCAATAGCCAACAAGATAATAATGCACCCCGCTTTAACTAAACCTACATTACTACCATCACACTTCCACAAGGAAGACGGTACACCATGATTTAGCATAACATACTCTTTGTCAAACAACCTTTTCATGTGTAAATCTATTGGAAAGAATCTTAGACTTAGTATGTTTGATTGAGGGATTTTTATATGTATCATATATATACATATATTGTATTCAATCACCACAAATATAGTACATATCATATACATGCTATATCCCACAACATAAACATGCAATATAAAACAAAAGGTGATGGTTATGGCGATGTCTACTTGTAATCCTTGGAGCCATAAGGAATTACTACCACCTAGGTCAATCAACACATCACATATATGAACCTGATATTGGTGTAGATTTGTTCTTGCCAATCTAGGTAGATCAGTTCAACCCTTAAACTGGTCATCTCTCCTCTTGGCTGGTTGGTTGGTCATCATTAATGGTTGTCTGGCCTCTGGTCCAACTGATGTTTGGACTCCTTCCAAATGGTCAGTTGGGCCCACCAAGTGATCTTCTAGATTCATCGTTCTATCCTCCATGGTCCTCTACAGGGTCAGCTCATCTCACGAACTGGTCTTCTCATCTGATGATGATCATCTTCCTTGTCGTTGCAAGAAAAGAAACTATTTTATTGCTACTTTATTACATGGTACAGAGAAAACTCAAGTTACATTTGAGGGGAGAAAAGGTAGGAAATAATTAACTTTACATTGGGAAGAAAGAGGTAGAGGCTCGGTACATAGACTAAGATGAATAGGAAAAATCAAACCATCCAACCACACACATATATTGGGTATTGTTCATAACCACAATACACATCCACCATAAAAACTACTTTTAGGGTGACTCTATAAATTACACACACACACACAGATTATATATATATATATGTATATATATGTATGTATATATATATATTAGTTTTGGGATTATGTGGTCTTTGATGGGGTAAGCATATTATATAGCTTAAATATTCACAGATTAAACCAAAATCCGATCATATTGATTATCCCAAACATGGCTCTAATATCACTGTTGGGAAATACGGGAATAGAGTATAGCAGAAGAAATAAATTATTTATCTATCCATATTCCCATAACAACAAGATCGCGTCAAATACTATGAAATAGGAAAAATGGCTTAGTGAGTTATATCGAGTCCTAGAGCCAGTCCAACGACAACAACTTGCTTTAATGTAACTGTTAGGTAGTTGCTCTTGGACTGTGGTTGTGTAGCTCCTAGTCTTCACCACAAACAACAAACATAACAACTTCTACATTGACTCTTGTAGTCTCACCACTGACTGTAGGCTAACTTTACTCTCCAAGACTCAGTCAAAGGATTCCTTCCTCTAGAGTAGTCCACATAGACCAACTAGAACTCATGTCATTCAACTAAAATAGACAAGAAAGAGTTGTCCCTCCCTTTAGCATACTAGTAACCAACTTGCTGTCTCACAACAACGACTCTCAGTTGTTCTCTCCAATTGCTTTTACTCCCTTATCGGGTAGGACTTTCTTGGGCTCTCTCAGTTACAACAACCAGAGAGGACAACAATTGTCACAACAACTAATTCTCAGTTGATGTGTTGTTGTGCTCTGGGAAGCCCCCAATGCCCCTCTATTTATAAGTGGGGTTATGGTCAGGGTTCCCAATCTATACAGGATTGTGTGAGAGTGGAAAGGACCAAATGATCTTGAATTTTCACATCTGACCTCCCAAATGGCCGTCTGGTGAAAAAGATAGTTGTATGGTCAAGCGATATGGTCATCTTGTACTGTAAGATGGCCGTCTAGCAGTTTCCCAATTGCACACAAATTTGACCATTTGATTCCCATTAATATGATATATTAATTCCTTACACCAAAAGTATTGTGCAATTGAACAAGTTCAGGAAACATCTAGAACCTTCATTCGACTCCAATCGAGCCTTCTCACACATGTGAGATGCCTGTCTCGTTCACCCAGATGATAGTTTGGTGAGTCGAACCTAACTGATTGGTTCTACATGTGAGTTCATAGAGTAGAACTTAGCCAAATTGGAACTCTGATTAGCCTAACAACCCAAATGTCCATCTCAACACTTGAGGCACTCATCTGGTTGACCAAACAATAGTCATACCCAATGAGATGATTGTCTGGAGGTTCAGTCCGCCAACCTATTTCTCTATTACTTGAATTGAATACCTAAATGCTCTAGTGAATAGTCTAATTATCATTCAAGATTAAACTCCTCTTCAAGATGAGCTCCTATTTTTGTGACCCTATAGGTCCTACATCATGTTGGCAATGAATGTTCATAACTAACTTATGACATCACAAGCAAGTAGTGGTGCTTAGTTGCACATTAGTGCTACCCAAGTGAAAGGAAACTTGGAGAACAACTTCAACCTACAATCTTTGTAAGGTGTTGTAGTGATTGTATAATTCTTTTGTTGATGATATCCAAGAAGAACTATGAGGCATGGAATCATCATCCTCTCAACGTTCAATCCATATTTTTGAACCAAGAGCAAAGCATATGAGATAATGTGACATCAATATCATATATTGATTCACATGTGCATGCACATGTGTTTCTCAATCTATCTTATAAAGTGGCCATGATATCATACTCCAATAGGAGGGGAAAATACCTTATCTATCACTCATAGTCTATCTCCATGTGTCAAAGTCACCCAATGATTACCTTTATAACAACCCATGTTTCAGGACTACATTTAATGATGTCAAAGCATACCCAACAACATGTGATGAGTGTAGTGATTTCAGGTCTAATAATCACAATCATCACCTTCACTATGAGAGAATACTATGACCACCAATGATGGTTTTCATGTGTCACTCTCAAGGCGGGTCTTTCAGATACACTATTCTCTATTATATATCTATGTGCTTGGTTTGATATTGTCATATCATAAATAATGAGATTTTTTCATCAACCGACACACACTCTAGTCTTATGTGTTACTGGTGTCTATCTACCTTCCACAATAACAATCGACTAGGGACATAATAAGAATGTACACACTCTTATCATTTGTATGAGATCATCATCCAAGTCTCGTGGTTAAAGACATATGTCATTAAGTGTTGTCATTCTTCAGACATTCATAGTGTTTCCTCATTATCTCATAACTGACTTAAACATAATGAATTGGAAGCTTGCCTTTATTATATTATTATTAATCAAATCCTTTGTATGCCATTTCAATCATCATATGATTAGATCTATGGCATACCTTACCAATCTATATGATAAAGAACACCATTACTTATATTCTTACCATTTCCTTTTCCACTTGTTTCACCCTATACACACCTCATATTTCTTGTTTTAGGTGGATCTAGAAACCAATTTACAAATTCATAGCTCATGTCAATCCATTTTTAAGTTACTTACATGTAGAAAGATAAAATGGTCCCCAATCATATATTTGGGTCTGGAAGTGTTACCTTAGCAATGCAAGTCATATTTTTTTGAGGTGCTTTCCTAAAAGAAAAATATGTACTATAATGACCAATTGCATTGCAATGATTACATGCACCCAAAATCTTGGAAGTAGAGGATTATTTATTGAAAATTGAAGGTCCTTTATTTTTTTTGTTTCTTTAGCTACTATCAAGTACAAAACCATCTCTACCCATTTGTTTCTTAGTATGATCTAGGACTTGATTAAAATTCTTTTTATCATCTAAGAATCTTTGCATATAGGATCTCAAACTATGATTATCATGCACAAAAGAAGTAATAGTAGATGATAATTGATTTATAACATCTCTAGTAGTCAAACCATTAGTTTCTAAGCAAAGTGGTTTGGTCATTTATGAATCCTTTTCAATATGAAGAGCAGAAAAATTATTTTCTATACTAGTACAACTAGATCAAGATTCAAGGACATTGGTTTTAGCAAGCAAGTAAGGATTTTATTTTTCAAGAAAAGGAATCTTATAAAGATAGATACTATTTTCAGATTCTATTCCTTACATATAAAGTTTTTTTACTCATTTTTAGTTTTAATAACATCAATATCAATTATGAGAGAATTCACATGCTCTTGCATAATAGGTTGATCTTCCAGAAATCTAATCTTATCAAGAAAGTTTGCATTTTCTAGTTGAAGAGCATCAACAAATCTAAGATAAGCATTATTTTTAAAATTCACACTATTCAATTTCAATTCTAGTTCTAGATTATACGTTTGGAGATTTTAACATATATTGCAAGCAAATTCTAGCATGTTAGAGATCGACCTTTTCTTCATGCAAGTTATCAACAATTTTAGCAAGACTTTACTTTTTCCTTGTAGCAGACTTAAAAGAGGCACGAGTAGCATGAATAATGGAAATTAAGGATTATTTATGTAAAGAGTTTAGATTTTCCTCATTTGAGTCATCATTTAAACTTTCCATGAGAGCAAATTGGTAGTCTCTATCTTTACTAGATCTAGAGCTAGATCCTCCACTATATTTTTAACTTGAGCTTGAGTTGGAGGAGTCACTAGAGATTTTTTTGCCATTTATCTTTCTTCTTATTCTTCTCTTCCCTTCTTTTGTAATGATGGGTGTTTTTTCCTTGTGGGATTTAAAGTGACCCTTTTTCCACATCTGAAGTACCAAGTAGAAGAATAATACTTGCATTTTTGAATTCTACCTTTGGAGTACATATCAACTTCTTTAACTTGAGATGATGGAGAATCTTGAATATCAATTGCTTCAATTTAGGCTTTGGTTTAGCCTTCTTCATTCACTTGACATCATTATCTTCTTCTCTTTCTTCTTCCTCTTGGTTGTCAAGTTTAACTTCATGGGCTTGCATATTTCATATGATCTCTTCAATAGGAATGTCACTGAGACACTTTCTTTCTTCAATGGAAGTCACTTTTGATTTCCACAATATCTGAAGAGACCTAAGGATCTTTGAGGTTATCTTTCCTCTATCCATAGAATGACCTAGGATGGAAAGACCATTTAAAATGGTGTTGATCCTAGAGTACATTTCAACCACTCTTTCTTTCTTTCTTTCCCATCTTGAAGTTCTCAAGGAGGTCATTGAGCATATAGACTCTACTTTCCATCACTTCCATTGTTGCTTCATAAGTGACACATAACTTTGTCCATTTCTCATTGGCCATTTCACAAGAAGAAATCTGGATGAACTCGGTGGTGGAAAGAGAGGCATAGAGGATGGTGACAACTCTTGCATTCAAGGTTGCTTTCTTCAAAGTAGCTTCATCCCATTATTCTATCTTCATCTCCGGTAGCTTGTATGGAATATCCACCATTCTCCATAGATTAAGACTTGATCCTTGTATGTAGAGTTGTAACCTTCTCTTCCAATAGAGGAAGTTACTCCCATTAAAGATCGAAATGTTGATGGTGTATCTCCCACCTTTATAATCACCCATCCTCTCTGGCTTGTGGAAGTATTGCTTGGAGAAGATCCACTCTGTACCAATTGTTTGATCAATGATGGGCTTAAGAGGAGGAGGTGAATAGAGATGAAAGAACATAAGAAAAATACATTAGAGCTTCAAGATATTCTAAAAATAATATGATAAGTATGAACTTTGACTGGAGCTAAACATACTTAGAAAGCGAGAGAGAGATTGAACAAGCACAAGTAATATAAGATATATATAGTGATTCCAAACTCCAAACTAGGAGATGAACATCCACTACCTAGAGAGGACAACCAATTGTATATTCAACCATGTATCACTCCTTATATTCCATTATAAGGGTTACAACATTTACCTTCCTTTTCTAGGACAAGGGAGCCAATAACCTTAGAAAAGGACTTACATATCCATGACCAAGAGTATTCTAACTTACCAAGGACTTACCCACTTTTGCAATGAGTTCTACCCGTTGACTTGAGAGTTATACATTGTCCATATTTTGATAATGACTTAACCATTCCATTCCTATGTATCTAATATGTACATTCATGATTGATTTTAGGATTTAGGTACATGAAAAGGATCAAATTTTACAAGCTCTAGCTTGTTCAAGTTCAAATCAAATGCAATGCAAGTGTGCAATTTTGGGAAATCACACCAAATGAAATTAGATGATTTTTGTAATCACTTGTATTGATAATCTGACTTATAACTAAGATGATAAAAAATTAGGGACACTTAATTCCAAGATTTAATCACTCAAAGAAAAATTTTCATAGGAAGTTCCTCAGTTGAGTTGGAAACTCGACTGATCCTATGATGGATTTTCCAAAAGATGACGCATTAGTCGACTTGCACACTCACAAAAATCAACTGACTGACTCACTATGAAAACCTAATTTTAGCTCATCGGTTGAGTTTCCCAAAACAAATTCGATCAATAGTTTGAAAATTGTCTTTCTCATTTAGTGGATCGGTTGAGTTACCATTATTGAAACTTGATCGAATGTAATGCATGAAAAATGTAGAAAAAGTGATTATAACCATTAGTGAGTTGTTTTGGGCAAAAATAGATCTGTTACATATTTGAAAATGGCTATATTTTGACCCTAAGTGATCCCACACTCAAGGGAACACCTCCATCTATAAATATGACCCCTTGGAGTTCATTCCAAGTTTTCTCATTCATGGTATTCTAAGTCCTTTCTATTGTTGAGTGTGTTTCAACTCCTTGAACCCCTTTCTCTATCTAGTTTACACTTCATTTCATGATTATGAGTGACATAAGCCAATAGTAAGAGAGATACTTCCTTGTTCTTGCAAATCTCTCATCCATTTCATCTTCTCTACCCCTTTCCTCCATGAAGCAAAGGTGAAGCATGTTACTCTGAGTGAAGGTGGAGTTGTTGTTGTTCTTCTTAAGGGTTGAAGAAGAGGTCAAGATCTTCTTCAAGTGAAGGAGAAGGCAAAGGTTGAAGATCTAAGAAGAGTGGGTAAATCCTTGAAGGAAGAATACTTGTGTAAGAGTAGGTAAGACCTTGGAATAAGGATCAAGACTCTTGGCAAAGTGGGTAAGTCCTTGGTTAGGTAGAAGACTCTTAGTGCTTCGATGGGTAAGTCCTTTGGTGATCTAGTGTTGTAACTCTAATTGATAAATATATATAGAAAAGCACTTGGAAAGACCTAGAGGTTGACCTATCTAGGTAGTGAACTGACTTTCTCCTAGTTTGGAGAGTGGAACCACTCTACATGACCTTGTCAAGTGCTTGCTATCAATTCCTCTCAACCTTGCCATGATTGTTATTTAGGACTTCAAATTTCACTTAATCTATTGGTTTTATTTGATATAATTTGAAGGTCTAATCTATCTTGTGAGAATTTTTGAAGCTCTATTAACCTCCCTCTAGAGCCCTAGATCCAAAAAGTGGTATTAGAGCTAAGGATCTTCTCCAACAATCTCACATGAGATTATAAGATGAGAGACATCCTACTTGGTTCTCTCAACCATGAGGGAGGCTTTTACATGCATCCTTTGGTCTTTGATGGAACCAACTTTCTCTTTTAGAAAAGGCGTATGAAATTCTACATTCAAGGCATGAAATTTGAAATGTGGAAGGTGATGGTCACACCATACAAGGAGCCAACTAGAGCTGTTGCAACATGGAGTGCAACTACACTCAAATAAGCCCAACTCAATGCCAAAGACATAAGCATCCTCTATGTAGCCCTTACCCCAATGGAGTTCAATCGAATCTCATCTTGGGACCACCAATGAGATTTGGGACAAATTGTTCATCACCTATGACGACACAAAGAAAGTCAAGGAAGCCAAGATCTACATGTTGAACAACCTTCTAGAGAACTTCAACATGGGCAAGAAAGAAGGGATTGAGGAGATGTACTCAAGACTCAATGTCATCATCAATGGACATGTTGCATTGGGTAACACTTTGGATAGAGGTGTAATCAACTCCAAAATCTTGAGGACTATATCAAAGAGATGGGAGTCAAAGGTCACCTCCATTGAAGAAGTGCGGACCCTTGGTGACATCCCAACCAAAGAGCTCATTGGCAACCTCCAAGCCCATGATCTAATGCTTGACAAACAGGAAGAAGAAGCCAAGCAAGAAGAGAAGGAAGCCAAGAAGATAAAATATAGTGCATTCAAAGCACAAGTGGAGGTAGTTATCCTTCAACAATAACTTACTTTCCAGACTTCTCCCTCCTCCTCTAGTAAAAATAATGGCCCAAGTGAGAATGAAGCCAACTACATCAAGGGAAAACACTTGAAGGGAAAGCATGCCTCCTCCTCCTCTACTCCTAGATGCTACAAGTGTGGACAAAAGGGGCACTACAAGTGTGAATCTCCCAAGTCAAGAAAGTCACACCACAAGGGCAACTCAAAGTAGGAAGAAGAGTATAAGAAGGAGAGAAAGTAAAAGAGGAAGGACAAGAAGGAGAAGAGACACAAGAATGCATCTTGGGAAGATTCATCTTCAAGCAGATCAAGTTTCGAAGAAGATGGAGAGTGCCACCTTGCACTCATGGCCTCTACTAGTGAAGAAACTGGTGAGGTAAGTGAGGTAAACTTGTGTGAGTTATGTAAGGAAGCTATTATTGACATGATTATTTCTACCCATTCATCTTTTGCTAAATGTAAATCTAAAAGAAAAGGGATAGAAAAAATTATTGATGACTTATATGTTAAACTTGAAATTCTTGAACTGAATGAGAAAACTCATCTTGAGAGTATTGATAACTTGCAAGGGTAATATCTTGATCTTGAGCTCTATAATGGAATTGAATTTGAGAATTGTATCTACCTTAGGAACATTGAAACTCTTAAGGAAGAAAGCTAAAATTGCCTAAAGGAGCTTGAAATGTTTAAAACTGAAAATGTTAAATTTAAGATTCTTATTGATGCTCATAGAGATGAACGAGATGTATGTATTAAGTAAATTTAAAATTTTAAATCTAAAAATGCTAGTTTTCTTGGTCAAGTTAATGATTTATCTTCTTGACCTATCTTGCCTAGTAATGATGTTGCTTCTATCTCTCTTGAGAAGAATTCATATTTTAACTAAATCCCTCTATCTTGAGGACGACCTTGTTCATGCTTGAGATGACATTGCTAGCTTATCTTCTACTATTATTTTTATAAATGATGATAATCATAGATTAAGTTCATATCTATAGAAATTCCTCAAAGGGAAAAACTTCGTTAATGAAATCCTTGACCATTCTATCGAACAATGTGGTCCTAGTGGTTTGGGATTTTTAGGGGGAGCACCAAAGGGCAAGAGCAAAGCTAAAGGTAAGAAAAGATCAAGGAGGCCTCTTTCTTTGTAGGATATTCCTCCAAAACTAAGAATCATATGGTTTGTTCTTATTGAAAATGTGATGATCATTACTATACTTATTGTCCTTACAAGCATAAGGGGACCAACCCAAAGATGAAATGGGTCTCCAAGCTAAATCTGGATCCCAAAGTTTGAGTTGGGAACTGACATTCTCCTTTCTTGTAGGAAAAAGGAAGATGGATTGTTGATAGTGGCTTCACTAATCATATGACATGTGATATAATCCATTTCAACAAATTCACCAAAAAGAAAGGGGGGTCGGTCACCTTTGGGGACAATAAGAAAGGTAAAGTCAAAGGTGAGGGTGATGTAGGTGAATCCTTGTGTATCAAGAATGTTCTTTCTGTGGATGGCCTACATCACAATTTAATTAGTGTTAGTCAATTATGTGACAATGGTTACCTTTTGTTATTTACTTCCTTTGAATGCTTGATTCTAGATTCCCTCACGTACCAAGTTATATATAAGGGAACTAGAAGTGGTAATCTTTATGTTATTATTCATGACTCTATTAAGCCTGTTGTTGGTAGATGACTAGTAGTCAACTCGAATGGTATTTCTCTTTGCCATCGTCTGTTTGGTCATGTAAATATGCATCACTTGAAGAAGTTGAGCAAAAAGAATTTGGTTAAGGGACTTCCCAAATTGGATTTTCAAAAGGATGAGGAATTCTAACATTGTACCCAAGGGAAGAAAATCAAGTCCTCCTTCAAATCCATAGGAGTCCTTAGCACCAAGAGATCTCTTGATCTTCTTCACATTGATCTATTTGGACAATGAGAACTCAATCTCTTCGTGGTTCCAAGTATTGCCTTGTTATTGTCGATGATTTCTCTAGATATACTTGGACCTTGTTTATCGTTTCTAAAAGTGATCCACTTGATGTTTTTTCAAGATTTTGTAAATGAGCTGAGAATGAAGCTTCTTGTTGCATAGTTTCCATCCGTAGTGACAATGGGTAAGAATTTGAAAATGAACTTTTTGAATGTTTCTATCAAGAATCTGGTTACGCACACAACTTCTCTTCACCTTGAACACCTCAATAAAATTGGGTTGTAGAGAGAAAGAATAGGTATTTATAGGAGATGTCTAGGACCAAGCTTCTAGAGTATTATACTCCAAAGAAGTTTTGGGCTAAAGCTATCAATACCTCATGTTTTGTGCAAAATGGAGTTTTTACACATCCATCTTTGAAGAAAACCCCCTATGAGATATGGCATGGTCGGAAGCCTTCTATCAAATATTTCCATGTTTTCAGATGTTGTTGTTTTGTTTTGAATACAGAAGATTCTCTCAACAAGTTTGATTTGAAATCTTACAAGGATTTCTTTCTTGTCTATAGAACTAGTTTTAAGGCTTATAGAGTGTTTAATGTTGATCTTTCTAAAGTAGAAGAATCCATAAATGTTAAGTTTATTGAGACTAAACCCTATATTCCCAAAGATATTATTCCAAATGATGATGTTGCAGGTGAAGTAATTTCTATTCTAAAAGAGCTCAACATCACCCAAAAGGGAAAATAGGTGGTCACTCAAGAAGAAGAGAAAGATGAAGAGAAGAAGGATCGAACCCCCTAGTTTGCAAAGAATCATCCAAAGGAGATGATTTTAGGTGATCTATTTGAAAAAGTGAAGACGTGGGATGCATTCAACAAATAACAATCCAACATCACCTTCATCACACAACTTGAGACAAAGAACGTCAAGGAAGCTCTTGGGGATGATGAGTGGATCCTAGATATGCAAGAAGAATTAGAGCAATTTGAAAAGAACAAAGAATGGACCCTAGTGCCAATACCAAATGATAGAAATATCATTGACACTGAATGGATCTACCGCAATAAGCTTGATGAAAGTGGCAAAGTGGTAAGGAACAATGCAAGGTTAGTGGCTCAAGGCTACAATAAAAAAGAATGTATGGATTTTGATGAAACATATGTACCGGTAGCTACACTTGAGTCCATTCGTATGTTGCTTGCCTTTAATAGTTATAAAAACTTTCTTCTATATCAAATGGATGTTAAAGGTGCATTTTTGAATGGTATAATTGAGGAGGAAGTGTATGTTGCACAACCTCTGGGCTTTGAACATGATAGTTTACCAAACCGTGTTTATTGTTTGCAAAACGCTCTCTATGGACTCAAACTAGCACCTAGAGCTTGGTATGAGAAATTAAATAACTTTTCATTAGATCATGGGTATATCATGGGCAAAGTGGATTCTACCTTATTTCTAAAGCACACCTCTAAAAAATTTCTTTTCATACAAATATATGTTGATTATATCATTTTTGGCAGAACTAACCTTGATCTTTGCAAAGAGTTTAGGGATCTTATGCAGAGTGAATTCGAAATGAGTATGATGTGTGAACTTACATTCTTCCTTAGCTTTCAAATCAAGCAAACAAAATAGGGGACTTTATCAACTTAGGCAAGTACACAATTGAACTAATCAAACGCTTTGGGATGGAGAATGCCAAGTCGATGGATACACCCATGTCAAACACCGCCAAACTTGACAAAGATGAAGAAGGTGAGAAGGTAGATGAGAATCTTTATAGAGGTATGATTGGAAGTTTACTTTACTTAACTTCATCTAGACCTGATGTAATGTTTATTTTTTGCTTGTGTGCTATCTTTTAATCAAATCCTAAGGAATCACATCATATAGTTCTTAAGAGGATTTTAAGGTACTTAGCCAAAATCCAAAATTTTATACTATGGTATCCCAAGTCAAGGGACATTATTCTTACTTCTTATAGTGATGCAGATTATGCATGTGCTTGATTGATAGAGAGTATACAAGTGGCACTTACGTTCTCCTATGACCATACTTGGTGTCTTGGTTCTCCAAGAAATAGAGCACAATGGCATTATCAACCACCGAGGGTGAATACATTGCAGCCAGAAGTTTTTGTGCCCAGGTCCTATGGATGAAGAAAATGCTCCAAGACTTTAACATTCATTTTGATGCTTCTCCTATCTATTGTGATAATACTAGTGCAATTAACTTGTCATATAATCTTATCTTTGATAGTAGAGATAAATATATAGAGGTTCTCTAGCACTTTCTCTATGATCAAATTACTAAAAAGGATATCTATATCATGCATGTGGACACGGAAAATCTATTGGCGGACACTAAACCTCTAGCTAGAGAGCAATTTAACTTTATTAGATCTAAACCACTCATAACTGCTTTGAGCAAATCTAATATGTCTTCTACCTATTTGTCATCCATCCTATATGTTTTTCCTCTATATTGATCACCTTTTCTTGTTAATATGCTAAAAATCAATTTTTCATGTTCATTTTCCTTATTTTTCTCTTGGTTTTGGGTATTTTTCACAAACGCATATTTCACCACAAAATAGTACCCAATGAGGAGTCATATGTGCCTATGCATGTTCAAAATATATAATCCACTTGAAAAATAAATTTAGTCAGCACTGAAATGGCTAGAAACTAGGATTTCTAATTTTAGGTCACGTTGACCATCGGACGAGTTACCAACTCGACCGATCGAAGGCTGAGAGATTTTTTAAAGAGCCTATAGTTTTTGAGTTCACTGAAATCGATTGATGGCCGGCTGGAGAAAATTTAAGATGGGTTTGGCTGACTATTCTCCCTCTCAATTAGAGAAAAGTCGACCAATCTGACCTCCAGCTCCCATTAGCTCTCAACCCAAGCCTCAACCTTCCTCTTCCTAGCTCTAGTTCAACCTAGCTTGACCTACCTTGACCTTCCCCCTTGCTAACCTAGTTCTATGGAAGATTTTTGGTTGTGAGTCTTTAGCTTCTTCTCTTTTCTTCCTCTCCTTTTCATCTCTATGGCATCCAATAGAAGGAAGAGGGTCACCCAACTAATGTACCTTCATCTTCGTCCACCTCCCATTAAATTCCATTTGATGACACTTCCTTTGTATCAAATAAGGTTCTAAA
Organism: Alisma plantago-aquatica; assembly: GCA_963693085.1. NCBI lineage: Eukaryota > Viridiplantae > Streptophyta > Magnoliopsida > Alismatales > Alismataceae > Alisma > Alisma plantago-aquatica. The sequence continues at coordinate 31,092,329 of OY856411.1, forward strand.
TAGGTATAAGGAGATCCTTCCCTAGAACCTTTTCCCTTTTTGTGCCCTATTTGACCCTAGACCAAAAAGACAAGAGGTCATAGATCAAGTAGCAGAGTTGCTTTTAGATCACCATCTCTCTACCTTGGGTGTTGAATGAGCGTGCTATAAAAATTACATCATAAGTACCAAAGTGGTTCACGAATTCTACGCTAACTTGCCTTGGAATTATGACACCCTCGAACCCCCGCCTGATACTCAAGTAATACTCACATTTATAATAGCTGGGAAGAAATTTCTAGTCTCTGAGGATACCCTTACCATATTATTTTTGGGTACTGACGTGACTCACACCCAGAGTAAGGACTACCCAGAGTACTTTGACTTAGTTGAGCCTGAGGCCTTCTATAAGTAATATGCTCTTACTCTCCTTGATATTCATAAATTCTTGAAGAATCCTCAATTCCCATATAGGAAGAAGTGCACCCTTCACTCCTCTACCCGTGACCTAAAGAGATACATCCTCACCCTAGTTGTTAACTGCAATATTCATCCAAAGAAGAATCAATCTGATATTGCAGAAAACACTGTGGTGATCATGTATTGTTTCTTGAAGAACATCAAAGTCAAGTGGTTAAAATATGTTCTCTATCATATGACCTTCATTGACTTAGACAAGAACACCCATGGCACCCACCCACCCTACCCAGCCCTAATTTGTAGTCTATTCCAGCTTGCCACTGGCAAATCTCTTTTCCACGACCTTCATTACAAACCTGCCCAGAAAGGAGTTTGTATCAGTGAGACCACTCTTTAGAAGTATGTGCCTATCCTATCCTCCACCACACCTGGTGCCTCAACCCCTACCTCTACCCGAGCATCTCCACCACCTCATCCTACCTAACCTTCCCATGCCTCGTTCCATGTGTCAAATGAAACCCTTATGGGCTACATGATGTATCAACAAGCATACAACCTTCAGGTTCAGGAGCACCTACATCATGACCTATGTTCCATCATGTCTAACATGAACATGTCCTATGCACACCCTTACCAAACATACCCGCCCTACCCAAGAGGTGACTATGCATCCTATGCATATGATCACTTTTACCCTACCCCTCCACCTGCACCTTCTATTGTTGCACCCCCTGTTGTTGGTGGCTCTACCCCTGGTGTGTTGCCTCTACCAGCTGGCCCCTTGGCCACTCTACTTGCTAGCCTCAGTAGTTTTTCTCCTTCCTTCCTACAGGCCAATGAGCTCCATGATCTTGGTATGTCTTGGGATGAGCAGAATGCATGTTGGTCTGGTCGTGGTTTCAGTCCCTCTATTGATGAAGAAATGCCAGACCGAGCATATGAGGAGGTTGTTGTTGCTAATGAGGAGGATGATGAGGATGATGTTGATGCTTTTGATGATAGTTTTGTTGGCTTCGCGGGTGACTCTGGTGATGAAGGAGATGATGTTTCACCTTCAAACAGAGATGAAGACTACAAGCCTAATTCCTATGATGTTGATGATGTTATGGATGATGTAGACATAGATGACCTAGATGTTTAGTTGTTCTAGTTTTTAGTCTAGTTGCTAATAATATATATATTTCTAGGCTATTTTGTATTAAAAATAGTTGGGCACATGTTCTGAGTTGTACTATTTTATCATCTAGCTTTCATCATTTTGACTGGTAGCTATTTTTTGAGAACATGCTTTCTGGGTTGTAATCTTAATCTTGTGTACATTTACTCTTTGATTTACTATATCTCATGAGTTGGTGCCATGTTTTACCATATTTTGATTATGACTTAGATTGTTTGTTCTCTCTCATTTCTACTTGTTGTATTCTTTGAGATTGCATGTTATGGTTGTATGCTTGGTTGCGCTTAGAGAAAACCTATTTCTATGCTCTTCTACCCCCCTTCCTTTTTTATAATGTCCAAATGAGGAGAGAAGTTCAAAGTTTTGAATCTCAATCATACTATTTTTATTGCCTATGTGATCCTTTTCTTATTCATTGTATGCTTTATCATTTGAATTGCTAAAGGACCATCTAGTATATTTATATCATGTTTCTTTATGTAGATAGACTAACCATGCAAGTTAGAGCAAGCATAGTTTGAGGGGGAGAAATTCTCATCTTTCAAATTTTGAATCCCCTCACAATTCACAAGGCAAAGGTATAAATTCAATATACTTTTCAATATGATTGAGGAATGGTTTTTCATTGTCAAAAAGGGGGAGAATGTTGACTTGAGAGTGATAAATTACCCATATTTTTATATTGACTTAACCATTCCATTCATATGTATCTTATATGTTTGTTCAAGATTGATTTCATGCTTTAGGTACATGAAAAGGATCAAATTATACAAGCCCTAGCTTGTTCAAGTTCAAGTCAATGCAATGCAAATGTGCAATTTGGGAAATCACTCCAAATAACCTAAGATGATTTTTTAATCACTTGTATTGATGATATGATTTGTAAATAAGATGAGAAAAATCAAGGACACTTAATTCCAAGGTTTAATCACTCAATGTCAATTTCAAAAATCTGTCACATGTTGTTCATCGGTCGAGTTGGAAACACAACCAATCCTATGATGGATTTTCTAAAGATGGCCCATCAATCGAGTTGCACACTCATAGAAATTCACCAACCAAGTCACTGATAAAACCTAATTTTAGCTCATCAGTCGAGTTTCCCAGAACAAAATCGACTCATAGTTTGAAAATTGTCTTTGTCATTTAGGGGATCGGTCGAGTTACCTTTATTGAAACTCGACCAAATGTACTATACAAAAAATGTAGAAGAAGTGATTATAACCATTGGTGAGTTGTTTTGGGCGAAAATAGATCCATTGCATCTTGGAGAACTGCTATATTTTGACCCTAAGTGATCCCACACTCAAAGTAACACCTTCAACTATAGATAGGAACCCTTGGAGTTCATTCTAAGTTTTCTCATTCACGCTATTCTAAGTCCTTGCTATAGTTGAGTGTGCTGCAACTCCTTGAGCCCCTTTCTCTCTCTAATTGCACTTCATTTTGTGATTATGAGTGAGATAGGCCAGTTCTAACAGAGCTACTTCCTTGTGCTTCTAAATCTCTCATCCATTTCATCTTCCCTACCCCTTTCCTCCATGAAGCAAAGGTGAAGCAAGCTACTCTGAGTGAAGTTGGAGTTGTTGTTGTTCTTCTTCAAGGTTGAAGAAGTGGTGAAGATCTTCTTTATGTGAAGGAGAAGGCAAAGGATGAAAATCCAAGAAGAGTGGGTAAATCCTTGAAGGCGGAAGAGTTGTGGAATAGTAGGTAAGACCTTGTATAAAGGATGAAGACTCTTGGAAAAGTGGGTAAGTCCTTGGGTAAGGTGGAAGACTCTTAGTGCTTGGATGGGTAAGTCCTTTGCTGGTCTTGTGTTCTAACTCTTATTGGTGAATATATAGAGAAAAACACTTGCAATGTCCTTGAGGTTGACCTTTCTAGGTAGTGGACTGACTCTGTCCTAGTTTAGAGAGTGGAACCACTCTACATGACCTTGTCAAGTGCTTGATATCAATTCCTCTATTCCTTTCTATGCTTGTTAGTTAGGACTTCAAATTTCACTTAAGCTATTGGTTTTATTTAAACTAATTTGAAGGTACAATCTATCTTGTGAGATTTTTTGAAGCTCTATTCAACCCCACTATAGATATCTAGATCCAACTCCACCTTCTTCAAGGACTAATAAAGCACAATATTGACCCTTAAGATGAGAAAATTTTCCTAAAAAATGTCATGGCTCATGACTAAATCCATGAATCATGCTTACAAGGCCATTTCTGCACAAAAACACTAGCCTTGCACCAAAACCTGACACTTGAGTAGAAATTTCAAAAACTACATAGATTCTTCATATGCTCTAATATAATGTTTCTCTATTTTTTTTTCACATGACAAGCCTATGAAAGAAACTCAAGACCCAGTAGATTTGTAAGTTACGAAACAAGCTTGAGTATGTATGAATCAAAATATAAGCATAGCATACAATTGAATACAAAATGATGTGTTGGATACCAAAAGATGAACTATACTAGAACCACATGTAGATGGACTACTAGTATATCATATCACAATAAAGTACTACTAGTAGGATCTAGTTCATAGAAAATAGTCACAAGTTAAAGAACACGTTGTGATTAGATGTAGAGAAATATCCAAACAAAGAAATATGAAATTTAAGAAGCATGAAAGGATAATACTCACTAGTAAATATTCATCATTACCAAAAGATGATTACCACTAAGAGACTCAAGGTTGCATCTAAACAATATACAACTAGATAGATGTAGCAAGTTAGAGCACAAAAAAACAATTTAAGACACAACCAAGGGATCCAAAGAGATTATCATAAAAACATGCATACCAACTCAAGATAAGTAATTGCAAGATTTGGAGATACCAGTTTAGAGAAATCATAGAGATAGAGTAGTATGTAGGAAAGGAAATTTAAAGCATGGAAATATGCACATATAAAGGTACCAACGAGAGTGTAATAGAATAAGGCTACTTGTTGAGAAACTCTAGTGGAGAAGGAAATTCTCATCCAAAAAGCCATTTGTATACTCAGTGCACTGTGTTGTCGATTGTGCTTTTGGGTTTAACTTATCAAACAAAGAATGTTGTTGGCACACCTATTGGTGTTTCTCTAGAGTTTCTTCCAGAACAAATTCATCTGACAACTATTTCTATCAAAAAGCATATATCTTTTATAAAATCATATCTAGAGGCATGATAAAAAATATAAATCAGAGTCAAACATGTATAAGCAAGTTAGTAACTGCACTACGAAAGCATCAAGGGAAATTTTTTAACAAGAAAGTGATGAGAATCACAATTTAACGAATTTGACTCAAAAAAAATATGTAAAGTGTACACAAACTTGGAAAGAACAAGCTATGGTTGGATTTGAAAAGGAACACCATTAACTATATTCCTTCCATTTCTTTTCCACTTGTTTCCACCCCATACACACCTCACTTTTCTTCTTTATGTCAATTGAGAAACCAATTTGCAAATCATTAGCTCATGTCAATCCATCTTTAAGTGACCTAAAAGAAGAAATATAAAATGGTCATCAATCATATTTTTCGGTCTGGAGGGGTTTTCTTAGAAACTCAAATTAGACTATTTTTGAGGTCTTTCCTAAAAGGACAATATGTAGCAAAATAACCAATTTCATTGCAATGATTACATGAGCTCATAGTCTTGGAAATAAAGGATTCTTCACTAAAAATTAAAGGTCCTTTACCTTTGTTGTTTCCTTGGCTACTATCAAGTCCAATTACCATCTCTACCCATTTGTTCGGTAGTATGATCTAGTATTTGATTAAGATTCTTTTTATCATCTAAGAATCTTTGGATATAGGATCTCAAACTATAATTGTCATTCATAAGAGAAGTAATAGGAGAAGACAATAAATTGATATCATATCTAGAATCCCAAATATAGGTTTCTAAGAAAAGAGCTATGGTCATAAAAGAATCTTATTCAATATGAAGAGCATCAACATTTTTTTATCTACTTGTACAACTAGAACAAGATTCAAGGACATTGATTTTAGGAAGCAAGGAAGCATTTTCTTTTTCAAAAAAATCAATCTTAGAAATGTAGACACAATGTTTCAAATTCTATTCCTTGCATAACACAATCATTATCCTCATTTTTAGTTTTAGGAACATCAATATCGAGCATGACAAAATTTACAATTTTAGTGTGCTCTTCATTAGAACTAGGCATAAGAGGTTGACCTTCTAGAAATCTAATCTTTTCAAGCAAGTTAGCATTTTTTAGTTTAAGAGCATCAAATCTTCTAAAATAATCATAGTTATCAAACTGAACACTATTGATTTCAATTCTATATCAAGAAAATACTTTTGGAGATTGTCAACATTATCTTACAAGCAAATTTAAGCATGTTCAAGATAATCCTTTTCTTCATGCAAGTTATCAACAATTTTAGCAAGCCTTTTATTTTTCCTTTTAGAAGAGTTAAGAGAGGCACAAGTAGCATGACTAATGCAAATTAAGGATTCTTTATCTAAATAGTTTAGATTTACCTCATTTGATTCTTCATTTAAACTTATCATGAGAGAAAAATGGCATTCTCCATCTTCACTAGAGCTATAGATAAATTCTCTACTAGATTCTTCACTTGAGATTGAGTTGGAGGAGTCACTAGAGCTTTTATACCGTTGCTCCTTCTTCTTGTGCTTCTCTTTCTATTTCTTGTGATGATGGGTCTTTTTGCCTTGTGGCCAATCTTCCTTGAAATGACCCTTCTTTCCTCATCTGAAGCACATGGTGGAGGAATAATACGCATCTTTGTGAAATCGACTATGGTAATACATAACACCTTATTCAACATGAGTTGATGGAGAAGCTTGACTAACAGTAGATTCAATTTAGGATTTGATTTTAGCCTTCTTCATTCTCTTGAGCTCTTTCTCTTCTTCTCTTTCTTCTTTCTCTTGCTACTCAAGTTTAACTTAATGGGCTTGTCAATATCCTATGAGCACTTCAATAGGAATATCACCAAGAGACTTTATTTCTTCAATTGAAGTCACCTTCGATTCCCACCATTTAGGAAGATACCTAAGGATCTTTGAGTTTATCTTTCCTTTATCCATGGGATGATCTAGGATGAAAAGATAATATATAATCATGTCGAGCCTAAAGTACATTTCATCTACTCTTTCTTTCCCATCTTGAAGTACTCAAGGAGACTATTGAGCTTATAGACTCTATTTTACTTCATCAGCTTTGTCCCTTCATATGTGACACATAGATTTCTCCAAACTTCATTGGTTGTCTCACAAGAAGAACTCTGGTTGAAATCGATGGCGGAAAGAGAGGCACAAAGCATGTTGATATCTCTTGCATTCAAGGTTGCTTTCTTCAAAGTGGATTCATTCCATTCTTTTATCTTTGTCTCCAGTATGTTGTATGGAAGATCCACCATTCTTCATAGCTCAAGACTTTATCCTTTGATGTAGAACTGCAACCTTCTCTTCCAATAGAGAAAGTTGCTCCCATCAAAGATTATAATGCTGATGGAGTATCTCCCACCTTAATAATCACTCATCTTCTCCTACTTGTGGAAGTATTTCTTGGAGAAGAACCACACTGATACCAACTGTTTAATCAATGATGGGATCTAGAGGAGGGTGAAAAAAGTTAAAATCACTTTAAAAAAAATTGTTAGACCTTCAACATATTTCTTAGATAATATGGTGTTTTTTTGAAAATTTGAAAATGGGAAAAGATTTTGAGTCACCTTCAAATTTTAGTCAGAAAAAACCTCAAAAATCATATAAAGGTGACTCGCGGGATAAGGAAGGATGACATATAGAAATCTAAATTTGGTAAACTCATTTATGAATCAAGAAAGGGTGAAAAAACTAGCATCCCAGTCTTCCTGATGAAACAGTGTTGTAGGGGTTTCATAAAAAAATTGGAAGAATAATGATCTAGTATTCTCTCACCTTGCTTTTGTATTTCACGAGTGAAAGGCTTTCACACTTTTGGGTGTGGGTCAAATTTTTACTTTAGGGAACCTCTGGTGACAAAATTGGAGAAGATGTTTGTCCGATCTGTCCTTCCCAGTGTCCACTTCTTTCACACTTATGGGAACCAACAGGGTTGGCACTACCTAGCATGAACTTCTGTTGGAATTATCAACACAGATTGGTTTTGCACAGAAGTTATGGTTGTTGCAATGTCTCAATTCCTCCATTCTCTCTCAGCCATTTGGGGTCTCGGGAAGCGGGGCATTTTCTGGGGGTCTTCTCTCTCCTTTTCTAAGAGTTGAGGGAGTTGTCAAGGTAGTTTCTTCCTCTTTCTCCCAATTGACAGCCCACTTTTCTTAGTTTGGTCAATGGGATTCCAAGTAACCCTCACTCATGCTTCGTAAGACCATCGTGGTATGGATGGATGTAGATTCGGTTGACACATTTTGGAACAAAAGGGTTTGGCGCCCAAGTGCTCATTTCAAAAAAAAGAAAAAATGTGTGGGAACCGGTTTGACAGATATAGGTGCCATGCCCTTTGGAGCCCAATTTGTATTGTTGGTTAGGAACCCCAAATGTGTGTTATCTGATTCAACACATATGGGTGTGAATCCCTTTGGTGCCCAGGTGCCCTAAGAGAAAATAAAATGTGTGTGAATCAGTTTGACACAAATGTGTATGAAACCCTTTCGTGCTCATTGTGATATGTAAAAGGGGACCCAAAATGTGTTCCGCTTGGTTTGACACATTTGGTTGTAAAACCCTTTGATATCAAAATGAGATATTGTCTCAGAAGATACGAAAAGAAAAGGGTTTGAATTTTGTCTAATCTGAGTGCAAAATGGAGTTGCACCCATAATTAGTAAGGTTGGATTGAGATTTTTTATTGATATCATATTAACCTAAATAATGTGTAAATTTTGTCCATTAGGATTCAAGACCCATTGGGGTCGAAATTTAAGGTTTTGTTAAGTTTGATGTGGGTCCACATCTTGGTTGAACTTTGTGCAAATTAGTTTTGCATTTTGAATTGACCAAATTGTATCTGGTGGGCCTATGCATGATTCTTTTAGGAGAAACTGGGGTTTTTACAAATTTTAGTTTGACGCGACCCAAAATATCTAAATAACTCAAATATCAAGGATTTGATGGAGTCCCAAAAATAAGGTGTCAATTGTTTGCCCCTCTAAAGATGAATTTCAAAACATGATTGGTGAATCCACCCATGTCGATGGTTGATATCTTGAGACTGAATGACACTCATTTTTGTTTAAAGAGCATTATCGCCATGGATAATATTGCTTTGGTTAAATTGGTCTTTGAGTGTTATCATTGATTGAGAAAACTCATAACCTAGAAAACTCATTTTTCTATTAGGCTCCAAATAGGATCGCATTGGTTTTTTTTTGTTCCAATTTTTTTACTTTTTGTTTGTCTGTTCAGTTGGATTCTAGAGGGTTTGGCACTTTTTTTGCTTACTATTTGACTTTTCTGTTGGGTGCCAAAGGTTTGGCACTATTTTTTTTAAAGATTTTGTTTGTCTATTCTTTTGGATGCCAAAGCGTATGGCATTGGTTTTTTCTACAATTTTTTTCAATTTTTTTACTTGTTGTTTGTCTTTTCTATTAGGTGCCAAATGGTTTGGTATTGGGTTTTTTATATTATTCTTTTACTTGTCGTTTATCTTTTCTGTTGGGCACCAACGAGTTTGGCACTATTTTGTACTTTGATTTCAAAAAAGTTTGGTACTCATTTTCGTGTTATTATTAGTGGTGTAGATTAATTGGTTTGATTAAATAATGATTATAAAAAATAAACCATAATGAAAGACTAGAAATAAGGGATATTTCTAGTAAGCCACCTTTTATTCAGGTGCCTGAAGGCAGGAGAGGTATGGAACGGCTGTCACGAGACAGGGATATGCAATCTGTGCCAACAAGAAAAAGAGGACGTAAGCCACCTTTTATTCAGGTGCCTGAAGGCAGGAGAGGTATGGAGCGGTTGTTCTTCAGTTCAGCAAGGAAGACTACTGAGTTGCAGACAAGCTACAGCAGCAGAAGCCATCCTTGCCCTCACGCGAACGGGTGATACAGAGCAAGAAGAAGAAGTGATAGCAGCCATGTGGGCAATTTGGACGCGACGAAACGAGATTACCTTTGAGCAGAAATACCGGCCGCCTCACATTATCTACCGTGGACTTCTGCAGCTGATCCGAGCACACCGAGAAGGCAGCAAGGAGGAGAACAGATGCAGGTCAGCGACGGTGAACCAGAACAGGTGGATTCCTCCACCGTCGGAAGCTACAAAGCTAAATTGTGATGCGGCGGTAGGCGTCCAGGACTGGGACGGAGCTGGGTTAGTTTGGAGGAACAGTTCCGGTCAGGTGTTGAGGATAGCTGGTACAAGGAAGCCGTCCTTGCTGGATGTAGGATGTGCACAAGCTTGGGCCATCCATGAGGGGCTACGAATATCAAAAGATAAGGGATTCACCTGTCTCATTGTGGAATCGGACTCGGAAGCAGTGATAAAATTTCTTAAGTCAGCAGCCAGGCGGAAGGACCTGCTAGGAACATACCTAGATAATATCTATCTTCTTTGTTCTTGCTTTTCTAGTGTAATGTTTAGTTTTTGTAAGAGGCAGGCCAATGGATTAGCGCATCAACTAGCTAGGAGGGCTGTTTCGAGTAGATCTTCTTTTCCGTCACTCCACTGACAACAAAAGACGTGAGAGCGAAAGGGTTTTCTACAGCAAAGTGCAAAAGGGTTTCACACTACAAATTGCATCGTAGTCTATAGTACGAAAGCAGGCCTACGAAGCCTCCGAAAGACAAGGGTCGCCCCAATGAGAGAGTCGCCGCCTGGATGATGGAGACCCCGGCGACCGTTGTGGCAATGGGCGGTGATGGTGGGCCGAGCACGCGTCGACCCGCGCGCTGTCGATAATGGCTGATGACCTTGTCCTCGACGAGGACGGCCGGGAGGTCCTCATCCACTTGATGGTCCACGACCGGCCCATCGAAGTGGCCGCCACGACACACGAACAGACAAGACAACAACCTCCGGCTGGCAACCCACCTTGGCAGAAGAAGACGGGACACGCCGACCGACACGTATGCCACCGACCTCCGCCGACCACGCTCGTCCCTCGTTGACGCTTGTTTTGCCGCTTTCCGCCCCCTCGATGGGATGGACATCTCCGGTTATTCCCCTCTGCCCCCTACGCTGAAAGCCCGAGGGCCAAGAGGCCCCACAGCGGACGTTACCAACAGCATATCAGATCAGCTTGGGTGGCCGCAATACCGTTCGGCAGCTGCTGATCTTGGAGGATAGAATTCAAGACGCTAATAAAGCTCGCTCATAATCTAAGAGAAGATAGCCTCTCGCTTCTCTATGGAAGTGACCATGACAACCACATTAGTACTAACCTTTGCAGTTTGACTCCCAAAGCAACCTTTTCCTCACTTTGGCTTCTTATAAATGGTTGTTTTACTGAAATTATCTTAGAAAGTATTAATTTTTGTACAATGCTACTTTGCATCCATGAGTTTTCTACAATTGTCTTCTTCTCCTCAAGAAATTGGCTATGTTCTGAATGCCAATGTTGTCTCTGCATGATCTAGGGTCATTTATCATTCGATTTCAATGGGGTGATCAACTCTATGTCCTACAGTGTCTGCGTCCAGATCAAATTGCCAAATTGAAAAGTGTGTGGATTCTTATCCCAGAATGCACTATAGCTACCATCCACTCTCGAGATATAGGAAGATATACCATATCCATCATGGATTTCTTTATGTTTTAACTGTGCATGTTCATCCTTTCAGTACTTTTCATATAAACTATCTATTCAAGTGCAATTTCAAAATTATCACAACCCTTCTTCAGTTCTAGAACTTGACGGAGGATTTTCATCATCACAACTTTGACACAGATCGTCATAGATCTATTTGAAACAGAGTGGTGCAAGTTGCTTTGACACAACCTGGTGCAAATTTCTTTGTCATAGATTGATGCAGATCTGTCTGACATAGACTGGCACAATTTTCTTTACCACAGCCTAGCGCCAAGCTCTTTGATATAGAATCAATATGGAGTGACTTCACACAATAGGACACATGCTACTAAAGATTTCGGGCGAATGATGGGTCCACTCCAAGTGTTGCAACTATACTTTGGGATGTGATTGGGTTCTGGTACCTTTGTTATCGATTACAATTTGATGACATGCCTTGCCCAAATTATCTTACTAGTCGAGTTATGTTGAATGTGCCCTTTTAGAAGACCAGTGAAATAGTTGTATGGTTGGCAAATCTTGAAGATGAGGCAATTAGATGGAGATGGATATCACTACTATACCCAAGATGTTGAAGAAGGTGAATGTCATTTTTCAGCCAAATTAGCAGATATGTGGAATAACCTCAAGATGATGGTCTTGGAAGAATTCCCTATTGGTTGGTGTAGCACACCGGAGTATCTACATCAAGGGGAAGTATTTGAGCACATACAAGTGACTTGCAAGCCTGCTGGGGATCTTGAAGATGAAGAAACCAATGGAGGAGGAGCTAAATATTAGATATAGCTTTATAATGCTCTTTCCATTTTTCTTCTTAGGTTGATTGATTAGTGTATAGTGGCTAATTTTATGACATTGTAGATTTCATATTGCATCTTAGTTTATAGTTGATTAGATTTATTTTTACAAATCAAGTTTTGAGCTTTGTATATATATATATATATATATATATATATATATATATATATATATATATATATATATATATATATATATATAATCCATCCTTGTTAATTGAGACTTTAGACATTGAGACATTTAAAGACAACACATTAATCATTTTTTTCTTTAGAACATCAAGGATTATAGTCCCAACTATTTCAGAAGTTATTGTCATTTTAGTTTCCTATCTGAATATGTTCACTTGTTTCACTTAGATGATTGACAAAAATGTAGATGTGATGAACTTATAGTGGAAAAAGAAAAGCATGTCAAATGGAAGTGGATGGTCACTCTATGCATTAAGGAATTCCTCTCCTAAATTAATAGTGATCTAGTCAACATGTCAAGCGTATATAAGCAATGTCATAAACGGTCCCAATTACTAATAGGTAGTTATTCCTCAAAAGATTTTCTTATGAGGAATACTTAGTTAAGGATATAAGAGAAACTTGATGCCTCACTGGCTCTAGATAACATGACTTGTCAATTAACAAAGATCAAAATATTCCTTTATTATTTTATACATATATAGACAATTTGTCACAAACACATATCAATTCGGTCCAATTAAAAAATAGCCATGTGACGTCCTAGGATTTGAGGCTTTGGATAAGATGATCTTCAAAGTAAAGAGTGTACTACACATCTCACCAAGGTGAACATCCTTTTTTGGGATCCCATCACTAAAGAACTTCATAGTTAAACATGCTCAACTTGGAGTAGTACTAGGATAGGTGACCAGTCGGGAAGTTGACCCCAACTTGTGCGTGTGTGAGGACAAAGTGCACAATTAAGGCTAGTGGTGGTGTGTGGGGCCAGTCATCATTCTAAAACACTCTACTAGAGCCTAAGGTAGTGGGCCCATGCGTTACAAATGGTATCAGAGCTGATTCCCCTCTAATAGGTGGGGCCCAAATGGGCCTATGACATGCCAGTCTTTCAGCCGTGAGGTCCAAGCATGTTGGAAAGGGCTATTTGAATTGACGGAGTCATCCGTTCTCTAGTAGTGCCGAGGCATGTTGGAAAGGGCTATTCGAGTTGATGGAGCCACCCTTGGATTGGTAGCCATGATCGGGAGTTGGGTGTACATGGGCCATTTGGGTCAACACTGAAATGGGGAATGATTATGAGGCCATATAGTTGAGCCTTGATGAGGGCGTCAAGAGTCTATGTGGGGTAGATTGTAACATCCTAGGATATGAGGCCTTAGATAAGATGATTTTAAAAGGAATTATTGGACTAACCATATCACCAAGGTGCACCTCCTTTTTCGGGAGCCGATCACTAAAGAACATAGTTAAACATGCTCAACTTGGAGTAGTACTAGGATGGGTGACCAGTCAGGAAGTTGACTCCGACTTGTGCATGAATGAGGATAAGGTGAACAATTAAGGCTAGTGGTGGTCTGTGTGGCCAATCATCATTCCTAAAACTCTATTAGAGCCTAGAACAATGTGATACTAGTGTTCAAGACCTTAGGATGTAGCATTTATGCCTTGTTGGTCTTTGAAATTGTAGAATTAAGGCTAGTGGTGGTCTGTGCGGCCAATCATCATTCCTAAAACTCTATTAGAGCCTAGAACAATGTGATACTAGTATTCAAGAACTTAGGATGTAGCATTTATGCCTTGGTGGTCTTTGACAACATGTCTCATAATTTTATAATGATGGGAACTTTATCACAAACACTCCCCTTGATTTAATAACAAATAAACCTTGAGACATTGGTGATCAAGACCTAGGATGGATGCTTTACACTCATTGGTCTTTGACACCAGATCTAATCAGTTATTGATCTCAAGTAATTCACCACAAGCATGTATCCTTTTTGTTTCAATCTATTTTTAGGATTACTGGACATCAATGCTTAGAAAGGATGGGGGCACAAGCGTATTATCTCAATCAATGATTATGTTTTCCTGAAGCAAGCTATGCTCTCACAAGGAGTATCTGTAATGACCCTGACCTGGGTTGTGAGGTAACCCTATTTGTTTTGGCTAATAAATTTGCTTAGAACTTTAATATAATCCTCTAAGGTGTTTTTTTATCTTGTGACACACTTATGTTTCAAGTTTGGTCCCGATTGAATGTTGTTTGAGCAATTTTCCTTTATTTTGGACCAAAGTGCAATTTACCCAAATTGAGCGGCTATAATGCAAAATGTCACATGTTGAATGTACCCCATGTGTTTTAGCATCATAATAGAGAGAATTATGCTAAGTGGTGGCTTGTGGAAAGCCCAAATTCTAAGTTTGAACTTGTTTGAACAATGCTGGTACCTTGTTCACCAATTTTGGTACAAATTGTAATTTACCCAAAATGTAGGGTTGATATGCAAATTACCACCTCTAGAGTGTCCCTACTCCCTCCTAGAATCATGTAGAGGAGAAATAAAGAAGGAGACACCATGTTTGAATCATTTATGAATGATGGTAATCTTGGTGATGAAATGACCAAGAAAAGGGTTGTTTATGAAAGCTTAACTTGAGTTGTATCAAGTTGAAAAGCTTATATATGAGTGCCTATTGGCCAAGGAGCCATAGGAAAAGTATCATATAGTTTTGTGAACTTTTGGCAAAGACCATATATTGCAAAGCACCTCAAGGAGGTGAGTTGTGTTGGGGTACAACTTCCTTAGTAAAATTGTGACAGGTTGTAAATAAAGTGATGAATTAATTGATATATCTTATTCAAAGGGATAAGTAATGGACAAATTTGCATCTCTAGATGATCCTCAACCATTTTTCAAGATAAGATAAATGTTTATTCATGCATGTACACGTTTCATCCATGCATGGACATGTGGCACCTACTAGTTCAAAATGATGACACCTCATTTTCACCTTCCTTCATGAGCAACACGTATATATACCCCTAGTTTCACCCCTTAGAGGAATGTTTCGACCCTTACCACCCTCCTACCTTATGGTATCGTGCTTAGACTCCTGTTATAGTGCAGGATTGCTTTGCTATCATGCATGGGCCCTTGGGTATCGCCCATGGCAAGATCATATCGCCCAAGTAGGTGATATTGGCCATATAGAGTGATATCAGCCATAAAGTGATGTGTTGAGTGGCATATCATGCAAGTGAGTGTCATATCATGCAAGAGGGGTGGCATATCATGCAAGGGCACAAGGGTATCATGCACGAGTGCTTAGGAGCAAGAAGGAGCTCAAGTCTTAACCCTAAGGTGAGGCAATGATCATCTTCAACCTTGGATTGAAGCATCATTTTAGGGTTTTTATCTTCCTTTCTTTTCTTCTTCACCAATTGCTTATCCATGGTGATTCCTTGTACATGACACCTAAATTGCTATATTTAATGATCTACTTTTAATTCCAAAATTTCCTGAAATAGTTGATGAAATTATGAGTTCTAGTAGTTTCTTAGACCTGTTTCCATTAACTGTAACAATTATAACCAAGGTCTAGAGCTTGAAGATGATGGTATCACTTTATAAAAGTGATATCGGGTGCAAGCATACAAGCAAGCACCTCTAACTTGATATGATGATGCACATACTTCACTAAAACGATATGGATATGATTGTATACCTTCTTGCACGATATGGGGGTGTAGTATACACCTCTTGCATGATAGGGAGTCAAGTATAGACTCCATGCACGATACAAGGTTAAATGAATACTTATAAGTTGACATGAAACCCTATATTGGGTAACCCGATATGAGTAAAGAATAGAAAATGCTATTGCATGATATGGTATCCCGATACACAACCCAAGTTGATTTCTAACCCGACATGGTGATGGCTTAATACCTCATGCACGACATGGGTAACACATATAAACACCTCTAGCCCAATATGAATGGTGTGTATATACTTCTAGCCCGATATGGTGAGTGCTCATATACTTACAACCCGATATGGTGATCATATGCACACTTCTAACCCAATACACCTTATAAAGGATAGGGAAAGACACTCTTAGGAGTGATGAGTGTAACACCAAGTAATGGTGTGGCTAATACCTTGATAGGTGAAACACCTAGAGTGGTTGATAATGGACAACCTTATATTAATAATACCTTGATATGAGATGAGCCCATATCATTGATGATAGTTGAGTAATTTAAATGTGTGACTTATGGCAAATACACTACATGATAAATGTGCTGTGTTAGTGCATAAAGTATTTGGATGGGATATACCCTAATACTAGATAAGTTGATGAACTTAAGTAAGTTGAAAGTAATGAGGGAAGTAATACATCAAGGCATGATAAATACTACATCCAACACCTTAAAGTTGATGCACCTTGATGCACCTTAAATCCAATATACTTGGATGAGTAACACATGAAGTGTGTCATGTCAATCGTTACATTGAGATGTAATGCACTTTGATAAGTGTAGGCTAACATACCTTAAGAAAGGGTTAAGCCAAGATAATAAAGTATGATGTAATCAATATCCTAGAGAGGATGAGAGAGAAACTCATACTTTGTGTTGATTATCGTTTAATGATAAAAGATGAGAATAAATAAGTATAATTGAATACTTATGATATCAATGTATGCTCCTAGATGTGTGGAGCAATGAATTAGGGTTTGAATTAATAATTTGAACTTGAAACCCTATTGACCAATAACGAGAAACCCTAACCCTAATAGTTGTTGCCTAGTGAGAGGTGACAAGATGTTTAATGGCCTTGTGAGCCATGTGAATAGTTGTTGCCTAGTGAGAGGTGACAAGATGTTTATTGGCCTTGTGAGCCATGTGAATATTTGTTGCCTAGTGAGAGGTGACAAGATGTTTAATGGCCTTATGAGCCATGTGAATAGTTGTTGCCTAGTGAGAGGTGACAAGATGTTTAATGGCCGTGTGAGCCATGTGAATAGTTGTTGCCTAGTGAGAGGTGATAAGATGTTTAATGGTCTTGTGAGCCATGTGAATAGTTGTTTCCTAGTGAGAGGTGACAAGATGTTTAATGGCCTTGTGATCCATGTGAATAGTTGTTGCCTAGCGAGAGGTGACAAGATGTTTAATGGCCTTGTGAGCCATGTGAATAGTTGTTGCCTAGTGAGAGGTGAGAAGATGTTTAATGGCCTTGTGAGCCATGTGAATAGTTGTTTCTTTGTGAGAGGTGACAAGATGTTTAATGGCCTTGTGATCCATGTGAATAGTTGTTTCATAGTGAGAGGTGACAAGATGTTTAATGGCCATGTGAGCCATGTGAATAGTTGTTACCTAGAGAGAGGTGATAAGATGTTTGATGGCCTTGTGAGCCATGTGAATAGTTGTTGCCTAGTTAGAGGTGACAAGATGTTTAATGGCCTTGTGAGCCATGTGAATAGTTATTGCCTAGTGAGAGGTGACAAGATATTTAATGGGCCTTGTGAGCCATGTGAATAGTTGTTGCCTAGTGAGAGGTAACAAGATGTTGATAAAAGTTTCATGTAAGTAATGATAATGTTCAAATAAACCAGGTAAATGGGAATCCTGTAGCATAATAGTAATAATAAATGGTTACAAAGATAATAATGAAATCTTGGTCATACCTGCATTATAGTCATAGCCAAAATAAGTGCTATGATTCTTTGAATATGTTAAAATGAGACATGAGGATTACTTATTTTATATAAAGGATGTGAATAAGTATGATGGCTTGGCCAAGGTATAATGCCTAGTTGTGAACTCAGGATTGGTTAGAGTCCAATGCCTGGCTGTGTAATCAGGATTGGTTAGAGTCCAATGTCTGGCTGTGAAATCAAGATTGGTTGAGTCTAATGCATGGATGTGTAATCAGGATTGGTTAAAGTCCAATATCTGCCAGAGGCATGAAGCCTATAACCAAAGGATTGGCATAGTCCAATGCCTAGATAGAATATGATGATGTATACTCTTATGTTTGGTATAATACAATATTTGTTTAGCAGATTGGCTAAGGCCAACAGATGGAAACAAGAATGAATCATGGGTGACATATCAAGATAATAAGGAAAAGCTTGAGATGTTGAAATGATATGATATATAAATGATATACATGTTCTTCCTATTCCTTATAAAGAGAATAGATGATTTACTATTCTATCATAGATAGTTGCAATACTTTAAAAGATGAGAATGTTCTAAACTACTTATCCTCTGCTCAGTTTAATATTATTTAACTGTGATAATAATATTATTGGCGGAGAGTTATATCTCTCACTTGGACAACTGTCTCACCCCGTGGGATCCACATCTTTTTAGGTGGACGTGCACGAGGGGGATTGAGACCGTACTGTAGAGAAAGAACAACAACAATAGGGACAACAGTGACAACTAAGGTTGAGTGTACCATCTGTCAGGTCTTGTAGATAGAAGTCTTATGTGTCATTTCTGTACTCTCAGGTCCTTGGAGTTGGTTCGTACTGGTTTAATGAATAATATGAGATTTTGGCTTGAATGCCTCGAGGCTTTATGTTGCTCCAATATGTGTTTTGATAGAGCAACTGTTATATGTTGTCCTCAAGATGAGCTGAAACAATGTTGTACAATGTAAATCATGATATGTATGACTTTTGGATCTTTTAGTAAAAGTTTTCTGTACAAGGATCTCCTTGCAAAATGGTTTTAAATTTTAGTGATTTTTGTTAATCCGTGGTTTATGTTTATTCCGCTTAATTAGTAACGATTTGTTTGTCATTTTGGCGAATGTCGTTACAATATCCATGAACAATGAAACCTAATTTCTTTGAGTGAGGTCTACCCATCACAAAAAAAGATTTTGATTAGTCATGATCATAACCACCTTTCCAACATGTCTTAATTGTAGAGTGGCCATGGAAGAACCACAATGATGAGTGTTGTGATTATTGGCCTTGGCAAGTGTGTACATATTCGGATGAAGGAATTCAACTGACAAAAGTCTTTCATAATCAACATGAATGAGTGGGTTAATATCATAATTTCCCATTGTTGATAAATTTTTGACTAATTTGTGGGTTGTCATGTGTCCTTTCCATGATATATACTACGAGCTGGAAACTATATTTTTTTTTCTTATTGATATGAGAAGTTGGCAAACAAGGGTGGCATACACCAATGATATACAATGTTTTCCACCATGGTGTACTTACTTCCAATATCTAAAAACCTTTTTGACATATAACAGATTGCATGTTTGCCAATTTTGACCTTTTGGGTTAATACTCCTCCCATTGACCCTTCCATCATAGATAAATGCAGCATTAAGGGGTGCCCTGACATAAGCAGTTTAAACAGTGGCATGTTGGACAAGTATGCCTTGATCTTGTCGAATGCATCTTGGCATTTCTCATTCCATCCCGTGTTTGAGTTCTTCTTTAGGACATTAAAAATAGGTTCACATACTTGTGTCAACTTTAAATGTATCAAAGTGTTCCATGCAAACAATAATTTTTTTTTAGTTTTGGGAGGGGGTAGATCAATAATGGTTTGAACATTCCCTAGATCAACTTTGATGCCTCGTTAACTGAATATGTAACCTAACAAATTGCTAGAGGTGGCCCCAAAGGTACACTTTGTTGGGTTAAGATGAATAAGAAACCATCTGAGCCTTTCAAAAATCTTTTCTAAGAAATCTACATGTTCATCTAATTGCTTTGACTTGGCAATCATGTCATCAATGTATACTTCAATTTCCTAATGCATGAGGTCATGAAATAAAGCTACCATAGCATGTTGATACCTAGTGCCTGCGCTTTTTAAAACCAAATGGAATAACCTAATAATACAAGACTCCCCATTATGTGGTAAATGTTGTTTTTCCATGTCAGGCATCTTAATCTAGTTATCGAATGAGAACCCATCCATGAAGTTATGAAGACCATTCCCTGTTGTATTATGAATTAAAACATCAATATGAGGAAGTGGGAAATCATCCTTGGGACTTGATTTATTCAAATATCTATAACCAACACACATCCAGACACGTCCATGTATCTTTAGAACTAGTACAATGTTGTCTAACCACGTTAGATATGATACAGGGCGTATAAAACCATCATCATATTGCTCTTGTACCTCTTCTCCAATTTTAGTCCTCATTCTGGCCAAACACGATGGACTTTCTGTTTAACAAGGTGCATCCCATGTATCATATGAAGATGATGGAATGCAATGGATTCATTAAGACTAGGCATGTCATCATAGCTCTAAGGGAAAACATTCACGTAATGGTAGAGAAGATATGTCAATCTTAATTTGACAAATGAGAACAATGCTTCTCTGATCATTATGTGACGTATTACTAGTTCAATAATAATAGTTATTAATTATCTTACATCTAAAATATGGCCTAATGTTCCTCTATCATATATTTAGGTATTGGGGTGTCTTCATAATTAGGAGAAGGATTTACAAGAAATTTGGCCACTTCTTAGATAAGATTCCTCTTCTATTTTTGTCAATGATGGAATGGTTCCAACTTGAAGGGTTTGGGCTTGATGATTCCTTTTATTATGCGTGTAAGGTGTTTACTTTCAAGAACCTGGTGATGAGACTGGATAAATATTTAGGATAGTATCTCTTCATCAGTTACTGATCATTTTTGAAAAGGACCCGTCTAACATAAGAAATACCCTTATCGCATACTGATAATTGGTGACTTATAATTTGGATAGATTGGTTGGATTATCTGGTGTAATAAAGATGTGTATTTAGTCAAGGAAAGCATTGCCACTCCAAGTTCATATTTTGTGGCTTCATCGTCAATTGATGTGTAATTTGAAGAGTTACTCAACTTGATGGAATCTCTGTGTCTTGTGAGAAAT
The DNA here is from genome assembly GCA_963693085.1 of Alisma plantago-aquatica. Taxonomy (NCBI): domain Eukaryota; kingdom Viridiplantae; phylum Streptophyta; class Magnoliopsida; order Alismatales; family Alismataceae; genus Alisma; species Alisma plantago-aquatica. Next base: position 31,113,342 of record OY856411.1, read on the forward strand.
GGCTGGAAACATTCCTAGCATGTTTGTTGATTTTATGCCTCCAATGAGTATATTCCTTCCCATTATGACATTCAAAAGACATCTTTGAGAAACTCCATAGCTTGTGTTGCTTTTTTCTATCCAAATATTCCTTGGTTGGTCATATGATAGTAGGGTGGCAATAAGGGATCCATTGTGTCATATGATTACTGTTAGGTCCACCGGGGCCATGGTAACTGAGTCCCCTTCAGTCACAATTTTCTTTGACAAAAACATAAGTTACAATTCCTTGATGATGATGGCCATGTCCACATATGAGATGGAGTATGATTTTGTCTAGGAACTTCATATACACATGGTGATCATGTAGTATTTGAGGAAAAAGGAAACATTATTGAGGAATATAGTTTATGGTTTCTATAGTGCATGCATGGAACCATAGATCCACTTCTTTTGTTTCCATATTCACAATTGTTTCTAGTATGGGACCTCTTTGAACAATCACTAAGTTTTGACCGTGTCAAAATTTGAAACATTGATGCAGTGTGGATGGTACGACTTTATTCTTGTGAATCCATGGTCTTCTCAAGATCAAATTAAAGATGCATTTATTTCCATTATGATGAAAGTTTCCCTACACATCCTAGGGCCCACCTGAATATTCTAAGTAATTTCACCCATGACTTCTTCAGGAGATCTATCAAATGCAACAACCTTTGTTGATCTTCATTGTATGTTACTAGGTTCAATTGCAAATGTGATAAATTTTTTAAGGGGGAAAATGTTGAGTCATGTGCCATTAACAATGAATACTAATGATATCCTCATGTCCTCTTGTTGTACACTGATGTATAATGTAGGATTGGAGTCAGCCCCACTTATGATTTCATCATCTAAGAATGTTATGAACGTCGATTTGGTGATCAAGGCCATTGTATTAGCTAGATTCTCTGGGTCAACATCCTTTTGAACAAATGCATATTGTAGAACCTTCAAATTTGCATATTTGTGAGTTGATGAACTTCATATTAAGTCCCACATAGATATATAATAACATGTTTTCTTCATCTGTTCAAGTAAATCAAATGAGGTTATATGCTTTCTTATCACACTATTTAGTGAAGGGACAAGAATGTGACCATGTTTAGTGATATGTGAACAAAGCAGTTCCAGTGGAGGTGGTACCTTACTTACTTGAATAGACTAGGTATCTTGATTGATTTAATAGGGATCTCAATTGTTCTTGTAGGGATTTATTCATCTGTTGTTGTGTTATTTATAGTAGAATTGTTTCCCATGTATATAGTAATTTTAATTTTTCCTTTATCGATAATATTTGAAGTGTGGTTGTGAAGAAATTCCTTAGCATTGTCAATGCAGATTCTATATTTGAATATCTTCATTAACCCAAATGGAGGAAGGAGAAGGTGAAAACATATTTTCCTATGCATTACTCAGTCTAGGTTTGCAAATTCATGGTGCACTACAACATCTAGTAGGCATGGGCCCTATCAAAACCTGACATGGTATGAATAGAGGTGATTTCATTGTAGGCACACAAATGTGTGATGTATTCAGATTCACCGAACTAGACAACTTTGGAAATTCATGAATCTTGATAGTTTGTTTGATTGAGGGAGCTCTTGATGTGGTTTTCCTACATGGAAATTCGATCACACTAACAAAAGTGGGTGACGAGATAAGAGGAATTATTCATCCCAAATGTATGCATAAGGATTGTTCTTTCAACATCGAATGATCTTCTTTTGCATTACTTAACAATCATTGTTGTCATGTTCAAAAACATGATGAATGTGACAAAAGCTTGCATTGATCAGGATTTGTATAAGGTCATGTCGGTGTTGACTTTATATCTAGATTATTTAGATGTTCCCACAACTCATGCAACAGATCACTCAAAGAGAGTCTGATTTTTTCTAGTTTTAAATTCAAAATTTTAAACTTTGGCATTAATTATCTTTGAGGAGGTTGATTATGTGGTGTGGTTAGATATTGGTTAAAAGTACCTTCTGGATGGCTTGTCAATAATGGTTCATATGAATCTCCAACATGATTTGCTTTAGTCTTTCTCCTTGTCTATAGAATTTCTATCTGCTTCTATATATGTTTAATAAGGCAAGTAAATGCATCCACATCCAATTTGTGAACCATAGATAATGTTACTTTCAACACTACGTTAGATGAATTGATATCAAAAGAACTTGGATCTAAAGAAATTTGGTCATCTAATGATATGGAATGAACATCACCTACTCATATGTATGGTTGCTCTTGTATCTTTAAATTGACAAATGGTGTGACCGTTCTAGTGATTGGTTCTAGTTGTATGATTTATTCCCAAATGACTACTACTATTTATGCACAATCTTGTTCATCTATGACTTCAAGAGTGCAATTTTCTATTAGGTCTTTTACTACATGCATGAATTACCAACATGTGTTATTAAGGTGACCATGAGACCTATGAAATTTCCACAGAGTTGTTGTGTCATAATATTTCAGAAGGGGTTTTGGATGTGGCCTCTGTGCATGGAATTTGAGATTAGTTTCTACACTCGAGAATATATCAGCATAGGTGCAACCTAATGGGGTAACTTTATTCGAGGCTTCTGCGCAGTAGTCTTTTCAATATTTTGAGATTGGACTGGGATATATGAACTCACCGGTTGAGTTTGTTGAGGTATTGTAGGTTGTGTCATTGTATGTAGCTGACTCATATGTTGGAAAGGTGGAAGTTGTCTAGGGTTAGAGGCATACGATGTATACCCTGAATAAGGATTTTAGCTTTATGGATCATAATATCCTTGTGGTTTTATAATAGTTGGAGAAGAGTGGTTTTAAAACAAGAGGAGGAGGTACATTTGTGCCATTTTCAGTTTTAGTAGGTTGTTGAATCTTACTGTGATTAGATCTTGTGGTTGAACTTGGTATAGAGATTGCATTTGTAGCCGATGAAGAACCCTCAACACCTAGTTTGTATTTGGTTTCTATTGCTGGGTTAAGATTGAGGCTGATGTTCTTATACACTCCCTTTTCAATTATTGACTCTATGTTTGTTCCTGCTTGAATCAAATTTGCAAATATTTTGTATGCTTGAAAATTTAACATTACATATACTATAGGGGGCGCTACTTTGATGACCATGTGAATTCATTCTTATATCAGTAGGCAAGTTTTCAATATGTGATGCTAATTCCCTACATCTACCAATGAATTGTTTGAATGTTTCTTCTGCCTTTTGGGCGAGGGCTTCAAACTCATCTCGAGTGGGTAGTTGATCAATATTTCATGCATATTTCTCAATAAAATAGTTGGCATGTTCTACCCATGACTTGATAGTCTCAAGTTGTTATTGATTGTGCTAGGCTAGTGCCGATCCTTCTAGAGAGCATTAGAACAATTGGATAAGTTGTTTGTCATTATTTTGAACATCTATGATATCAAAACAATATGTGTGAATATGGAGATTGGGATAACCTTTTCCTTTATATTTAGAAAAATATAGAACTTCAAACTTCTTAGGTAATCAAGCCTCAGGAAAATAGCAAAAATCTCTAAAGTTCTTTAAACCTACTTTTTGACCTTGCATTTCTTTCAACTGTTTGGCTAGAGCATCTAGTGTAATCCCTGTCTCTTTTAGACATGTCCCATTGGATGGATTTGGAGCAATAGGGGGAAGAACTTGTGGACCATATTGTCCTCCTTGCATAACTCTTTATTGATTACAGAAATTGTGGTAGGGCCAGAAAGGAGCATACAAAGTGAAGACAGATGATGCATATGGTACCATATGTAGATCATGTCAGATAGACATGGATTGCTGCTTATATTTCTTGTTCTCATTATGTTCTATATGTGCCAGATTCCCTAAGCATGGTTGTGCAACTGATACTAATATATGTTGGGTTTAGGTGAGGGAGAAGGCAACAGAAACAAAAAAATTTCTCTCACCACAAAACCATAACCACAGATCACATCCATAACTATCAAATAGGAAGCATGGTTTTAGCGAGGTGTAGTTGGTCCTGAGGATTGCTCAGTAAAAATACCTTGCCAAAAGTGTAGTCTTCACCCACCTATCTTCGACAGTGTCTTTGCATCTCCTGGTCTTGACCCAGACTGCGGTTGACCGTCATCCTTCTGAGAAAAAAAAATTTCCCACCTTTGTAGATAGTCCACACAGACCACCAAGAACTCTATTCATCATGTCCTACAGGACACTAGAAGGAGTCATCCCCTATTGTAGGTGTACTAGTTACTAACACACTCTCCCACAATTAGTTTTCATCCAGTAGTTGGCTTTCCTTTGTTGTGCCTCCCTAGTCGGGTTGCACTTTCTTAGGCTCTCTCGGTTACCACAACCAGAGAGGACAACAACTTTGCAGAGTAACTGATGTTCTGAGATGTGTTAATTGAGAAGCCCCCAGTACCCCTCTATATAAAGGGGGGTCAGGGTCAGGGTTCTCAGCCCCGGGCAATGCAGGACTAAAGTGGGTGTGAAAGACTGGATTTTTGGCTTAATTCTGAGGACGAAATATCTTTTAAGGTGTATAGGTTGAGATGGACTAATATTTAGAAACCTTAAATATATAATGACAAAATGGAATTATATTGTTTGATTTATATTGAGAAGCTCCAAGTATTCTAATAAACATGGTTTTTAATTGATGTTGATCTCATGTTTCATATACCTAGATATGTGCCACTTTGAAGGGATTGATTGAATGATCTTTTCACATATTTGGATACCTAATGACATAAGTGATATCATGCATGTTGTAACGACCCCGCCTTCCAGTAAACCCCAATTACGGGAGACCGAGAGGTCGGTGCCATTATCCAATTTCCGGATCAAGGTTTAGCAATTAATTGATAACAATTAATAAATTCTACTAGATTATACAGAAAAGCTGTAATAAATAAAATTTTTGCATACCTTTGAAAATTTTGGATTTCTAACTTCTATCGAGAACTGGGACTAACTAACTAATCCTCATTGGACTTTAATTCATGTATTTCACAATATGACAATTTACTGTTTGTCCTTTTTGTTTTGTACCTAAAACACCGACAAACAAAATGTCGGTCAGCCGAAGCTGGTCTGTGGGGGAAACAAATAATGTGCAACTATGTTAACAATGTAATCATTCAATTATTCATTTAAAAACCAAGATTACGTTTTAAGCCATACTACTCAATCCTTACATATCCCCTAACTCTTTGTTGTCCTTGCTTGCTACCTCTATTTAGGTAGTTCCTTACCCCCATGGTCCTACCTTATAGGTAGCCAATACATAGGGTACTAGAGTCACATGGCACTACCCAGAAGTAGCTCAATATCTAACTCAAAGTGACTTGATGGACCTACCCCATTGGTAGCCAGGTACTAAGTCAACTAACAAGCCACAGAGGGGACCGAGATCTGAGCTAGTAGGCACATAACTTAGGTGATAGTCATGTCCACATTATAGTTTGCATGAATTAAAATCATCCAACAATTAATTCATGTCATCGATGAAAACTTCGGTAAACCTCGGAAAACATAACTCGATATATTCATAAGTGTAACCACATACCTCTTATTGCATATTTGAATATAGAATCAAGTATGAAGAGAGAGAATATCCAAGTAAGCATGAAAATTGCACAGAACCCTGAAATAAACATTCCAACTATATTTTATCAAAACTTATTCAATTCCATCTTATTCCTTAGGGTTTCTATTCAAATTTTAGGGTTTCCTTGGAAATTAGGGTTTTACCTTCATTCTTAGTTATCATGAACCCGAATTCCTCAAAATCAGTTAAAACCCTTAAATACTCTCCTTTTAATATTCCTAACAATCTTAGGACCATTATTTAGTAATTTACTTCCTTAATTCACAATAACATGGTTTTCTTTTTCCTTTTCCCTAAATTAGGGTTTCCATGTACCTAATCTTTCATTTATAGTCATAAACCCTAATTTAACCAATTTTGTATTCAAAACGGATAGAAAATCCATCATAAGCATCAACAAGTTATTACCTTCCTAATTAACCCATTATCTTACAAAGATACATCTTTTATACACCATTAGGGTTTCTAATTAACTTGAAATGCATTTTACTAGAAAATTAAAGTACTTTTGTAAAACGAACTAGAATCTGTTTATACAATCATTTTTATTATATTTTTTGCATTTTTCTACACAATTTTCATATATAAAGTTTCTCCATTGGATAATCCTAGCGTTCTCTATTAATTTTGCAAGAAAAACTATTTTCTATAATTTCTGTCAAAGAGGGAAATACCTAGATCGTTGGATCGGTGTGCCGCGGTCCACAGGTCGATCTGACGCTCCACAAGCACCGACTCCACTCACTTGCTAACACGCGCAGTCGTTGGCGGTTGATCGTCAGATGCCCCTGGGTTCATGATGGACCCCCTGATCCAACGACTCACGTCGTTGCGCTCCACTCAGTGACCTAAGTGGCGCGCTCCTCCTGAGATTGTTAGATCTCGTCTCAGCCCACCGTGCTCCACGATCCAACGACACATGCTTGTCTTCTCCTTTTTTCTATTTAGAGCGTGTGGCGGCGCCATGACTGGAGCTCGTCGGAGCAAGTGAAATCACGAGAGGGGGAGGTTTCTAGGATCTAGGGATCTGCCGCCAAGGTTCGTGAGGGTGAGAGAAACCTCATGAGGGTCTATTTATAGGATAGGAGGGTCTCTTCTAGGGTTTATGATCCCGCCGTCAAAGCTTGCTTCAGCCCAATTGGGCGATTTGGGAACATGCCACGAAAGTTGGCAAAACCTGGGTCTAGACTCTTCGCCAAGGTCTCCCGAACCTAATGGGACAAAAATCCCGAGTGCACATGCACTGCAAAGATCAGAAAAACGAGGGGAATATTCCCCTGTCCGCTCTATGTCCATGTCCCACTGGGACTTTTGACGATGAGTGGCGTGCATTGGATCAAGATCCAACGGCCCTCATCTCACCCGCTTTTGCAAAAGGAAAATCAATTTCGTAAAATTCGAATTATCTCTTCAAATTAAAGATAACTTGGAAAAACCATAACTCCCAATTCTTAATTTCGTTTTTATTCAAATTTTGAAGGAAACTCTTTTATTTTTTTATCTCTCATCTGGAAAAATTTGAGATCATTATATCAATTAAACCGTCCCTTTTCTTTGGTTGCAAAAAAACACCTTTTTATTCACATTTTCCACATATTCTTTATTCCCCTTGCTATCATTTAATCATCCCGAGTTTCTTGAACCCCAAGGAACCTTTATAACACGAAATCCTATTTTGGGAAATTATATTTTAGCATTTTAATCATCTTTTATCTATTTTCTTATATTTCCACTATCCCATTGAAGTCCTTTTTCCTTTCTTTTTCTTTTTCTTTCAATTGGGCTTAATGGCCAATAAGGCCCATCAAGAAAGCATGCAAGGCCATTATACATGAAATTCATTCAAATAAAACCATGAAATCAAACATTGACCTTATTTATCTTTTAAAGGAGATTCACAAATCTCATTACATATTTTGGAAAATGAGGTTATAACATCCTCCCCTCCTTATAGGAATTTTGCCCTCAACATTCGACAATCAAGAAAACAAATCAGGATATGCTTTTTCCATGTCCATCTTCAGCTCCCATGTGGCTTCATCCTCTCCATGGTGTTTCCAAAGAACTTTTACCATCTCTATATTCTTATTTCTGAGCTCTTTTACCTTGGTATCAAGAATCCGCAAAGGAAACTCAGGATAAGACAACTTTCCTTGAAGCTCAATAGGTTCAATGCTCAGCACATGACTTGCATCTTGCACATATCGCTTCAGATTGGACACGTGAAACACATAACGCATCATACTATATTGAGGGAGTAACGCCAAACGATATGCGACCTCATCAATCAGTTCTAACACTTCAAACGGACCCACGTATCGGAGACTCAACTTTCCTCTATTTTTAGCTATAGCTCGGAGCGGTCAGATTTTCAGAAAAACATGTTCTCCCACAGTGAAATGCACATCAGTCTGCTTCACATCAGCATACGACTTTTGTCGGTCCTGGGCTCTCTTTAGCCTTTGCTGATCAAAGAGACTTTATCAGCATACACTTGGAGTTCATCTGACCTCAATAAGGTCCTTTCACCAACATCATCCCAATGAATTGTTGACCGACACGGTCTCCCATATAGAGCTTCATATGGAGGCATCCCGATACTGGCTTGGTAACTATTGTTGTAGGCAAACTCAGCTAAAGGTAGGTATTGCTCCCATGATCCACCCCAATCGAGCACACAAGCTCTCAGCAGATCTTCTAAGGTATGAATCGTCCTTTCTGACTGACCATCTGTCTGGGGGTGATAAGTGGTACTGAACTTCAACCTTGTTCCTAGTTCCTCTTGCACCTGCTTCCACAACTTGGAAGTAAACTTTGGGTCTCTGTCTGATATGATGGAACCGGGTACGCCATGCAAGCGCACTATCTCTCTAATATATAGCTCAGCTAAGTCTGACACTTTGGCAGTGGTTTTTAGGGCAAGGAAGTGTGCTGACTTGGTAAGGCGATCTACCACAACCCATATCACATCATGACCTCTCTTGGTCTGGGGTAGACCTACCACGAAATCCATGGTGATCTGCTCCCATTTCCACTCTGGAATCTCTATAGACTGTAAAAGTCCGCCGGGTCGTTGATGTTCAGCCTTCACCATTTGACACGTAAGACAACTGGCTACATAAGCTGCAATGTCTCTCTTCATTCCTGGCCACTAGAAAAACCTCTACATGTCTTTAAACATCTTAGTAGTTCCTAGGTGTACTGTGTACTTAGAACCATGAGCCTCTTGTAGGATACGTTCCTTTAACGGAAAATCTTCAGGAACCCATATCTGATTCTCAAATCGGATTCCTCCATCTATTCCCAAAGAAAGACGGGTCTGGGGCTTCTGCATCAAGCCTTTCATCTTGTCAAGTCCTCCACTGGCCAAATGTGTTGCGACAATCTCACTCAGCAATTCAGACTGTATCTAGATGTTGGTCAATCGAACTCGATCATCTAACAGTTGAGGTGACCATTCTACCAGCTCTTCTAAGCTCTTCCACTGTCTGGACAACACAGCTGCACACCTTAGCTGTTTCTGACTCAAAGCATCGGCTACGACATTTGCCTTTCCTTGATGATAGGCAATGGTGAAGTCGTAATCCTTCATGTACTCCATCCATCATAGTTTTCATAAGTTCAAGTCTTTTTGCGTTAGTAGATACTTCAGGCTCTTATGGTCGGTGAATATCTCAAAAGTGGCACCATACAGGTAATGTCACCAAATCTTCAAGGCATGGATGATAGAGGCTAGCTCCAGTTCGTGGGTCGGGTAATTCACCTCATTAGGCTTGAGTTGTCGGGAGGCATATGCAACCACATGCTTATTCTGTTCCAACACACAGCCAAGTCCCATCTTTGATGCATCAGTGAAAATCATGAAACCCTCATTACATGATGGTAGAGTCAACACTGGTGCAATGGTCAGCTTCTCTTTCAACTCCTGAAAATGAGCCTCATAAACATCGGACCACATGAACTTCACATCCTTCTGGGTCAACATATTCAAAGGCAAGGCATTCTTTGAGAAATCCGCAATGAAACGTCGATCGTATCCTGCTAACCCCAAGAAGCTTCTAATCTCAGAGGGGTTCTTCAGAGCAGGCCAGTCTCGTACTATCGACACTTTAGCTGGATCTATGACGATCGTTCCTCCTGAGATGATGTGTCCAAGGAACATGACTCAGTCTATCCAAAACTCGCATTTAGAGAACTTCCCATAGAACTTCTGCTTTCTTAAGATATCAAGGACATTGCTTAGGTGGTCTTGGTGTTGATCTATGTCATCTGAATAAACCAGTATGTCATCTATGAACACTATGACAAATGAGTCAAGGAAGGGTTGAAACACACTGTTCATAAGGTTCATGAACACACTAGGTGCATTGGACAACCCAAAAGGCATAACCACAAACTCATAGTGGCCATACCGGGTTCTAAAAGCTATTTTTGGGATGTCCTCACTCTTGACCCTCAACTGGTGGTAACCCGATCTCAATTCGATCTTGGAAAAGACTCGAGCTGACTTCAACTAGTCAAACAAGTCATCTATCCGGGGTAAAGGGTATTTGTTCTTAATGGTAGCCTGGTTGATCATTCGGTAGTCTATGCACATTCGGAGCGAACCATCCTTTTTCTTTACAAAAAGAATCGGCGCTCCCCATGGTGACGTGCTAGGGTAGATAAAACCCTTATTCAACAATTCCTGCAATTGCTTCTTTAGCTCAAGCAACTCAGCGGGGGCCATCCTATAGGGTGCTCGGGAAATAGGGTTTGTACCAGGGGCTAGCCCTATGGAGAAATCTACCTCTCTTTTGGGAGGAAACTCAGGTAGATCATCTGGGAAAACATCTACATAGCCCCTAACTACCTCTATTTCTTCTAAGGGTTGCCCTTTGGATTCTGGCTCAGTGACTACTGCTAGGAAAGCTCGACACCCTTTACTCATCATCCGCTCTGCTTTAACGACTGACACATATGGGCTGGTAGTGGCATCCTTCCTACCCCTAATGACAAAAGGTGGTTGACCTGGTCTCTTGATGATCACTTTCTACTCTCTACAGTCGATATTGGCCCTATATGTATAAATCCAATCCATGCCAATGATTACATAAAAATCATTCATGTCAAGAAGGATAAAGTCTGTAGGAAAATCATGATCTCGATATTTCACTGATACTACCTGGGTTTTCAAAAGGGAAGTAAAGATTTGACCACTAGGGGTTGTAACATCTAAGACATACCCTAAATCCTTGATATCCAAACATAGCACAGTTGCAATATTTCTCGAAATGAAAGTATTAGTAGATCCTTAGTCAAACAAAGCTTTCACATTATGTCCCATAACTTCAAGCATGCCTACATTATTGTTCGCCATACATTAGACCATTACATGCTTAACTTTAAAACAGAAAAGAAAACTCTAAGGGTTATTACCCTCAATCAACCGATTGGCATTTGCTTGAGCTTCCTCGTTATTAATGGCAAACACCCGAGCTTGTCTTCTCTCTCCAGCATGTGGTGATGTAGCTATAGGTGGTGCTGCTACAGGTGGAGATGCTACTGGTGGGGCTGCTACCTGTCCTGGTCATCTTGGATTTATAAGAGGTCAAACAGCTTGGAGGTGCCCTTCTTGGTGGCATCGGTAGCATACCTTCTTCTTGTTGCGACACTCACCAGTATGCCACCTCCCGCAGGTGCGGCATCGAGGTCAGTTGTTCTCTTGACGGGGCTTCCCTTTTCCTCCATGTCTTCCTTTATCATGATGACGCCGTGGACCTTTCTTGTGGTTGCTCTTCTGACCTTGAGTTCCGTCAGTGAAACCCAAATATCCCTTGCATGGAACCTGGGCAGGCATCACGGTCCTCTCCATGTCTAAAGCAGTGTTGTATGCCTCGACGAAGGTTTTGGGTTTACTTGCCATCAAATGGGGCTTGATGGCAGGGTGAAGACGTTCCACGAAGTGGTCCACCCTCCTTTCTTCATCCATCATGTGTCCAAAACGTTCCAAGAGGCGGAACCTACGACCAAAGTCCGCAACTGAGGAGCTTCCTTGAGTCATGCTAGTGAACTCTCTTTCTTTCTCCTTCTTTGCTGAGACGGGGAGGAATCTGGCGGTGAAGATGGTCTTGAAGTCAGTCCATGCCATTGGTTCCTCACTTAGGTCTCTTCCTGTGATATGGTTCTCCCACCATATATTGGCTGCACCTTCCAAAACGTGAGTAGCGAACAGAACCTTCTTATTCGGCTGCACCTCAAACATACAGAACCCATTCTCGACTGCAAGAAGCCAAAATTCGGCCTTGTCGACTACTTCAGACTTGTCTTCTCCCCATAACATCTCGATGTTCAGCTTGACGAAGTCTAGGATGGTGGCTCCCAGTCGAGGACAAACTGGAAGTGGCTCACCATTCTCATTCCTTGTCATGTCCCTAAGAGACAGTGCATGGATAGCCTCAGTCAGTTGCTTTTGTTGTTCAATCCAAACTGCATATGTGGTGTGAATCACCATGGCTGGTTCTGGACCACCAGGCTGGTCCTCCTCCATTCGGGCTTCCTCTTCATACACATGGTGTTCTTCATATTCTGGTCCTTCTCCTTGCTCTAGGTTAATATCGGGCATTGGTTCAGGGTTGGGGGCCTCGTGCACAACTTCTTCAGGCCTCTTTCCCTTCTTAGAGGTCTCTCCACCATGATTCCGCTTCTTCTTCTCAGAAGACCCATACTCTTTATAGGATGGCCCACCTCCGCTGGTGGAGAAAGGGATTGCCACAACCTTTGTATGAGCCATCTACATAAGCATAACAAACAGACCTTTAGTTTATCATTAGACTAATTATATTTATGTCAGTGATATCTCATTACGTATCTTTTATTAATTTGATGGAGGATTCCTTAATCCTTAACTTACTTGCCCATACCACATGAGGGTGAGGTAGAGAGAGAAAACCCTAACTCTTAAAGTCCTTCATAGAATTTGTGATAAGAAGGGATGAATAAGATAAGGAAGTCCTAAAGGTGTCTTATTTTGATTCAAATCCTAGGCAATCAGCCAGGCAGTCACACATTCCGTGAGTCCTCATATTCTGACTAGCGGTGTGGAGGAAAATTTTGATAGCCCCCGGAAGTGATCCTTTTCTAGACACCTCAGCCTTTCAAAAAATCCTCTAATAAATCCCTTGGGTTCTACAGAGTTTGTAAAATTTAATAATTATTAATAATTAAGTGGAGAACCTTGGCTCTGATACCAAATGTAACGAACCCACCTTCCGGTAACCCCCAATTACGAGAGACCGAGAGGTCGATGCCGTTATCCAATTTCTGGATTAAGGTTCAGCAATTAATTGATAACAATTAATAAATTCTACTAGATTATATAGAAAAGCTGTAATAAATAAAATTTTTGCATACCTTTGAAAATTTTGGATTTCTAACTTTTATCCAAAACTGGGACTAACTAACTAATCCTCCTTGGACTTTAATTCATTTATTTCACAATATGACGATTTACTGTTTGTCCTTTTTGTTTTGTACCTAAAACGCCGATAAACAAAAATTCGGTCAGCCGAAGCTGGTATGTGGGGAAACAAATAATGTGCAACTATGTTAACAATGTAATCATTCAATTATTCATTTAACAACCAAGATTACATTTTAATCCATACTACTCAATCCTTACCTATCTCCTAACTCTGTGTTGTCCTTACTTGCTACCTCTCTTTAGGTAGTTCCTTACCCCCATGGTCCTACCTTATAGGTAGCCAAAACATAGGGTACTAGAGTCGCATGGCACTACCCAGAAGTAGCCCAATATCTAACTCAAAGTGACTTGATGGACCTACCTGATTGGTAGCCATGTACTAAATCAACTAACAAGCCACATAGGGGACCGAGATCTGAGCTAGTAGGAACATAACTGTTACGACCCCATCTGAGCTTAATTGGTAAACTAGGGTTTACCTAGACAATTGCAAAGATTAATTAGAATAATCATTCTCGAAATCTAGTTAATGACGATAACACAATTAGGATGTTTTAACTATGATAAGAAGTCTAAATGTTCTTTTGTTTTGAGAATTAGGGTTTAAGAAGCATAAACCCTAATCGGCCCAAAATTAGGGTTTTGATAATGCTTGAATACAGAATTTGATAAGTGGAATGTCTCACTAAATGATTTTTAGTATTTTATGTGTAACTCTGATTTGCTTCAAATTTGGATATGATTTAGATATATAAAATGTGAACAATATTGGGAAATATCAGAATTTTTGAAAAATTCCCTGACCTGTTTGTCGGCCGAGTTTCAAACTCGACCGATCACAATTTCAGAATTTTACAGCAGTGTGGTAATTGAATTTTATCTTTTGATTGGTATATCCAATTGATCTCAAATTTTAACAGTATTTGATAAATACAATTTTAGACACTCTGTGAAATTGGCATAATTTTTGGATGACTTTTGAATCCCTACAGTAAGGGTGTCGGTCGAGTTTGTGCAGGACAAACTCGGCCGAATATATTCTGCAGACTGCAACATAGCAGTGCACTGTTCGATTTTTAATTTATTATTGGTAACTCCAAATGATCTCAAATTTTAACTGAAGCCTTATAGAACAATTATTAACAACGTGCTAAATTCCCATAATTGTTGGAGAATGTTTGATCTCTGAAATAAGCGAATTACAGTAACTTTTGTATAACTGAATATTCAGCTAATATAGTTAAAGTTGAGTGTTGGGTCAATTTGCAATTGACCCAAGCAGCTCAATTGACTTATATGGACGACCACACACTCAAGCAGCTCTCATTTCTCGTCATCCATTCCAGAGAAACGAGCTCCTACAGAGAGAGGGAGAATTAGGGCTTGAGTGAAGAAAGTGGGGGAATTGCTGAATTAGGGTTTTGCGATTCCAGGAAGGGTGAAATCAAGTAAGTTCGGATTCCTTGCATATACTTTTATGGTGGATCTTCTCTCTTATGTCAAGATTCCGTCCATGCTCTGATTTGATCCAAGAGGATGTCGAAATTCCCTCTTTTCTCACCCTTTCTTCATAATCCCTCTTTTTCTAGGTTTCCGAGTTGAATGAAAGAGGAATTGGGAGATTTGCTAGGGTTTTGATGGGAATTCGAGATTTCCCTGAGTGGAGCTGCAGGTTTAAGGTGTTTTCACACCTTAGGGTGAGTGGGTTCTTCCTTCAAACATTCTAATGGACGAATTTGATTATAACAACCAAACCCCTAAATGTTTAGCATGCGATTTCTAAATCCTGAAATGTCTATTTGATTTAAGTTATTGTAAATTGATATGATATGGATTCCTTCTCTGTTTGAATGACTCCTAAATGGTAGATTCATATCAGATTCGTATGCAACACTTCCTATTGAGTATGCTTTTAGATTCATATCAAATGATGTAATTAGGGTTTGACCTAATTGGGATATCGCTAGGGTTTCAACCTGTTTGAAAAAGACTAGAAATCCTATATGTGGTTAGGATGTACCTCGTGGGTTATAATAATTGAATCCTATTCTGGATACATGATATCACAGTGATGATATGGAAAACCTAAGTTTAGTTAAGTTTCCATGATTTCATATCTATATTGATTATATAAGATTTGTTGGAAACAGTCTTTATTTAGTGAATGCTTATATCTTATGAAATCATTATGAGAGCCATGTGACAAGTGAATGAGGTAAATGAAAAGGTGAATGAGGCAAATGCAACCCTACGAGTAGGGTGTTGACATGTGATGAATGAATAAGGCGAATGAAACCCTAAGGATAGGGTGTTCAATGAATCATGCTATGGTAATATGAAAGGTCTCGATATGAGATGTGGTGATGCTTAACTATTGAATTGTATGTTTCCAGTGCATTTAACTTTATATGCTTGTTCTCTCTGAAATGATATCTACATACTGCAGGACTTCTTATATTTCAATATATTTCTGTTAAATTGTTTATTGTTAATCAAGTATAGACCTAAGTGCCCTAACACCGTAGAACCCCTAAGTGGTATCTGCAGCTTTGGGGTGAAACTCGTGTTGCAACATCATCCGTGCGTGTGTCGCGGACAAACGAGGAAAGAGAAAAAGGGCAGTGTCTAACAATAATTGTGCTTGTGTCACAATGGCACTGCGGTTGCACCAGAAAACACGGTTATCTAACACCATTCGTGCGGAGTCGCGAAGGTAACCCTGTGACCCTCCGCCTGTGTGCTCAGGTTAGTAGGAGGAGTCGAGAGAGAGCACTCGGAGTAGTGCATTGAGGCCGGAGAGCCTGTAGGCCGGAGAGCCTGTGGTCCTGTGGCAGAACGGGGCTGGCGTCAGACTTAGCATTCCCGGGTGTGTCGCTAAGTCTTGTACGGTGGGGCCGTAGCATGAACTTGTTGCGGATCTTTATATGCAGAGTACACTGCATATATTTAGGGCATAATAATAAATGAATAAATGATCATATAGGTTCACAGTAAATTTATATAACTGTTTATTTACTTGAAATACTTGATGATGCTTAGAAATGTGCTATTTCAATTATATTGTTTTAGAATTGTTCAGTGTAATATTTATTGTTGTTAAATTTCATATCGTTTAATTAAATTATATCTTTGATCACATTAGTGCATTAGTCTGTTTCCATGAAGTATTCATTCACTGAGCGAGTAGGCTCACCCCTCTACTCAAACATTTTAGGGTTAACCGCGTGGACTTGAAGATGATCAGAGCTTCAGTGTAGATCTGCCACAAGAGTCAAGTATGAGATTAGTTGAGTCAGTCGGTCCTTGTCACTCTAGATCCTCAGTAAGAGATAAGAGAGAGAGTTGTAAATACAATGTGTAATGTTGTTCCTCTTTGATATGTATGCTAATTAACAAGGTTTATGTGCACAAGTTGCGAAAGACATCATGAATGTTTATATATGTATCTTTTCTGTTAAAGTCTGATTAGTAAAAGAAATATTCAGATTCCCTTGTTAAGATGTTTTACGTGGTTCAATGTGAAGAAACAGGAGTTCTTAAGGAAAGAAAAAGTTAATGGTGTTCTTCGTGTTAATTATAAATCCTTTCTTACGCCCTAATCTCATGATTTGAGGAAATTGTGAGATCGGGGTGTAACAATAACTTAGGTGATAGTCATGTCCACATTATAGTTTGCATGAATTAAAATCATCCAACAATTAATTCATGTCATCGATGAAAACTTCAGTAAACCTCGGAAAACATAACTCGATATATTCATAAGCGTAACCACATATCTCTTATTGCAAATTTAAATATAGAATCAAGTATGAAGAGAGAATATCCAAGTAAGAAAGCAAATTGCACAGAACCCCGAAATAAACATTCCAACTATATTTTATCAAAACTTATTCAATTCCATCTTATTCCTTAGGGTTTCTATTCCAATTTTTGGGTTTCCTTGGAAATTAGGGTTTTACCTTCATTCTTAGTTGTCATGAACCCTAATTCCTCAAAATCACTTAAAACCCTTAAATACTCTGCTTTTAATATTCCTAATAGTCTTAGGACCATTATTTAGTCATTTACTTCCTTAATTCACAATAAGATGGTTTTCTTTTTCCTTTTCCCTAAATTAGGGTTTCCATGTACCTTATCTTTCATTTATAGTCATAAACCCTAATTTAACCAATTTTGTATTCAAAACAGATAGAAACTCCATCATAAGCATCAAAAGGTTATTACCTTCCTAATTAACCCATTATCTTACAAAGATACATCTTTTATACACCATTAGGGTTTCTAATTAACTTGAAATGCATTATACTAGCAAATTAAATTACTTTTACAAAACGAACTAGAATCAGGTTATACAATCATTTTTATTAGATTCCTTGCATTTTTCTACACAATTTTCATATATAAAGTTTCTCCATTGGATAATCCTAGCATTCTCTATTAATTTTGCAGGAAAAACTATTTTCTGTAATTTCCGTCAGAGAGGGAAATACCTAGATCATTGGATCGGTGTGCCGCGGTCCACAGGGCGATCTGATGCTCTGCAAGCACCGGCTCCACTCACTTGCTAATGCACGCAGTCGTTGGCGGTTGATCGTCGGATGCCCTTGGGTTCACAATGGACCCCTTGATCCAACGACTTACATCGTTGCGCTCCACTCAACGAGCTAAGTCGCGCGCTCCTCCTGAGATAGTTAGATCTCGTCTAGGCCCACCGTGCTCCACGATCCAATGACACATGCTCGTCATCTCCTTCTTTTTTCTATTTAGAGCGTGCGGCGGCACCGCGACTGGAGCTCTTCGGAGCAAGTGAAATCGCGAGAGGGGGAGGTTTCTAGGATCTAGGGATCTGCCGTCAAGGTTCTTGAGGGTGAGAGAAACCTCAAGATGGTCTATTTATAGTCTAGGAGGGTCTCTTCTAGGGTTTCTGATCCTACCATCAAAGCTTGTTTCATCCCAATCGGGCGTTTTGGGAACACACCATGAAAGTTGGCAAAACCTGGATCTAGACTCTTCGCCAAGGTCTCCCGACCCTAATGGGACAAAAATCCCGAGTGCACATGCACTGCAAAGATCGGAAAAACGAGGGGAAAATTCCCATGTCCATTCTATGTCTGTGTCCCTCTGGGACTCTTGACGATGAGTGGTGCGTGTTGGATCAAGATCCAACAGCCCTCATCTCGCCCGCTTTTGCAAAAGGAAAATCAATTTCCTAAAATTCGAATTATCTTCTCAAATTAAAGATAACTTGGAAAAACCATAACTCCCAATTCTTAACTCCATTTTTATTCAAATTTTGAGGGAAACTCCTTTATGTTTTTATCTCTTATCCTGCAAAATTTGAGATCATTATATCAATTAAACCGTCCCTTTTCTTTGGTTGCAAGAAAACACCTTTTTATTCACATTTTCCACATATTCTTTATTCCCCTTGGTAGTATTTAATCATCCTGAGTTCCTTGAACCCCAAGGAACCTTTATAACATGAAATCCTATTTTGGGAAATTATCTTTTAGCCTTTTAATCATCTTTTATCCATTTTCTTATATTTCCACTATCCCATTGAAGTCCTTTTTCCTTTCTTTTTCTTTTTCTTTCAATTGGGCTTAATGGCCAATAAGGCCCATCAAGAAAGCATGCAAGGCCATTATACACGAAATCCATTCAAATCAAACCATGAAATCAAACATTATTATTATTTATATTTGAAAGGATATTCACAAATCTCATTACATATTTTGGAAAATGATGTTATAACACATGTTAAGTTATTTTGAGAGTTCCAAGTTTTTGGAAAAGTTTGTGCGGTGATTTATGTTTATATCATGATTAAGATCTCAGAGTTTATGCCTTCTCGAGGTATTTTTATTGGTTGATCAAATATTTATATTTTGGTAGCAAACTTCAATGGAAAGGAGATTGTGTGACTATAAAGAAAGGTCTTGGGTTTCACGATTAAACGATGATCCTTGAAAAAGTTATTTATATTTGATTATTATCAAATAATGTGGATTTTGATATATGGTAGAACAAGAATATAATTTTTCTTAGCCTAAGTTTTTAGATAACCATGAATAAGGTGATAAACCCTTGGCTAAGTTTGTGAATTTCATTGTGCTACACATCTCCAGTAGTAGAGAGCTATAGATCAAGAAGACAATTGTTTGATCGTAATCCTTGCTTATGATCTGACGGTGGCGAGCCTATCACATACATCTAAACTGCTTCGAGATCATGGAGAAATGAGGTAAACTCTTGTCTAGATGGCCACGATCCCCTATCCTAAACGTGAGTGGAGACGTGTGACTAGTTGGGGATACAGTTTCATCGTATGAGGAGGAGTAAGAATTCCCATCGCTTTCGGAAAATGGACTAGACATGAGTAGTTTCATCAACCCTTTTTCTGCCTTGGTCCTGAGCGCCTTTTGTAGGTGGGTGGGATAGATAGCGGAGATGGAGGGGGATGTCGAAGGGAGCATAGAGGAGAACCACCAAGACCTAGATCCCATGATTGTCGTTCCTCCTTGCTCAAGAATGCAGTTGGAAGCACCTGAGTTATGGACACGGAGGAGGAAGGAGACTGCAGCGGTAGTGCCTTAGGAGGAGCAGTCACTTCAGGGGTGGGGAGCTTGCGGTCTTGGAGACCGGATACCCACGGGCGGCAGCACCACCTGTAGGAGTAGACCGTGAGGTGAGGAGGCAGTAGCCGCTCCAAGCCGAGGCCCACTTTTAGGCGGCAGATGCACCAAAGAAAGGGGGGATCGGGTGCACACACGGCTTGAAGGCAGGGAAGAGGACTCATGAAGGCAGCCATAGAGCCCTAGCCCCAACAACGACACAAGAACCCTGGCCACAGGAGAATTCTGAAGGAGCCAGAGGCATAGGAGAGGAAGTAGTGGCCTGTACATAGGAGACGGCCGATGCATCGAAGACGGGACACGATGCTCTATTTCACAGAGGAAATAGAGTCCTTGTGTGCGAGATCACGAGGAATAAGGGGAAGAAGCCCGACCAGCCAAATAGACCCTTAGGTCCACGGATCCCGCCCCAGTCCTAGATTGGGTCCCAGCCAAGAGAGGAAAGGAGTTGTGCCCCCACTTTGCCACATGTCGACACTGGGTTGGCCCAAAAGGTAAACAAATACCTAGATTTGCCCAGATCTTCTATAATCCATAGAAAATAGCTCTGATGTCTGAAAATACAAATAAAGTATCCAAATCCTCAGAAACATGTGTAGAAAAATTTGAAACTATAATATCAGACTATTGGTGCACTAATCTCAGTAATATGTTGTAATTTTTGAAATGCTTATTCTATGGATAATAAATATCAAATGATGTTCTAAATTATGATATGTTAGTGAATCCATATTCATGTTTATAATCTATATTAAGTCAGTAATTATGATGTTGACGCACAAAACCATGTAATTTTCTTAGAATGTCTATCTAGGGCTAATAACCCTAAATAAAATGTATTAAATACATACATGCTCAATAAATGATGAAATTTACAGAAAACCCTCATATCAGCAACTGGAAGATAATATGTAAATCTGAAATCAGTTTTATACATGAATTTCATGTTATATGAAGAGCACCCTTAATACATGTGATGTGACATCCCCGGATTTTCTAAAACTTAATCTGATGTGTGACGTCCAAATTGAAACCTCACCTCAGCGAGAATCCCAATTTAAACGCCCCACACCAGGCTAAGAAGAAGAAAATAAAGGGAGTCAGAAGGAAACAATCAGTAGCACATGTACATGAACAATAATAAAACCATACACACATGTTCACCATTCAACATATAATTACAACATGAATTGTTACAACATTTGACATTACATATTGAACAACAAACTAGACATATACATGTACTACATCTAAACAATAGGATCTTAAGACAACAGGTCCACCCGTACATCAGCTCGCCACACAACTCTCACTATCCTGGATCTTCAAGAGAATAACCGCAACCTAAACAAAAGATTACATGCGGTACACATCAGCACAATATTTCATGAATATTGTACTGAGTACGCCTACGTGTCTTTTTATATACCTCTCAACATATCTTGGCAATAAGATAAAACTAATATACTTGGCAGTAACAGAAGAATATAAGAAAAGCATATACTTGCACAATGATATTCATTAACAAAAGAGAACACATATTTTAAGCTCATTTTCCATTATATCTCAAGGCCTTTATGATCACTACCAAAGAGTTAGATCATTTGTACAAGGTGACCACTACCAAAGAGTTAGGTCAGACCACTACCAAAGAGTTAGGTCATATGTACAATGTGACCACTACCAAAGAGTTAGGTCACTTCCAAGCACACTACCAAAGAGTTAGAGCTTTCATATAATGGAACAGATATATTATGTTTCATGTGTTCATAGCAGTAATCATAGAAAATCATGCAACATATCATACAAGAACAATCATTTCATCCAATATCATATGCCAAGTATTTTACTACACATATAACACAAGCATATTGTATAATAAGCCAAGTAAGAGGTAATGGCGTACCTTCCAAAGAGATAGATCATACTAAACACATATCACTGATGTCAACTATAAGCTTGGTCAAACCTGATCAAAACAAGACCATATACTATCATCAGGTTCTCATCATCATGCATCTCATCTTAACCCTAGTCGTGTTCATATTAGGGTTTGATTATCTCATTATGATATATATATATATATATATATATATATATATATATATATATATATATATACATTACTACTTATCTTATCTTCATCCTGATGCGGGATTTATGTTACTGATGTTATGTTCCAGATTAGGATACATAATCTAAATATCAGGTTCCATATCATTATTTATACATATCAACCCTAAGTTACATGTCTTAGTCATCTTAGGGTTTCATCACATGTTTCAAGGTTCATCTTCATATAACATAGATTTTTATTCATCTTTATGATCTCATAATTAAAACTGAGGTTCCATATGATGATATGAGCTTACACTGTAAATATCATCATTTATTGAGCATGCATGTATTTAATACATTTTATTTAGGGTTAAAAGCCCTAATTAGCCATATTAACCAAAATATATAATTTCCTGCATCAACATGATCATCATTAACATCAGGTGCATTATAAACATTATTAAAGAGTTACTGAAACATTCTCATAATATTAGGTCTCCATTTATTATTTATTAGGCATTAAAAGTGCATTTTACATCTTGCCTAATATCACTGTGATATAAGCTTCAAAACACTGATATGATGGTTTCATATTGTTCTACTAATTTTTCTGAGAATTTTGATACCTTACATGTATTTTTCTGATGAACAGGCTAATTTCTATGAATTATATAAGAGTTGAGAATTTTAGGGATTTTACCTTGTTCGGGCCAATCGCGGGCCGCCACGTGTCCACGTGGGGGCGCGGCTGTTCCATGCTTGGTCCGGTCGGCCCTCACTGGTTCGGCTCAGTTCTACTCGGGTTTGGCATTGAGTCGGCCGGTTCTCAACTCTTTCATCCGGTCGGGGCTTTCTTCCCCCCCTGGTCACAGACGACGCGGACCTCGCATCCCCTGTCTTCCGCGTGCGCCGCCGCACACAACCTCTCCGGTGAGCGAGCAGAGGAGTTGCAGTGATCCTCTACTACTTCCAATGCCACGAACGACTTCGGCGACTCAGGACAAGCCTCCACGGCTGCGTTTCCCCTTGATTGCTGCTCCGGATCTCCGTCTAGCTAGGAGCGCCGCCGCCATCTTTCTTGTGGTGAGGCAGAAGGGGAAAAACCTCCCCGGTCAGCTTCGCACTGGTCTAAGGCTTCTAAGAGGTTCAGCTATCCTCCACGAACATCATGAAGCCCTCGATTACGATTACGAAAGCCTAAAGCCAGCCCTCGAGCTCCATCTTCCTAGGCGCCGGACCTGAGTTGGTCAGCCATGGAAGCAACCCTTTGAGGCCGTGTGCTCAAGAGTGGATGATTCCCCAGGCCTCCGCATTTCTCCTCCCTTCTTTCTCCTCCTCCACTCCGCCTTCTACCTCCATATCCTACTCCCACTACAACCTGCTCTTCTCGGTGGGGAGGTGGTGAGGAGCGGAAGCTCAAACTCCCTCCTTCGGTGGCTGCTCGTCCCAAATAAGGGGTCGTTGGGGATATCTCGTCAAGGAGCACCACTTCTCTCGCACGAAGACCACTCTGAAGCCACGATCAGCGAGCATCATGGTGCCCATGATCGCCAAAGCAGTCTGGCTGTAACCACAAGGAAGATGACGCAATCCTAGCCGCAGGTTCCTCATGTGCGGCTGAGATGAAGCGTCCATCGTCTGGGATCCGCGGCTCACTTAAGTCAAGTGTCATGGCCATTGGATTGGAAAATAATGGCCCTGATTTGACCACACAGCTGGTCCAAACTAAAGGGGTGCGTGACACTGATATCAAGCCCAACTTAGGTCTATAAATCCTCAATAATGTGCAATATTTCACAAAATTCAAACATACATAACTTCCTCTAGGATGCTCCAATTGTCACCAAATTTTAACCATAGGTTTTCCACCACTCAAGCTACCTTCTACTCAAAAGTGGTGCCAAAACTCAAAAGTTAGGTCATCCGATTAAATTCCTCAAGAAGGCATATAAAGAGAGATCTTAATCATTATATAAATCTCATTCAACATTTCCACTTTACCAAAACACTTGGAATTCTCATCGTAACTCGAGATATGAATTCTAATATGTTATTGGAGATTTATGGATTTCAAAAAAATCCACTCCATCACATCCTACACAGCTTAAAAGATATTTCGTCCTCGAAATTAAGCCAAAAAGTCCACTTTGTCACATCATATACATCTTTAAAGAACTTTCGTCCTTGAAAGTAAAGCATACTCATACTTCCAGGGAAAACCTTATCTTTCCTTCATCTTCATATAGGAACTATTCTAGGTGTAACATATCCGCAAAGGTAACCTAGAACCATGTATCCAAGGCACTTATTAGGGGGTTTCCAAAAGCATCAAGGGTGAAACCTCACTCCATAGAAGGCTCAAACAAGGGTTTAGAAGCTTAGGTTATGTCATTACATATCTCATGGTTAGGGTTCCATACTTATCTTTACCCATGCATTATTATTCAACTTCATATTACCACGTTCTAAAGGAGTTAACCCAACTTAACCCATTATCATGGTGTCATCAACATTTTATTTAGTTCATTGTTAGAACATGTTCATCATTAACATATGCCTTTTAGGAGGAAGTTAACTAAAGTTAACCCACTTTATCCATCTAGATCATATCAAGGTGTTATAATCACTATGTGGTGCTAACTGTCGAACTATATTTTTCATTTTTATTAAGCACTATCATTAACACTGCATGTAACATGTTTCATTTACATAGTCTTATTTCATTACTCATAATTGATTTCAACATTTACTAGTGATTTCATCACAAGATTAACCAACATTATTCATGTATATGGTTAACTATTTCAACTTTGATGTCATTAAACCGTCTCTAGTTCATCATATCATGTCTATATATCATATCTCACGATTAGATTACATCCTTACATATATTTTATCATGGTTGTGTTAAACCAACTTATGCAAGTGGCTTGACAAACACATACCAAAACTTCATCTAGTCCAACTGAGGTTATCATGACCCATATGACAAGGGTAGTGTCATGCTCAGTCTCTCTGAGCTAACTCAACTCTATGAGTATCTCATATGCATATACCGTATCTTCCCTCTCCGTCTAGGGTTCTCAGGTATACCTCATTGGCACTAGAGATAGCCTTACAAGCTCAAGCCACATAAGCACAAACCAAAACATGCTATGACATACTATTCATAGGTCTCTAATCATGAAACATCTTACCCAAAACTCTCTTATATACACCACTAGATTCCTATGTGGGAAACCACCAACCCGAGAATGAGGTTGTACAAAAACTAGCATAGCTACCTCCTCCAGGGTCTTGGGCTCTCTCCCTCACCCAGATGGCAGGCATTCATATTCATGTTCACATATGCACCTATAACCAACCTCTCTCCATCTCTAGGGTTTGGTCCTCCCAAGGAAATCTAGGGTTCAACAAGACTATAGGAATCATGCATAAAGCAACTCATCTCAATCACTCAGGAGTAGTCTAGTTTAGGACATATCATATCACATATCTCATATTTCTCATATTGTGGAGTCTAGGTTCTCTGACCTTCTCCCTGTGGGTCTCGCTCTCTCTTGAGCTAACCCCAAAACTAGTCCCAACACTAGAGGTCCTCCTTTGTAAAAGAGCTTGAGGCTCATGCTGACTCGTAACCTTGTCTTAACTTAACATATCTCATCTCACAAAAGCCTAGTTACTCGCATCATCAAGACTTATCTCAAACCCTCAAAACTAAACTCATGTCCTCAAAGACAAACATAAACCATCATAACCATATTATGTCTTCTATATAAGACGTACATCATATTATAAAAATTGATATCATCTATTCCATCTATCATATATTCCAACAAGGCTCTAGACATCTAATCTAGAACTACTCTCTCTTCTAGACTGATGTCATTCACTTTCACTTAGGTTACATGACCACCTCCTACTCGTACATGTGCGGGGACACATTTTTGTAATACATATATATAATAAAATATTATATAGTTTTTCTCCGATGAAACAAGCGTCAGAGAAAACTATCGAGGTTCGATCCGATTGGAATCCAAAACCAAATCCTGAAACGAGTGTCCCACACATAGTAGAGAGTACAGTATCATGAAAACTAGTGAAAAGGGTGAGAACATGGTGTAGACTAGTGTAGCTACTCTAGACAACGAGCGCCATATGTCTAGGGTTTCTCTTCCCTTGATGCACACCATTTCCAAATAGTGCAACGTCCCATACCGCTGCACTACAAGGAAAGAATGACATCTAAGGACTTGCTACTCAACAAGCACCAGTCTAGACCTAGTTCTCGGACATCTAGGTTCTAACCTAGAGGCTAGGTCAGATCTAGTCTCTAAAGGACGACTAATCTAACCCTAAAAGATTATTAAATTCAAGGTTTTCTAGTTTTGAGTTGCATAATGAGCAAATGTTAGGCTTTGCTATTGTTCATGCTCTGATACCACCTGTGACATCCCCGGATTTTCTAAAACTTAATCTGATGTGTGACGTCCAAATTGAAACCTCACCTCAGCGAGAATCCCAATTTAAACGCCCCACACCAGGATAAGAAGAAGAAAATAAAGGGAGTCAGAAGGAAACAATCAGTAGCACATGTACATGAACAATAATAAAACCATACACACATGTTCACCATTCAACATATAATTACAACATGAATTGTTACAACATTTGACATTACATATTGAACAACAAACTAGACATATACATGTACTACATCTAAACAATAGGATCTTAAGACAACAGGTCCACCCGTACATCAGCTCGCCACACAACTCTCACTATCCTGGATCTTCAAGAGCATAACCGCAACCTAAACAAAAGATTACATGCGGTACACGTCAGCACAATATTTCATGAATATTGTACTGAGTATGCCTACGTGTCTTTTTATATACCTCTCAACATATCTTGGCAATAAGATAAAACTAATATACTTGGCAGTAACAAAAGAATATAAGAAAAGCATATACTTGCACAATGATATTCATTAACAAAAGAGAACACATATTTTAAGCTCATTTTCCATTATATCTCAAGGCCTTTATGATCACTACCAAAGAGTTAGATCATTTGTACAAGGTGACCACTACCAAAGAGTTAGGTCAGACCACTACCAAAGAGTTAGGTCATATGTACAATGTGACCACTACCAAAGAGTTAGGTCACTTCCAAGCACACTACCAAAGAGTTAGTGCTTTCATATAATGGAACGGATATATTATGTTTCATGTGTTCATAGCAGTAATCATAGAAAATCATGCAACATATCATACAAGAACAATCATTTCATCCAATATCATATGCCAAGTATTTTACTACACATATAACACAAGCATATTGTATAATAAGCCAAGTAAGAGGTAATGGCGTACAAGAGATAGATCATACTAAACACATATCACTGATGTCAACTATAAGCTTGGTCAAACCTGATCAAAACAAGACCATATACTATCATCAGGTTCTCATCATCATGCATCTCATCTTAACCCTAGTCATGTTCATATTAGGGTTTGATTATCTCATTATGATATATATATATATATATATATATATATATATACACATTACTACTTATCTTATCTTCATCCTGATGCGGGATTTATGTTACTGATGTTATGTTCCAGATTAGGATACATAATCTAAATATCAGGTTCCATATCATTATTTATACATATCAACCCTAAGTTACATGTCTTAGTCATCTTAGGGTTTCATCACATGTTTCAAGGTTCATCTTCATATAACATAGATTTTTATTCATCTTTATGATCTCATAATTAAAACTGAGGTTCCATATGATGATATGAGCTTACACTGTAAATATCATCATTTATTGAGCATGCATGTATTTAATACATTTTATTTAGGGTTAAAAGCCCTAATTAGCCATATTAACCAAAATATATAATTTCCTACATCAACATGATCATCATTGACATCAGGTGCATTATAAACATTATTAAAGAGTTACTGAAACATTCTCATAATATTACGTCTCCATTTATTATTTATTAGGCATTAAAAGAGCATTTTACATCTTGCCTAATATCACTGTTATATAAGCTTCAAAACACTGATATGATGGTTTCATATTGTTCTACTAATTTTTCTGAGAATTTTGATACCTTGTATTTTTCTGATGAATAGGCTAATTTCTATGAATTATATAAGAGTTGAGAATTTTAGGGATTTTACCTTGTTCGGGCCAATCGCGGGCCGCCACGTGTCCACGTGGGGGCGCAGTTGTTCCATGCTTGGTCCGGTCGGTCCTCACTGGTTCGGCTCAGTTCTACTCGGGTTTGGCATTGAGTCGGCCGATTCTCATCTCTTTCAGCCGGTCGGGGCTTTCTTCCCCCCCTGGTCACGGACGACGCGGACCTCGCATCCCCTGTCTTCCGCGTGCGCCGCCGCACACAACCTCTCCGGTGAGCAAGCAGAGGAGTTGCAGTGATCCTCTACTACTTCCAATGCCACGAATGGCTTCGGCAACTCAGGACAAGCCTCCACGGCTGCATTTCCCCTTGATTGCTGCTCCAGATCTCTGTCTAGCTAGGAGCGCCGCCGCCATCTTTCTTGTGGTGAGGCAGAAGGGGAAAAACCTCCCCGGTCATCTTCGCACTGGTCTAAGGCTTCTAAGAGGTTCAGCTATCCTCCACGAACATCATGAAGCCCTCGATTACGATTACGAAAGCCTAAAGCCAGCCCTCGATCTCCATCTTCCTAGGCGCCGGACCTGAGTTGGTCAGCCATGGAAGCAACCCTTTGAGGCCGTGTGCTCAAGAGTGGATGATTCCCCAGGCCTCCGCATTTCTCCTCCCTTCTTTCTCCTCCTCCACTCCGCCTTCTACCTCCATATCCTACTCCCACTACAACCTGCTCTTCTCGGTGGGGAGGTGGAGAGGAGCGGAAGCTCAAACTCCCTCCTTCGGTGGCTGCTCGTCCCAAATAAGGGGTCGTTGGGGATATCTCGTCAAGGAGCACCACTTCTCTCGCACGAAGACCACTCTGAAGCCACGATCAGCGAGCATCATGGTGCCCATGATCGCCAAAGCAGTCTGGCTGTAACCGCAAGGAAGATGACGCAATCCTAGCCGCAGGTTCCTCATGTGCGGCTGAGATGAAGCGTCCATCGTCTGGGATCCGTGGCTCACTTAAGTCAAGTGTCATGGCCATTGGATTGGAAAATAATGGCCCTGATCTGACCACGCAGCTGGCCCAAACTAAAGGGGTGCGTGACACTGATATCAAGCCCAACTTAGGTCTATAAATCCTCAATAATGTGTAATATTTCACAAAATTCAAACATACATAACTTCCTCTAGGATGCTCCAATTGTCACCAAATTTTAACCATAGGTTTTCCACCACTCAAGCTACCTTCTACTTAAAATTGGTGCCAAAACTCAAAAGTTAGGCCATCCGATTAAATTCCTCAAGAAGGCATATAAAGAGAGATCTTAATCATTATATAAATCTCATTCAACATTTCCACTTTACCAAAACACTTGGAATTCTCATCGTAACTCGAGATATGAATTCTAATATGTTATTGGAGATTTATGGATTTCAAAAAAATCCACTCCATCACATCCTACACACCTTAAAAGATATTTCGTCCTCGAAATTAAGCCAAAAAGTCCACTTTGTCACATGTGATGTAACCCTAATATGGTTAATGAAAGTGACATAATGTTAAATATGTTCACATAATAATGTGGCACATGAGTATATCCATTTGATGAACTATAATATAGAATATGACATCAGTATGATAATTCTAAGACAAGAATGCAAGTAATGATGAGAATATCCTAATGAGTTAAGTAAACCCTAAAATGAATACGATTAGGGTTAAGATGAGATGTATGATGATGAGAATCTGACGATAGTATATGATCTTATCTTTACCAGGGTTTGAACAAGATATAGATGATATTAGGAATATATGGTTTAGGTTTATCTCTTGATCAAGGTATGTCATTACCTCTTACTTGGCTTATTATACAATATGCTTATGTTATATGGGTAGTAAAATACTTGGCATATGATATTGGATGAAATGATTGTTCTTGTATGGTATGCTGCATGATTTTGCATACTTATTGCTATGAACACAAGAAACATAATATATTTGTTCCATTCTATCTAAGCACTTCAACTCTTTGGTAGTAAAGTGCTGGAAAATAAGTACTTCAACTCTTTGGTAGTAAAGAACTTGTAAGTGATCCAACTCTTTGGTAGTAGATCACATTGTGAAATGATCCAACTCTTTGGTAGTAGATCATAAAGGCCTTAATGTATTCAACTCTTAGGTATTAATTGCATGGACAATATAATGGAAAATATGCTTAATAAATGTGTTCTCTTTTGTTAATGAACATCTTTGTGCAAGTATATGATTTTTCTTATATTTTTGTATAACTGCCAAGTATTAGTTTTATCTTATTGCCAAGATATGATGAAAGGTATATAAAAGACATGTAGGCTTACTCAGTACAATATTATTGAATATTGTGCTGACATGTACAACATGTAATCTTTTGTTTAGGTTGTGGATTATGATCTGGAAGAGAAGGATAGTGTGAGTTGTATGTCGAGCTGATGTACTGGTGGACCTGTTGTCTTTAGATCTTTTAGTTTAGTAGTAGTACATGTATATGTATAAGATGTTGTTCAATATGTAAAATCAAGTGATGTAACAATTCATGTTGTAATTATATGTTGAATGGTGAACATGTGTGTATGGTTTTATTATTGTTCATGTGCATGTGCTACTATGTTTGCTTCTGACTCCCTTGAATTTATGTTTCTTTGCCTAATGTGGGGTGTTTAAATTGGGATTATCACTGAGGTGAGGGTTTCAATTTGGACATCACATATCAGATTAAGGTTTAGAAAATTTGGGGACATCACAGGTGGTATCATAGCATGAACAATATCAAAGCCTGACATTTGCTCATTATGGAACTCAAAACTAAAGAATCTTGAACTTAATAGTCTTTTAGGGTTAGAGAAGTCATCTTTTTAAGACTAGATCTGACCTAGCCTCTAGGTTAGCACCTAGATGTCTGAGAACTAGGTCTAGACTGGTGCTTGTTGAGTAGCAAGTCCTTAGATGTCGTTCTTTCCTTGTAGTGCAATGGTATGGGACGTTGCACTATTTGGAAATGATGTGCATCAAGGGAAGAGAAACCCTAGACATATTGCACATGTTGTCTAGAGTATCTACACTAGTCTACACCATGTTCTCACCCTTTTTACTAGTTTTCATGACACTGGACTCTCTACTATGTGTGGGGTGCTCGTTTTATGGATTTGGTTTTGTATTTCAATCAGATCAAACCTTGATAGTTTTTTCTAACGCTTATTTTATCAGAGAAAAACTATATGATATTTTATTATATATATGTATTACAAAAATGTGTCCCCACACATGTACGAGTAGGAGGTGGTCATGCAACCTAAGTGAAAGTGTATGACATAAGTCTAGAAAAGAGAGTAGTTCTAGATTAGATGTCTAGAGCCTTGTTAGACTATATATGATAGATGGAATAGATGAGATAAGTTTTGATGATATGATGTAAGTCTTACATAGATGACATAAGATGGTTATGATTATCTATGTTTGTCTTCGAGGACTTAAGTTCAGTTTTGAGGTTTTGATATAAGTTTTGATGATGCAAGTAACTAGGCTTTAGGAGATAAGATAAGTTAAGTTCAGACAAGATTGTGAGTCAGTAAGAGCCTCAAGCTCTTTTACAAAGGAGGACCTCTAGTGTTAGGACCAGTTTGAGGGTTAAATCCAGAGAGAGTCAGACCCATTGGGAGAAGGTTAGAGAACCTAAACTCCAAGATATGAGAATGATGAGAAATATGTGATACGATATGTCCTAAACTAGACTACTCCTAAGTGAATGAGTTGAGTTGATTAATGCATGATTCCTATAATTATCTTGAACCCTAGATGTCCTCGGGAGGACCAAACCCTAGAGATATAGAGAGGCTAGCTATATCTGCATATGTAATATGAATAAGAGTGACTGCCATCCGGGTGAGGGAGAGATACGAAGACCCTGGAGGAGGTAGCTAAGTTAGTTTCAGTGAAGCCTCATGCTCAGGTTGGTGGTTTTTCCCACATAGGAATCTAGTAGTATACATAAGAGAGTTTTGGGTAAACATGTCCCATGAGTAAAGACCTATGAAGAGAATGTCATATCATGCTTTGTTGTGTTCTTATGTGGCTAGAGCTTGTGAAGATATCACTAGTGCCAATGAGGTAATCTGAGAACCCTAGACTAAGAGAGGAAAGATAAAGTATATGCATATGAGATACTCATGGAGATGAGTTAGCTCAGAGTGGTTGAGCATGGCAGTACCCTCGTGATATGGGTTAAGAGAACCTCAATTGGACTAGATAAAGTTTGATATATGTTTGAGGAGTGACTCACATAAGTTTGTTTGGCACAACCATGCCATAATATATGTAAGGATGTGATCTAATCTTGTTATTTGACAATTGGATATGAGATGATGGAAACCTAGAGATGGTTTAATAGATATCAATGCATAAATAGTTAACCGTGCACATGAACAACAATGATAATTTAATATTGTTGGTTAATCTTGTGATCAAATCATTAATAAATGTTGCAAATTTATCCTGAGTAATGAAATAAGGTCATGTGAATGAAACATGTTACATGAGGTGTTAATCTTAGTGCTAAATAAAGATGAAAATATAGTTTGGCAGTTAGCACAACAAAATGTTGATGACACCTTGATATAATGGGTTAACTTTAGTTAACTCCTTTAGAACATGGTAATATGATGAGGGAACTCTAATGTATGGGTAAATATAAGGGTGAAACCCTAACATATGAAATATGTCATGACATAACCAGAGTTCCTAAACCCTTGTTGTAACCTTATATGAAGAGGTGCTTCACCTTAGATGTTTTAAAATCTCCTAATAGTGGTGGATATGACTAAGGAGCTTTGTTTTTGGATAGGTTGCACATAGAGGGGTTCCTCAGAGTAGGAGGATGTCTTAATTTCAAGGACAAAACTTCTTTTAAGATGTATATGATGTGAAAACTGGATCTTTAGCTTAATTCTGAGGACGGAATATCCTTTAAGGTGTACAGGTTGAGATGGACTGATCTTTAGAAACCTTAAATATATAATGACAAAACGGAATTAATTGTTTGATTTATATTGAGAAGCTCCAAGTATTCTAATAAACATGGTTTTTAATTGATGTTGATCTCGTGTTTCATATACCAAGATATGTGCCACTTTAAAGGGATTGATTGAATGATCTTTTAACGTATTTGGATACCTAATGACATAAGTGATTTCATGAATGCTGAATTGTTTTGAGAGTTCCATGTTTTTAGCAAAGTTTGTGCGGTGATTGATGTTTATATCATGATTAAGATCTCAAAGTTTATGCCTTCTTGAGGTATTTTTATTGATTGATCAAATATTGATATTTTGTTACCAAACTTCAATGGAACAAAGATTGTGTGACTATAAAGAAAGGTCTAAGGTATCATGATTAAAGAATGATCCTAGAAAAAGTTATTTAGATTTGATTATTATCAAATAATGTGGATTTTGATGTATGGTAGACCAAGAATATTTTTTTTCTTAGTCTAAGTTTTTAGATAACCATAAATAAGGTGATAAACCCTTGTCTAAGTTTGTGACTTTCATTGTGCTACACATCACCTGTAGTAGAGAGCCAAAGATCAAGAAGACAATTGTTTGATCCTAATCCTTGCTTATGATCTGACGGTGGCGATCCTATCACATACGTATAAACTGCTCTGAGATCATGGATTAATGAGGTAAACTCTTGTCTAGATGGCCACGATCCCCGATCCTAAATGTGAGCAGAGACGTGTGACTGGTTGGGGAGACGGTTTCATCGTATGAGCAGTTACAACGCCCATCACATGAGGCAAATGGACTAGACACGAGTAGTTTCATCAACCCTTTTCTGCCTTGGTCCCGAGAGCCTTTTGCAGGTGGGTGGGATAGATAACAAAGATGGAGGGACATGTCAAAGGAAGCATAGAGGAGAGCCACCAAGACCTAGCTCCCGTGATCACCATTCCTCCTTCCTCAAGCCATGATAGTGCTTGAGAATGTAGTTGGAAGCGCCTGAGTTATGGACATGGAAGAGGAAGGAGACAACAACGGTAGTGCCTTTGGCGGAGCAGTCACTTCAGTAGTGGGGAGCTTGCAGTCTTGGAGACTGGATACCCAAGGGAGGCAGCGCCACCTATAAGAATAGACTGAGAGGCGAGGAGGCACTAGCCGCTCCAAGCCGAGGCTCAGCTTCTGATGGCGGACACCTCAGAGAAAGGGGGGATTGGGTGCACACTCAACTAGAAGGCAGGGAAGAGGAGGACTCATGGAGGCAGCCCCAGAGGAGCTCCACAGAGCCCTAGCCCCAATGAAGGCACAAGAACCCTGGTCATAGGAGAATTGTTGACGAGCTAGAGGCATAGGAGAGGAAGCGGCAACCTATGTGGAGGAGACATTCGATGCATCGAAGACGGGAGGCGATGCTCTATTTCACAAAGGAAATAGAGTCCTCGCGTGCGAGATCACGAGGAAGGGGGAGAAGCCCGATCGGGCAAATAGACCCTCATGTTTGCGGATCCTGCCCTAGACCCATACCGGGTCCTAGCCAAGAGAGGAAAGGAGATGTGCCCCCACTTTGCCACATGTCGACGCCGGGTTGGCCCAAAAGGTAAAGAAATACCCAGATTTGCCCAGATCTTGTATAATCCATAGAAAATAGCTTCGATGTCTGAAAAATACAAATAAAGTATCAAAATCCTCAGAAAAATGTGTAGAATAATTTGAAACTATAATATCAGACTTAATCTTAGTAATATGATGTAAGATTTGAAATGCTTGTTCTAAGGATAATAAATAACAAATGATGTTCTAAAATTATGATAACAGGTCAGTGAATCCATATTCATGTTTATAATCTATATTAAGTCAGTAATTATGATGTTGATGCACGAAACCATGTAATTTTTTTAGAATGTCTATCTAGGGCTAATAACCCTAAATAAAATGTATTAAATACATACATGCTCAATAAATGATGAAATTTACAGAAAACCCTCATATGATCAACTGGAAGATAATATGTAAATCTGAGATCCGTTTTATATACAAATTTCATGTTATCTGAAGAGAACCTTTAATACATGTGATGTAACTGTAATATGGTTATTGAAAGTAACATAATGTTAAATATGTTCTCATAATAATGTGACACATGAGTATATCCAGTTGATGAACTATAATTTGGAATATGACATCAGTATGATAATTTAATACAAGAATGCAAGTAATGAAGAGAATATCCTAATGAGTTAAGTAAACCCTAAAATGGATACGATTAGGGTTAAGATGAGATGTATGATGATGAGAATCTTGTTGGTATGTATGTCCATAGAGCAAGTCATATGATGATTGTAATGGGATACTTTGTAAATGATTTGAATAATAATAAAAGCAATTTCCGATCTATATGTTTAAACTAATTCTGAGATGATGGTGTAACATGATATATGTCTAAAGAATGGTTTTACTCAATGACATATGCTTTTGGTATCATGACCTAAATGATGAGATCATACGGATATTAAGAGTATACATTCTTGTTTAGTCCCTAGTCGGTTGTTATTGTGGAAATAACCATAGACATCAACAACACTGAAGACTAGATTGTGTGTTAGTTGATGACAAAATCTCATTAGTCATGATATAGTGATATCAAACCAAGCACATAGGTAGTTGTTAGAGAACAAGGTACCAGACAGACCCACCGTGAGAGTGACACATGGAACCTTGACTTGGTAGTCACAATCATCTCTCACAGTGATGGTGGTGAGTGTGATTCTTAGACTTGAAATCACTACACTCAACACATGTCGTTGGGTACACTTTGACATCATCAAACGCAGTCCTAAAACATGGATTTTTATAAAGGTGTTGATTGTGTGGCTTTGACACATGGGGCTTTTGAGGGGTGAGTGATAGATATGGGATTTGTCCCTCATGAGGGAGTTTGATATCATTGGCCACTTGATGAGTAGGATTGAGAAAGGCATGCGCATGCACGTGTGAATCAATATGTGATATTGATGTCACATACATCTCACCCAGTCTGCTCTGAGATCAAGGAAATGAATGAATGTTGACAGGATGACTATTCCATGCCTCAAGTTCATTCTAGATAATAGCGACAAAGGAATTATAAATTCACTGTAACACCACTCACCGGGATTGTCGGGATTGACAATTTTCCTCCAAGCGACATAGTTCTCCGGCCTCTACAGTCATCCACACGGACTGCCTAGAACTCGAATCTCCTTATCCCACAAGGAATCGGAAGGAGTCGCACCCTCCTGTCGGCGTACTAGTCGCCAACACACTCTCCTAACACCAGTCGCTTCCTGCAGTTGTCTTTCCCTTGATGTGCCTCCCTTATCGGGTAGCACTTGCTCGGGCTCTCTCGATTACCAAAACCAGAGAGAACGACAACTTTGCAGAGCAACTGGTTTGCATTGAGTTGTACTTTGAGAAGCCCCCAATACCCCTATATATAGGCGGGTCATGGGACAGGGTTCTCTATCCCCGGCAATGCAGGACTAAAGTAGGAGTAGAAGGGTTTGAGATTTTCCACCAAAAAAAACAACCAACTCGCAACCTGAATCGATCATTTCACAACTGAAATGGTCAGTTGGGGATCTGAGTTGGTCGGTTGACACCTCAACCGATCGGTTGGTTCATGGTCCTGATCAGTTCCCGATTGACTTTCCTTCTTTTGTTTCTAATTGGTATCGAATACCAATCCTTGTTCCATTCAAATTGGGAAAGTGAAACGAAAGGAAAATTCTCACCAATCTTACTTTCCCAACTTGCCCAGTTGCAACAGTTGAACTGATCGTTTCAACACTTGAAGAAATCGTTCACCCTGTCCATGAGTCGATCGACTCACCACCTAAGTCGATCGATTCACCAAGCTGAGCCGATCGGTTCATCACATGAGCCGATCGGTTGGGAGTACAACTTGTGCAGAATCAGTCAATTGCGGTTTCAATCAATCTAATACTCTAATGAATCATGAGTCTTCAGTCCCGGTGCGACCAGGAGCTGCACAGACACCGTCCAAGACCAGAGGTGAAGATCGGGCAAGGCACGAGGTACTGTCTCTGAGCAAGCCTCGGGATAAGGTATGCATCCACAAACCATCTTTCCTAATGTATAGACGTTGATGCGATTCCGTTTTGTTCTGGGTTTTGGGGAGAAATTTTTTGTTTCCGCTGTTTCTCTGCCTCCTCTAACACCCAACAGTGGTATCAGAGCCACGTCAAATGCTCTATATTTTAGGATTATCGATGTGATCGATTTTGGTTTGTCGCCTTTATTTATTGCATACAATGCGAATAAACCCTATATTTGTGTACATATATGATATGTAATATTAATGCACTCGATACGCGTCGCGCTTAAACGAGTTTTATGGTGGATGTGTAGCATGGTTATGGCCAATAAACCCTATATCTTTGTGTGGTTGTATGTGGTTGCTTGCATCTCGGTCTGCGCACCGATTCCCTTTCTCCTATTCCTGATGTAACTCGAAATAATTCGAGATTTCTATTCCTACCTTTGCTCCCCCTAAATGTAACTTGGGGTTTCAGAATTCAATTGTAAATAGGATATATTTTATTTCCTGTTATGTCAAAGAACGGCGAACGACCTGGCAGACAACTTGAGACGATCGGTTCAAGGAGTGAACCGATCAGTTGGTGTTCCATACGACCGGTTCGAGGAGTGAGACGAGCGAGTGGTGACCTGAGGAGATGCACGACGACTGGTGAACCAATCGGCTGGAGGCGCCAGTCGATCGGCTAGTGGCACCCGAACAACCAACTTGATGGCGAGCCGATCAGTCATGGAGATGAGCTGATCAAACCCAGAAAGGCAGGCACATATTTCATCTTGTACATGTTGCATGTGATGTAGACCTAGATGACCGTGATTCCTCTTGTCTCGAGGAATCACAATAGGATGGCCATAATCATTGCTTTTATCATTTTGCATGTTTTCTGTGGGATATAGCATGTATATGATACATACTATATATTGTGGTGATTGGATATGTATATGTATATAAAAACCAAATCCCTCATTAAATATTAAGTTTTAGATGCCTTCCAAATGCAACACACGTGAAAAGCTTGATCGACTAAGTGTGGGCACGCCCTAGCGTGGTGCACCATCTATCTCGTGGAAGCGTGAAGGATGAATGTGTCGGTCTGCCCTAGCAGGGTGCATATTCATCGTGTTGGCTTTGGGTCGGACTTAACAAGGTGACCTAGATAGGATCTAGCACCTTGAGGCATGGAGATGATCATGGCAAGGAGTTGCATGTGACATCTTTCAAGAGTTGCATATGATGCAATTGGCAAAAGTTTCCTACCTGGGAGATCTGAGTTGTGGGTGACAGCCCTAGTTGGTCCATGGCTCAGAGGATTTTAGGATCTTGACCCACTAGAAGATTGTACGCTGCAATCTTCTGAATTGATGGTGAGGGCTATCAATTTGAGTCAAAATAGTGGGAGCGGTAATTAATTAAAGGCCTAATTAACTATCCTCAAATTTATTCAAATCAAATCAAAAGGAGTTTTGACAAATGCAATTTTCTCTTGTAGAATGGCAAAATAATCATCTTTTAAAATGGGCAAATTAATTGAGAACAAATTCCATAACTGGTTGAGGACTGTGAGAAGTGTTCTACACAATATAGATATACCAGGAGCCTTTGAATCCACTCTATGTACGCTTAATGCGTTGGTGAAGAGGAAAGAAAGTTCATTGATAGAGATCAATGGAACGAATGGTAAGGGAGAGAAGGGTTCTCTCGCCAAACCAATTTCTTCTACATGGAGAGGATGGAAGGAATGATGGAAGAAGAAGTCAGAGATAGAGATCTCTACTTCTGGTGTATACATGATAGAGATTAACTTTACTACTTCTTCGTCATGGGTACTTGATACCGGATGCGGATCTCACATTTGTTCAAATGTGAAGGATCTAAAGAGAAGTAGGAATTTAGGGAAAGGAGAGGTTGAACTACGTGTTGCTAATGGGGAAAGGGTTTCCGCCAGTGCCATAGGAACCTATGAGTTAACTCTACCAAGTGGGCTAATAATAGAGTTGAAGAACTGCTATTATGTACCTGCCATAAATAGGAATATCATTTCCGTCTCTTGTTTGGACAAAGATGGATTTGAATTTCTTATTAAAAATGGAAAATGTTCCATTTCTAAAGATGGGATCTTTTATGGCAGTTCCCCAATGTCTTATGGTCTATACTTGATAGATTTGGAGACAAGTATATACAACATAAACACCAAAAAGAAAAAACTCAATGACTCAAACAAAACATATCTTTGGCATTGTCGTCTAGGGCACATATAAATGAGAATCGCATTTCTAGACTCCATAAAGATGGTTATCTAGACTCTTTTGATTATGAATCAATAGAGACATGTGAATCTTGTTTATTGGGCAAGATGACCAAGACATCCTTTTTAGGTAAAGGTGAGAGAGCTAGTGATCTATTAGGACTCATACATACTGATGTATGTGGGCCTTTTAGAACTAATGCCAGAAATGGGTGTCAGTACTTCATTACCTTCACTGATGATTTCATTAGGTATGGCTATGTGTACCTGATGAAGCATAAGTCAGAAACCCTTGAAAGGTTCACGGATTTCATGAATGAAGTACAGATGCAACTTGGTAAAAGTATTAAGGCACTTCGATCCGATCGAGGTGGAGAATACTTAAGCCAGGAGTTTGACGACCTTCTGCGAGCCTATGGTATTGTATCACAATGGACTCTGCCTGGAACACCACAACATAATGGTGTGTCTGAAAGAAGGAATCGCACATTGTTGGATATGGTGCGATCAATGATGGGTTTTGCTGATCTTCCGATTTCCTTCTGGGGTCATGCTCTTGAAACCGCCGTGTTTACACTTAACTGTGTACCATCTCAATCGGTTCAAAAGACACCATATGAGATATGGTATGGGAAGTGTCCCGATTTGTCTTTTCTGAAGATTTGGGGTTGTGGGGCTTACGTTAGGAAAATGTTTCCTGATAAGCTTGGACCCAAATCCGATAAATGTTATTTTGTTGGATACCCCAAGGAAACGAGGGGTTATTATCTATACCACCCTACTGGCAACAAAGTGTTTGTTGCCAGGACAGCTATGTTCCTAGAGAAGGAATTTATTTCCAAAGGAAGCAGTGGGAGGAAAATAGAGCTTGAAGAGGTTAAACCCCAATGAGAAAACATAGAACCGGTAGATGTACAAGAGGAAAATGGAGATTCACAAGGTGTTGTGTAATCTTAGTCTCCTCAGGTAACACAAGGACCTCGTAGATCTAGTAGGACCCGCCTTGAACCTGAGAGGTTTGGATACCTTGTGACTCAAGAAGGTGGTAAGTTGATCATAGATGATGATCCAACTACCTACGTAGAGGCTATGGAGGGACCAGATTCTAAGAAATGGCTTGAAGCCATGAGATCCGAGATGGAATCCATTTACTCCAACAAAGTATGGACTTTGGTGGAACCACCCGAAGGGGTAAAACCCATAGGGTGCAAGTGGGTCTTCAAGAAGAAGACCGACATGGATGGCAATGTGCAAACTTATAAAGGAAGATTGGTTGCGAAGGGATTTCAAAAAATTCAAGGTGTTGACTATGACGAAACCTTTTCTCCAGTTGCCATGATTAAGTCCATTAGGATCATGCTTGCTATTACAACTTATTATGACTATGAGATTTGGCAGATGGATGTTAAAACCGCATTCCTTAATGGGAATATAAATGAGGATGTATACATGACACAGCCTGAAGGTTTTGTAGATCCAAAGTATGCCAATAAAGTTTGTAAGCTGCAAAGGTCAATCTATGGATTGAAGCAAGCATCTCAGAGTTGGAATCTTCATTTTGATGAGGAAGTCAAAGTTTTTGGCTTTATTCAAAATGAAGATGAACCTTGTGTGTACAAGAAGGTTAGTGGGTGCTCGACCACATTCCTCATATTGTATGTGGATGACATACTTTTGATGGGGAATGATGTATTAGCCTTAGAGAAGGTAAAGACTTGGCTTGGGAATACTGTCTCAATGAAGGACTTAGGAGAAGCATCCTATATACTAGGAATTAAGATCTATAGAGATAGATCTTGAAGGCTTCTCGGACTAAGTCAGAGCACGTACATTGACAAAGTGCTGAAGCGGTTCAGCATGGAGAACTCAAATAGAGGCAACATCCCCATGCTACATGGAGTCACCGTCTCTAGAGCTCAATGTCCCCAATCTTGTGAAGAGAGGGAGCGTATGAATGGGATCCCGTATGCATCAGCCATCAGATCAATCATGTACGCTATGTTGTGCACGCGCCCAGATGTCTTGTATGCTCTCAGCATGATGAGCAGGTACCAGTCAGATCCTGGGGATGCTCACTGGACAACCGTGAAGAACATCCTCAAGTACTTGCAAAGGACTAAGGATCAGTTTCTTGTTTACGGCAGCGAGGAAGAGTTGGTTGTAAAGGGTTACACCGATGCAAGCTTCCAAACCAATAAAGATGATCACATATTGCAGTCAGGATTTGTGTTTTGCCTTAATAATGGAGATGTGAGCTGGAAGAGTTCCAAGCAAGAAACAGTTGCCGATTCTACTATAGAGGCCGAGTATAGTACTGCTTCACATGCAGCAAAGGAGGTTGTGTGGATTAGGAAGTTCATTTCTGAACATGGTGTAGTTCCCAGTAGTTGTGATGCAATTGAACTTTATTGTGACAATAATGGAGCTATTGCACAAGCTAAGGAACCCATATCACATCAGCGGTCCAAGCACAAACTACGACGCTTCCATCTCATACGAGAGATCGTACAGTGAGGAGATGCGAAGATTTGCAAAGTACCAACTGAAGACAACATAGCTGATCCACTGACTAAGGCCCTTTCTCAGCAGAAGCATGAGGTACCTTGGTGACTGGATCTAAGTGCAAGTGGGTGTCTGTTGGTATGTATGCCCATAGAGCAAGTCATATGATGATTGTAATTGGATACTTTGTAAATGATTTGAATAATAATAAAGGCAATTTCCGATCTATATGTTTAAACTGTTTCTGAGATGATGGTGTAACATGATAGATGTCTAAAGAATGGTTTTACTCAATGACGTATGCTTTTGGGTCCAAGACCTAAACGATGAGATCATACAGATGTTAAGAGTATACATTCTTGTTTAGTCCCTAGTCGGTTGTTATTGTGGAAATAACCATAGACATCAATAACACTGAAGACTAGATTGTGTGTTGGTTGATGACAGAATCTCATTAGTCATGATATAGTGATATCAAACCAAGCACATAGGTACTTGTTAGAGAACAAGGTACCAGACAGACCCACCGTGAGAGTGAAACATGGAACCTTGACTTGGTAGTCACAGTCAGCTCTCACAGTGATGGTGGTGAGTGTGATTCTTAGACCTGAAATCACTACACTCAACACATGTCATTGGGTACACTTTGACATCATCAAACGCAGTCCTAAAACATCGATTGTTATAAAGGTGATGATTGGGTAGCTTTGACACATGGGGCTTTTGAGGGGTGAGTGATATATATGGGATTTGTCCCTCCTGAGGGAGTTTGATATCCTTGGCCACTTGATGAGTAGGATTGAGAAAGGCATGCGCATGCATGTGTGAATCAAAATGTGATATTGATGTCACACACATCTCACCCAGTCTGCTCTGAGAGCAAGAAAATGAATGAATGTTGACAGGATGACTGTTCCATGCCTTGAGTTCATTCTGGATATCAGTGACAAAGGAATTATACATTCACTGTAACACCATTCACGGATTGTAGGATTGAAAGTTGTTCTCCAACTTTCTATTTCACTTGGGTAGCACTGATGTGTGACTAGGCACCTCTCTTTGCTTGTGAAGTCATAAGTGTTATGGACTTTCACTGCCAATGTGAAATGGACCTACAAGGTCACACACATAGGATTTAACATGGAAAAGGAGTTTTGTCCACAAACAATGTTTAGATTGATTTCTAAAGGAGTTTAGTAGTTCAATTAAACACTCAATTAATTGATAGCTCAATATCATAGAGTTCAAGGTGTTGGACTAATTGATTAGAGTATCGAATTGATTGAAACCACAATTGACTGATTGTGCACAATCTGTACTCCCAACCGATCGGCTCATGTGATGAACTGATCGGTTCAGCTTGGTGAACCGATCCGCTCAGGTGGTGAGTCGATCGGCTCATTGACAGGGTGAACGATTGCTTCAAGTGTTGAAATGATCGGTTCAACTATTGCAACCGGGCAAGTTAGGAAAGTAAGATTGGTGAGAATTTTCCTTTCGTTTCGCTTGCCCAATTTGATTGGAACAATGATTGGTATTCGATACCAATTAGAAACAAAAGAAGGAAAGTCAATCGGGAACTGATCAGGACCACGAATCGACCGATTTAGTTGTGAACCGATCGGTTCATGGGTCCCAACCGATCGGTTCAGGTGTCAACCGATTGGCTCAGATCCCCAACCGACCGTTTCAGTTGTGAAACGACCGGTTCAGGTTGCGAGTTGGTTGTTTTTTTTGTGTGGAAAATCTCGAACCCTTTTACTCCTGCTTTAGTCCCGCATTGCCCGGGATAGAGAACCCTGTCCCATGACCCGCCTATATATATACGGGTATTAGGGGCTTCTCAAAGTACAACTCAGTGCAAACCAATTGCTCTGCAAAGTTGTCGTTCTCTCTGGTTTTGGTAACCGAGAGAGCCCGAGCAAGTGCTACCCGATAAGGGAGGCACAACAAGGGAAAGACAACTGCAGGAAGCGACTGGTGGCAGGAGAGTGTGTTGGAGACTAGTACGCCGAGAGGAGGGTGTGACTCCTTCTGATTCCTTGTGGGACAAGGAGATCGGAGTTCCAGGCAGTCCGTGTGGATGACTGTAGAGGCG
This sequence comes from Alisma plantago-aquatica, assembly GCA_963693085.1. Classification (NCBI taxonomy): domain Eukaryota; kingdom Viridiplantae; phylum Streptophyta; class Magnoliopsida; order Alismatales; family Alismataceae; genus Alisma; species Alisma plantago-aquatica. The sequence goes on from OY856411.1 coordinate 31,157,227, forward strand.
GGAGACCTCTGTCGCTCGAAGGACAAATGTGAATCCCGACAGTCCCGGTGAGACCAGGAGTCTTCAGTTCCGGTGTGACTAGGAGCTGCACAGACACTATCCAAGACCGGAGGTGAAGACCACGCAAGGCACAAGGTAATATCGCCGAGCAAGCCTCAGGACAAGGTATGCATCCACAAACCATCTTTCCTATTGTATAGATGTTGACGCGATTCCTTTTTGTTCTGGGTTTTGGGGAGAAAATTTTTATTTCTGCTGCTTCTCTGCCTCCTCTAAAACCCAACAAATCTGGCGATAGTATATGATCTTATCTTAACCAGGGTTTGTTCAAGTTATAGATGACATCAGGAATATATGGTTTAGGTTTGTCTCTTGATCAAGGTGCGCCATTACTTCTTACTTGGATTATTATACAATATGCTTATGTTATGTGGGTAGTAAAATACTTGGCATATGATATTGGATAAAATGATTGTTCTTGTATGGTATGTTGCATGATTTTGCATACTTATTGCTATGAACACATGCAACATAATATATTTGTTCCATTATATCTAAGCACTTTAACTCTTTGGTAGTAAAGTGCTGGAAAATAAGTACTTCAACTCTTTGGTAGTAAAGTACTTGGAAGTGATCCAACTCTTTAGTAGTAGATCACATTGTGAAATGATCCAACTCTTTGGTAGTAGATCATAAAGGACTTAATGCATTCAACTATTAAGTAATAAATGCATGGATGATATAATGGAAAATATGCTTAAAATATGTGTTCTCTTTTGTTAATGAACATCTTTGTGCAAGTATATGATTTTTCTTATATTTTTGTATAACTGCCAAGTATTAGTTTTATCTTATTGCCAAGATATGATGAGAGGTATATAAAAGACACATAGACGTACTCAGTACAATATTTTTGAATATTGTGCTGACGTGTACCACATGTAATCTTTTGTTTTAGTTGTGGCTTATGATCTTAAAGAGCAGGATATGTGAGTTGTATGTCGAGCTGATGTATAGGTGGACCTGTTGTCTTAAGATCATGTAGTTTAGTAGTAGTACATGTATATGTATAAGTTGTTGTTCAAGATGTAAAATCAAGTGATGTAACAATTCATGTTGTAATTATATGTTGAATGGTGAACATGTGTGTATGGTTTTAACATTGTTCGTGTTCATGTGGTACTGTGTTTCCTTCTGACTCCCTTGAATTTATGCTTCTTATCCTAATGTGGGGCTTTTCAATTGGGATTCTCACTGAGGTGAGTGTTTTAATTTGGAAGTCACATATCAGATTAAGTTTTAGAAAATCTAGGGACGTCACAGTGGGAGTAGAAGGGTTCAAAATTTCCATGAAATGATTGCACCACGGCAGTCGAACCGGTCATTTCACAAATGAACTAGTCAGTTGGGAGTGTGAACCGATAAGTTCACTAGTTGAGCTGGTCATTTCACATTCCTGTCTCACCACCAATTGACTTTCCTCTTTCATTTCCAATTAATACTATGATAAATTCTTGTCCCAATCGAATTGTACAAGTGAAACGAAAAACTTTTCTCACAAATCGAGACAACCCAACCTTGCTCATTTGGTCCAGTCAAACCGATCGGTTCACCAAGTGAACCATTCATCTCACTGACTTTGAATCGATCAGTTCACCTAGTGAATCCGTTGATTGATGATCCAGATTGTGCAGAACACAATCAATGTAGTTCTCAATCATTCTACCACTCAAATCAGTTGGTTCAACACTTGAACTTGATGATTATGAGTCAAGTCAATCAATTGAATGTTTTATTGAGTACCTAAACACCTTTTGTAATCAGTTCAAACATCATACATGGATAAAATCCTCTTCTAGGTAAATTGTTTGTGTGTGAGCCTATAGGTCCCATTTCACGTTGGCAGTGAATGTCCATAACTAGCTTATGACATCACAAGCAAAGAGCAGTGCCTAGTCACACATCAGTGCTACCTAAGTGAAAAGGAAAGTTGGAGAAAAACTTTCAATCCTAAAGTCTGTAATTGGCATTCCAGTGATTGTATAATTTCTTTGTCTCTAATATCATATATGAACTCAAGGCATGGAGTTTTCATCCTTTCAACATTCATTCATGTTCCTTGATCCAAAACAGACTGTCTTAGATATGTGTGCCATCAATATCACATATTGACTCACACGTGCATGCACATGCCTTTCACAATCTCATTTATCAAGTGGACATGGACATCATACTCTGTTAGGAGGGACAAATCCCATATCTATCACTCACAGTCAAAACCCCATGTGTTAAATTCACCCAATCATCACCTTTATAACAATCCATATTTCAGGACTGTGTTTGATGATGTCAAAGTGTACCTAACAACATGTGATGAGTGCAATGATTTTTGGTCTAAGAATGACAATCACGACCATCACTGTGAGAAATGACTGTGACTACCATGTCATGGTTCCATGTCCCACTCTCACGGTGGGTCTGTCAGATATACTATTCTCTAACATGTATCTATGTGCCTAGTTTGATATCACATATCATGACTAATGAGACTCTGTCATCAACCAACACACACTCTTGTCTTATTGTGTCATTTTTGTCTATCAACCTTCCACAATGAAATCTGACTAGGGACCAAACAAGAATGTACAAATTTTTAGCATATGTATGATCTCATTCTTCAGGTCCTCAACCTAAAGACATACGTCATTGAGTATTGTCATTCTCTAGACATTCATTTCGTTCTATCATTATCTCATAACTGATTGAACCAGAATAAATTGGAAGCTTGCTTTTGATATTTATCAAATCAATCTTAATGTATCCCAATCCAATCATCCTATGATTGACTCTTAGGGCATACATACCAACAGATTCCCACTTGCACAGTGAGCCAATCACCTTTGAATCATATTCTTAGTGATCTCCAAACATGTCCCACATGTTTCTTATGCTCCAGTGCTAACACAATGAGTTAGCAACACTTTGCTTTGCATGTTTCACATCTATTCACTATAAAACATATCGTATGAGATGGAGTTTCTGTGATATGTGATTTGATATCCTTGCCTAACATTTAGCTCCATTCTTTGACTCAATATTTCTACTTGTCATCAATGGTTGGAATATCTATAAATTCATCTCTATGAACTTCTAGATCCATATAGTATCCTTTGTTGTTCAAAACAGAAAGACACTCGATATTCCCTTTTCGAATTAAACGACATTTAAATCATAGCGTTTCCATTTATCAACTCATATTCACTTTTATATTTTATATTTTTCGATCATTTTCTTTCATTTTGAAAGCTTGCATCAGTGTAACACTTTGCACCCAACTATTCCTTATATTGGGATAGAACTAATACTTCATAAGTACTAAACATGTTCTTGATGGTATTCTAGTGACCCTCACTGGAAGTAGACAAACATCCACTCGTCACACAAGTTAATTTGATGAGTATATCATATTGTCATGTCCAATACATACAAGATGATGAATGCATATATTCTTGTCATGTCTAATACATACAAGATAATGGGATGATTACATACATGATAGGTCCATATCAATCTATGTGTTCCTATTCTTCATAAGAATTTGGGACAGTTGGCATCTGAGATACTAACTCCATGTAACTTGGACAGGTTTTCTCCCACTGAATCTGTGCATATTGAACCCTAGAGTACATATTGCTAATGTATGCTCTCTCTTTACCAGGTCAAGAGGTTTTCGAGAACTATCTGTATAGATCTGTATTCCTATCACATAGGACATTTCTCTGTCTTCCCTTAAAGAAGGTATTTCCATACCAATTTCCATTTTAGAACATTTCATTCCTCATCATCATGTTGAATGTGAATATGCTCCAACTAAATCTTTGTAATCACAAATCCCTTCTTTATTTTGATATACCAGTCAAACCTTTTGACTATATACTCAAAGTAAAAAATTCCAGTTCTGAGTTGCTTGTATTTAATTAATCATATTGATTAATTCCTTTGTAACTTATAGACTTCATTTGCATTATTGGATAAAACCCTACAAGTTGTGTCAAATACACAACCTTGTTGTATTCCTGCCAGGAATGTGGTTTTCATATCCTTATGCCAACTTTCATAGTCTTTCAAGTTCAAAAATCAAGCATGATCCTTTCTCTAAATGTCATCCATGTCAGTCTTAACTCTTAAGACACAATTGCACTTATGGGTTTTCTCCCAATCAAGTGCTACCATAAGGTTATACCTTAATTGGTTCACATGGAAGCCATTTTGGATCTTATGGCCTCAAGCCATGACTCAAAATCTGGTCCCCCAACATCATCTAGATTATTATCTCATCACATTACCAATTCATCACCTAGATATATGAGGTGTATATGTTACATAAGGAATTTGAGAACCCACAACACTTGTGATTCTTTATCTCCTTTATTTAGTGTAAAGCATGTTGTTTAGAAGAATTCTAGAAGGTTAGTTATTTGATAATCATGATCTAACTCTTTACAGTATGATTCCTTATTTGATTTAGACATCATGAGTTCTCTATGATACACTATCATAATTACTCACAAGGTCCTCAAACATTTGGTTTAAGTATATCATTCATTGTCCTCATCAAAGAATTAGTACTTTTAATAAGTTTGTACTTCGTTTATGTTATTCTTGAACACTTCAAGATATTCATGTTGGTATTTCACTAAACACCATCTGAAGCATTAGCATTTATTCCAATAGGCATGTATACACATCAATATGTATTATACCTAATAGAATTGTCATTTTCCCACTACATCTAGTGAAGATTGACTTGTCATCATGCCCAAGACATTGATATATCTTAATGGTTCACAACCAATAGAGTGTGGCATATCCATCAACATGGAAGCTAGAAATGAAATATCATGATAATGCTAATTAATTGTTTGAGTCATCAATAACTTTTAGGTATCATTTTATCTTATGCTTACCAAGTACCACAAGATAAATAAGGCATTTCCATAAAAGGTCATATCTTTAAATTGAAACATCAACTTTATTGATAGACATCCTTGTCATTACAAGATGTAGAAATAAAGTGTTTCTATTTATTGGCAAAATGAAATAGCAGTTCATAACTATATTACATATCGTTTGGGCTGAAATAAACTAAAAAGTACTCATATCTATGGCAGCAACACTTGCTCCAATGATGAGTGCTCCTTCTTGGTCCTCTCATAAAGTCCATCACTTCTTTTCAGATCCTTCTTATCATATATGTAATATCCATATCTTGGTATCATTTACCTCAGATAAATAAGTGTTTCAAGTTTATTTCAAGATACCTGAGGTGGACACTTCCATCCCCTGCTTCTTCTTTTTTGTTCATCTAGATAGAGAGGGTAATTTCTCCTCCAATGTCTTGGCTCTTGACAATGGTGACATTTGCCTCCCTTGTTCACCCCTTCTTTGGCCTTGAGAGCTGAAGATGACTTGGTCTGCTGGTTAGCATCAGAACCCTTCTTTGCTTTGCCCTTTCCCTTGCCTTTAGATTTACCCTTGTTTCTACTGATCAACATCATAAATTTGGGTTTGCCTTTCTTCATATGTGCCTCGACTATCCTCAACATGCCCAACAACTCTGTCAATGGCTTGTCAAAGTTGTTCATGTTGTAGTTCATCACAAACTAACTGTAAGATTCTAGCAATGATTGTAGTATCACATCAGTAGCCAACTCTTGGCTAAGAGGGAATCCCAATCTTGTCAGGTTCTCCACATACCCAATCATCTTGAGTGTGTGAGGACCAATTGGATCTCCTTCTATCATGACGCACTTGAACAACACCCTAGAGAAATCATATCTCTCTTGTCGTGCTTGGTCTTGATACATGTTCTTGAGATGTTGAACCATCTCAATGACGTCCATGTTCTAATGTTGTCTCTACAACTCATAGTACGTTGAGTCCAACATCAAGCACTTCACGTCAATGGCATCTTAAGTATGATTCCTATAAGCATCCCTTTCTTCCTTTGGTGCGGTGGGAGTGGGTTCCTCTAGCAATGGTGTATCTAGGACATACAACTTTTTCTCTTGAGTGAGAACAATTCACAATGTCCTAAACCCGTTGGAAATTATTCCCATTTAGCTTGTCCTTCTCAAGGACTGATCGCAACGAAAAGTGATTATTGTTGACAGCCATTTGTTCTACAAAAAGGAAATTTGCAAGTTTAGTCCAAAACTCTTTTTGACTTAATTTGATTGATTTGAAAATTTTGACAAAATAATTATGACATTAATTAATTATCGCTCCCACTATTTTGTTCAAATTGATATCCCTCACCATCAATTTGGAATATTGCAGCGTACAACCTTCTAGTGGGCCAAGATCCAAAACAATTGAATTATTACCCGCCCAATGCCAGCGTCCATAATCAATTATTAAGGTAGGTAACACTTACCAATTGCATCATATACAACTCTTAGATAAATGACATGCGTAACTCTTTTCCATGAACATATCCATACCTCTAAGTGCTTAATCCCATTAAGATAACTTTTTTAAGCCCGACCCAAAAGCTGACACGATAAAAGTGCATCCCGCTTGGCGGGCCCACACAACTACCATCGCACTTCCACGAGATAGATAATGCACCACCCTTGGGATGGCTATGCTTATCGATCAAAGTTTTCATGTTTGCCACTTATAGAAAGCATGTAAGACTTCATATTATATTGAGGGCTTTTAATATGCTTATTTATGCATATATGTATCCAGTCAACACATATATAGCATGTATCATATACATGCTATATACCACAATGAAAATATACAATAATGATAAAGTGATGATTATGGCCATACTATAATAATTCCTTGAGCCACAAGGAATTACGCTCATCTAGGTCTACATCACATGCAACATGCTGTTGATGAAGATCTTTGTGCTTCAGTTGTTTGGGATTTGATCAGCTCGTCACACGACTGATCGGATCACCTCCTGGTCGATCAGTTGGTTGTCTCCAATCAATCGTCTCGCTCCTCCAGACAGTATGTTCATTAGGTCGTCTGCTCCTTGTTAGGCCTCCCGCTGCACCATCAGTTGGTCATCTCAGTCCACCAGCTGATCGGTTGGCACCTCCAGCCGATCGTATTGCACCTCCAGCCACTCATTTGGGCACCCTCCAATCTTCGATGTAACATGAAATAAATTATACTACTTTTACATATCTCACTGGGAAACCCGAAGTTACATTTGGGGGTAACAAAGTAGAAGAGAATCTCGAGTTATCTCGAGTTACATCAGGAAAAGAAGAAGACATCTTGGTGCACAAATTGAGATGCAAATAATAACAACCAACCAAGAACACATAAGGATCTTTATGCCATAACCACACCACACATCCACCATCAAAACCATTTTGAGAGATGCGTATCGATGGCATATATATACCATATCATATATGTATATATATAGTTTGGGATCATGTGGTATTTTTTGGATATTTAGATCGGTCCTTTAAATATTCATATCGTATGCAATAAATAAAAATCAGTAAAACAAAAAATTGATCATATTGATTAATCATAAAACATAGTACATTGACGTGGCTCTGATACCCCTATTGGGTTTTAGGTGAGGGAGAAGGTAGTGGAAACAAAAAAAAATCTCTCACCATAAAACCATAATCACAAATTGCACCAATGACTATGGAATAGGAAGGATGGTTTTAGCGAGGTATACCTGGTCATCAGGCTTTCTCAGTGACAATACCTCATAGCAAGTGCGGTCTTCATCCACCTGTCATCGACGAAATCTGTGCATCTCCTGGTCTTGACCCAGACTATGGTTGATTGTCATCCTCCTGAGTGGCAGAAATCTCCCGCCTCTATAGATAGTCCACATGGACCACAGGGAACATTAGTCATCCTATCCTACATGACAGTAGAAGGAGTCATCCCCTTCTATCTATGTACTAGTCACTGACACACTCTCCCATAATTAGTTGTCATCCTACAAGTTTCTTTCCCTTGTTGTGCCTCCCTAGTCGGGTAGCACTTGCTTGGGCTCTCTCAGTTACCACAACCAGAGAGGACAACAAACTTGTAGAGCAACTGTTGTTCTGAGTTGTGTAATTTGAGAAGCCCCTAGTACCCCTCTATATATATAGGAGGGGTCAGGGTTCTCAGCCCCATGCAATACGGGACTAAAGTGGGAATAGAAGTGTCTAAAATTTCCATGAATTGATTACACTGTGGCAGCCAAACTGGTCATTTCACAAACGACCCAGTCAGTTGGGATGTGAGCTAATCGGTTCACCATTTGAACTGGTGATTTCACATTCCTGACTCACCTCCAATTGACTTTACTCATTCATTTCCTTTACTAAGATCAATTCTTGTCTCAATCGAATTGTACAGGTGAAACAAATTTTTTTTCTCACAAATCAGGACAACCCAAACTTGCTCGTTTGGTCTAGTCAAACCAATCGGTCTACCAACTGAACCAGTCATCTCAATGACCATGAGCCGATCAGTTCATCCATTGCACCAATAGGTTGGTGGTCCAGATTGTGTAGAACACAATAAATGCAGTTCTCAATCAATCTGCCACTCAAATTAGTTGATTCAACACTTGAACTTGATGCATCTGAGTCAAGTCATTTGCTTGAATGTTAGATTTAGTACCTAAACACCATTAGTAATCAATCCAAACATCATTCATGGATAAACTCCTCTTCTAGGTAAATCCTTTGTGTGTGACCCTATAGGTCCCATTTCACATTGGAAGTGAATGTCCATAACTATCTTAGGACATCATAAGCAAAGAGCGATGCTTAGTCACACATCAGTGATGCCCAAGTGAAAAGGAAAGTTGGAAAACAACTTTCAATCCTATAGTCTATGATTGGTGTTCTAGTGAATGCATATTTCCTTTGTCTTTGATATCCTAAATGAACTCAAGGCATGGAGCTATTATCCTTTCAACATTCATTCATGTTCCTTGATTCAAAGCATATTGTCTGAGATATGTGTGCCATCAATATCACATATTAACTCACACGTTCATGCGCATGCCTTTCTCAGTCTCTCATATAAAGTGGCCATGGACATTATACTCCCTCAAGAGGGACAAATCCCATATCTATCACTCACAGTCAAAACCCCATGTGTCAAAGTCACCCAATCATCACCTTTATAGCAATCCACATTTCATGACCGCATTTGATGATGTCAAAGTATACCCAATGACATGTGATGAGTGCATTAATTTTAGGTCTAAGAATCATAATAACCACCATCATTGTGAGAGCTGTTTGTGACTACCATGTCATGGTTCCATGTGTCACTCTAATGGTGGGTCTGCCTGATACATTGTTCTATAACATATATCAATGTGCTTGGTTTGATACCACATATCATGATTAATGAGACTATGTCATCAACCAACACACACTGTAGTCTTTCAGTGTCATTTTTTTCTATCAACCTTCCATAATGACATATGACCAGGGACAAAACAAGAATGTACAAGCTCTTAGCATCCATATGATGTCATTATTCAGGTCCTCAACCTGAAGACATACGTCATTGAGTACTGTCATACTCTAGAGATTCATTCTATTCTATCATTATCTCATAACTGATTGAACCAGAATAAATTCAAAGCTTGCCTTTGATATTTATCAAATCAATCTTAATGTATCCCAACCCAATCATCCTATGATTGGCTCTCAGGGGATACATACCAAAAATATCTTGGTTGGAACATTTGTTGGAGGTTTCACTGTTGTGTTTCTTTAAAACATAGGTGCATCTATGAACAAAGGATTGGTGCTTCCTTAGACATGAGGATTTCCCTACGACATAGGGTTTATGAAGATCATTTCATATGAGAAAGTTTGAGGAAAAACTTTTTGTGGATGATAAGATCCACTTGGTATGTAAGGTAGTTGTTAATTTGTGGCTAGGTTTCTATATTGTTCATATTCATCTTCATCATCAAAGTTTTGAGTGACAACTATGATAGCTAGAGTAGGTTCCTTATGTTTCTAATTCTCGAGATTTGTTAGAATGTTCACACTAGCATTAGCATTGGATAATGATGACCGAGACTGCATAATCATTTGGTCACATTGAGGCCCATGTTTGACTTACATTCCCAAGTCTTCTTGATGTTGATTTCCATGACAAGAATACTGAATGATCGACTCATTGAGGTCAGGATGGGTTGTAGACATGTCCGACGTTCTAAAATTAATCATTTTCTAGATCACAAATGATAAGTAGTATGCTGATAGAGTGGGTTGTTAGTGGCATGCCCCATGGCGAATGAACCTCAAACACCTACATATAAATATTTATAATTATATACGCAAACAAACATACAAGTGATACTCTTCATGTTGTCATAATAAGGTTCTTAAGAATTCTTTCAAATATGGCCATTAGTGAATGAAAATTTTTCCCTCACATGGCAAGGGGTAAATGTGACAGTGATCATTTAATTAAAAGAAAAATAAAATTTGTCCTTGAAGAGCAAGGAACCAAGCACATAGACTGGAATATGATCTTCATTGGGAGAGGTAAGTTCTTGTGTAGACACAAGATATTTATTTTGATATAGTTTGAGATGTTCCCTATTATAATGATGGGCGATATAGAATGAACAAATTTCCCTTTGCATATCAAGGGCAATTAGGATAAGATGGATGGGTTATGGAAGGTAGGAAACGTCTATCACTATCTCATTTACAAGAACAAGGTGGAAAACTCACTATCATGTAGAGGATATGGATCATTCAACTATCATATCTCCCCAAGGATTTAAGAACTATCAGACCACTAGCCCTTACTTGGTCTAGAAGGGTATTCCTCTTTTCACTGGTCTAGATATCCATATTAGATGGATAAGGTATACTCTTCTTGGGATGAGCTTACTGAGAAGGATGTTATTTGTTAGGGAATAAGTTTGTCCGGATGCCATTTATTTATGGTGACTGGAAGGGAAAGTGATACTTGTAATGTAGGGACATCTGATGATATTGCATGGTGATAACTAATAGGAGATAGTGATTAGAAGTAAGGTGGGTAAAAGTGATGCAGATGAGAAATGTGTACGGGACATGTCAATGTTGGATGTTAGGATTATTACTTTGTACAAACTTGATCAAGTGTCAGGTATCATGAGTCAAACTGATATAACATTTGACCAACCATGGAGATAAAATGCAACATAATTTGGATTTTGAGAAGCATTTTGATGCGGCCAATAAGTTGAGATATTAGGGTTACCGAGTCAATGTTTAAACTGAATCCAAGTTTTAGATGACATTGGCTTTACCAGTTTGGAGCATGGGTAGAGATTCAATGTAATTTGGGTTTGTTTGATACATGTTTTTTCAAAACATATATGAAAAATGTCCAGTTTGGCACAGGAATGTCCTACATCCAAATGTGCAAAACAGTTTTGCAATCAATTCCATGAAAGGGATCTGCATAGAATTGTGCAAAAGGGATCTACATAGAATTGTGCAAAAGGGATCTTCATAGAATTGTGTAAAAGGGATCTGCTATAACATATTGAATTCTAAATGTAATCTCCATGTAACCCTTTTCCCTAAGTTTTCTTCTCATTTTTGTCCTTTATGTCCTTGTTGATGAATTAGTTGAATTATAGTGGTTTTGTGATTATTCTTGCAATAATTATACCATTGGAATAATTTATGCACAAATACCTTAGTGAAAGCTTATTTAAGGATCTAAAATGTAAAATAACCACCTAAGTGGAACAATGGTAAATAAATTCGTGCTAGAAGTGTAAGGCCTCACACCTTGCTTAATGTGTTGAACAAGCTTAATTACCATAATAAAGTCCTCTAAACCTTAATTTATCTTTGTGAGGTGTTTTTAAATCATGAGATAAGAGTAAGTTTCAAGTTTGGTCCAATTTGGATGTTGTTTGTGCAAGTTATGCTATTTTTATCCACATGTTGAACTTTTGTAATTTAACCAATTTGTAGGTTTTCTTTGCAAATTGTCACATACCTTATCATCCTTAGATCTTTTCTTATCATTATGGTGCTTGTTGGTCAATGGGACGCCTAGTTGTACCTTGGTTTGGAGGTGTTTCTCTTCAAGGGAATTTTAGGGATATCCCCCTTTATGGATGAGCCTATATTTATGAGTTATCAAAAAATGGGTGGTTTATTTGTTTGGAGGTTGGTAGTGGGCCTAGAGAAAAAACAATTGATGGATAAGAAGTCTTTTGGAGTTGTTTAATAGTTTTTTGCATGATCATAGAAACTCTAGACTATGGATACATGGAAAGCTCCACAGACACCTCATGCTTGACTCCTTCCTTATCTATAAAGGCTTGAATGTCCATGGGCATCCTTAGCCAAGAACACATGGAAAGTATCTTGACACCTCACGCTTTGCTTCTTCCTTATTCATAAAGTATTGCATGTCCATGGGAACCCTTATCCATGAATACATGGAAAGTAAATTGACATCTCATGCTTTGCTTCTTCCTTAAACATAAAGCTTTATATACTCCTTTGTCACCTCCCAATCAAAGTATTTGATCCATATAACCTCCCTCCTACTTAGAACTTCGTCCTCTCTCTATTTGTCCATGGAGGATCTGTCCCAAGGTAGAAGAAGATGTTATCTTGTTAAAGAAGGTCTTCTAGGGTTTCATCTAAGCTCATATAGGGTTTCTAAAATCACCTTTTGGTGTTTCCAACTGAGGAAAGTAGGTTTCTTCCCCTTCACCTTTGTTTTCCCTATTTTTCTTCTTCCTTCCACCTACCTCCAGTTCAAAACCCTGGTCTTCCATGGTGTAAGTCCATCTAAAGCTCAAAATCTCTTCTTTCCATGCTCCTCTTACTTAGGATTTGTATCCTTGAGAAGAAGGTGATTCTCGCTTGAGTTTGGAGCTTGTGCTTGGAACTACCAACCCATCTTGCTCGAGTTTCCTGCTAATTGGGATTTGATCTTCTTACTAGAGGCAATTATATAACTTGCTCCATGTTTACTACTTATTATACGCTTGTTAGTTCATATACTTATGCTTAAATTATGATCTCCACATTTAGATGATGTTCTTGTTTGTGTTTTGTTTTTTTGTTGCTCTATACTTTGTTACTAGCTCTAGATGAACCTAAATTAATTGGTACATCCCTCCTATGGTAGAGGATGACCTAGGATAGGTTGTGGGCAGCCAAGGAATAGGTTGACCCCTCTCTGTGTCTCTCTTCCTCGCTTGCAACTAAATTGCTGGCATGTCACTTTCTGGTTGATCAATTTTGGAAAATTCATATCTTTTAAACGTCTTGTTGAAAATAAATAAAAAATATATATTGGAATTAGTAAATTAATCTCTATCTAATAAAAATTCTTTGGAATTCTGATTTTAATATTTTTCAAAAGATTATTTTTGGAATATGATTTTAATACATAAAATCCATAAAAACTACAACTTAATCAACATAACTTCAAAATTGACATAAAGATATGTTTTCTTGATCAAGAGAACCTAATTAATCCAATTATGATATTTTTAGAGTCTAAATTTGAGTTTTGTGAAAAAGTTCCAATCTTAGGGTTTCTATGCAATAATGTGCAATATGTACACTAATGAATGTTAATAAATTGAAATAGGCCAAAGTTGAAATTGGAACACATAGAAGTAATGGAACATTGTATTTGAAAAAAATAAAGTGGTGTGTGCATTCTTACACCCTACGTTGGGATATTTGTAAACCAAACCCCACATTCCCTAATGAGGCACTATATGAACCCTATTTTCTCTATTCATGATTCTTTTGCTAAATTTCCTAAACAATTAGTATTAATATTTTGTTTCTTTGGTTTTGTACCCCACTTCCATATTTGAACTATATGATGCTTGTACTTGCCATAGTTTCTATTAGCATATTGATTTTATTAGACTATTTAGCTAATGTAGTGGTAATTATGTACAACCACCCATAGAAAGGGAAAGTGTTATTTCGCCTAGGGGAATGTGTTATTCTCCCCCATATATAATTTGTGTAGGTGATCGGTAATGTGTTATTTCTACCCTCAGCTATAGGTTGTAGTCTGGTAGATTCCTCAACCCTACTTAGTGAATGTAGTCAATATTAATCATACAAACAATTCCTTTACTATTTTAATGTTATGGAAAGCATCTATTTTGATTATGCCACATACTCTTGATCTCTACATCTATTGATGAACTTATAGACTTTACTTCCATGTTATTTTCTTTCTTTTGTTCTTGATCATAATGTTGACACATACCTTATTTTCTTTCCCTCTTACTGGGTGATTACCCAACCACCCAAAATTTGGACAAGGTGCTGAACAAGATCAAGGAAAATAGGATCAAGAGTAAAGTCTATACTTGCTTGAAGGATGTCTAGGTTGCTAAATCTAGATCCTTTGCTTTCTCATCTTTTAGTTCTAAAAAACTTATTTAGTGAACATTGATGAAATCCATCTAATAGCTTTAATTTCTTTTCTTTCAACTGTTGTTGACATTTTATATGTATCTGGTGCATGCTTATTTACTTGGAATATTATACATGCATCCCTCAATATCTATATCTTTGTGAAAAGATGTATTTTTTGTATTTCCTTCAAATTTTAGGAAGGAGGTCATCTCTCCTCTTTATAGAATGGCATCAAAGCCTATGGGTAGCTACTAGGACATGAAATTGAAAGCAAGGGTGTCTACAAAGGATCAGTGTTCGCGGACTAGTAAGATTTTCCTTTACACCACTAGCTTGGTTTATGAGGACTCTCGGATCCATGTGATACCTTCCTCACCTGAGCTAATATGAATTGTCTGAAATGGAATGCTTTTAGGCAAAAGTAGCCTTGGACATTCTTTTCTCATCTATTTTGCAATACTCCTAGAAACCTAATATGATAACATTGCCCTTTAAGATAGTTGACTTATTTGACAACATGAAAAACAACAACAACTCGAAGGGTTCTATCTAGAATGACTCCAACAGTTTAGACACCCCAGTGACACCACAAGGACATAGTGTAGTGAACCCTAACACCCCTGGCCTTACCCTAGAATAGGAGTAGGCCATGTTGTGCCAGCTAATCTCTTCTACCATGGTGGGGCAACTCACTATTGCTATAGCCAATGCTAACAAGCCAAAGGAGCTCATCCTGATGAACTTCCTCAAGATGCAGCCACCTTACTTCAAAGGGGAGAGTGAACCAAACATGGTTGATAAGGCTATTGATTGGGTTTTCTCCCTAGATTAGACTTTCAAGGGCATGGAGTGTCCTCCTCACTAGAAAGTACGCCTTGCAACCTATGTGCTGGATGGACTGACTCAGGTGTGGTTGAATGGTATAGACCACACCAGAGACACAACCACCATAACTTGGGACCAATTTCTCAAGCTTTTCTGGGAGATGTACATCTACCAAACTTTCTTAAGGAAGAAGGAGGCTGAGTTCTACAGCCTTAAGCAAGTATGCATGAGCATTGTCGACTATGTTTAACAATTCCTATTGTTGGAATGCTATGACATGGACCTTGGTGCTGAGAGATGATTGAACCTATTCCTATAGGGTCTGAGCTATCAGTTTGGCCGAAACTTTGTTCCACGACTTCCACTCACATTCCAAAAAATGGTGGAGAAGGCCTTGGTGATTGAATCTTACCCTAGATTCCAACCTTCAACTGACAACAACAAAAAGAGGAAGAATCATGGAGATAATCGTGGTTGTGATAGGTGCAACTAGTGATCTCACTATCATCCTCTAGGGAGGTGCCCTGTGAACAACACCCTAGCTCAAAGAGATGATCGACCCACACCTACCTACGATGAGATTGGCTAGGTTGGACATATTCAACCTTTCTATCCCTGATTTTAGCAAGGATAGACTCCAACCAAACAACTGATCTAGAATCCAGCATAGTAGATGCAACTACCATGATAGAATCTACCTCAGTGGAATAACAATCAGAACCAGGAGTGACCGCGTATGGAGGGTGGAATGGAAGGGTTTTTTCTCTAAATACTAAGGATTCTAGTGAGGACAGAGAAGTCATTGAAGGTATCTTACATATCAATATGCATCCTATCAAGACACTTTTTGATTCTGATTCTTTAATCACCATCATATCTTTTCAACTTCCTTCCATGTTAGAGTTAGAATCTGAATACATGGACTATGTGTTAGATGTAAAAACACCTAGTGGTAGGATCTTCTCTTCTTATCTCAAACTCCCAACTTTGGACCTTTGTATATCGGGAAATTTGTTTCCTTTAGACTTTATCCTACTCAACATGCCTTCTTTTGATGTTATCTTGGGCATGGATTGGTTGAAGAAGCATGATGCAACCTTATTCTATTAGGAAAAGAAAGTTAGCTTGTTGCATCCTGATGGAGAGAGGCTATCTATCAAGAGTAGGAAGTGAGAGCATCGTCAATTCATCATCTCTTCTATCAAAGTAAAAAAACTTATCTCATAAGGGTGTAGAGTATACTTAGCATCTATCATTATAGATGTTGCACCTTCTTCTTGAGATCATATAGATGTGGTGAAGGACTTTCCTGATGTGTTTCTTGAGGAGTTGTCTGGACTACTTGAAAAACACTAGAGGGGGGGTGAATAGAGTTTTAAAATAATTTTAAGAATTTATTAAACTCAAACAACCACAATTGAAAATTGGAAGAAGGAGACAGGTGTTTAGAGTGGTTCCAACTTTAGCAAATACTAAAGTTGTCAGTCCACTACCCGGTTGCTTACCCAACCGGGATTTTGAAAGTATTTATTTTATTACCTTCTCAAGGATTTATACAAAATACAATACTTTCCTTTACACCCTTTGAACAACCTTCACTTGAAGTAGGTGCACCAACTTTGAGGTAGCCTTCTTGAAGTAACTCCAAGCTCCCCCTTGAAGTAGCCTTCCTCTCTAGAAGTAACCTCCCGTTGCACCAGCCTTCTGAAGTAGCTCAAAGTCACCTTCTTCACCAAGAAGATCTCCACCCTCTCCAATCAGCAACCTCCAACCTAGGAGTAGCAAGGAGAGTACAAACGATAATAGAGAACAAGAAAGGAAAAAGGAAATTACAACTTATCCTTTGTAGCCCAAGGCTTGATTTGCCTAGATCAAGCGTATAGATCTCCTAACCAAGTGTATGAACTTCTGATTGCAGTGGGTAGGAGATACTAGCCTATAGGACACGAATTTTGAGCTAAGGAAGGAAATGGCCAATTGTCACAATGCTCAAATTTCTCACAAACAGATTGCTCAAAGTATGCTCAAGGATTTCTCAAGTGTAACGAGTGAGTTTGAGTGTCCTATAGCGTGTCCTATTTATAGGAATGGCCTAAGGATGCTTAAGGACGTTCTAGACAACTTCTAGGGGTTTCTAAGTGCTTAACTAGCCGTTAGGTACAAGTTTGTTGCTTTAACAACGGCTAATTAATTAATTCTGCAGTTGCTGTCAGAGACCATCTCGGTCGAGGAATGGTCGACCAAGACACCTACTCGGTCGAACTTTTGTCGACTGACAGGCTCTCTGAAACAAGTGATTTGCAACGTCTATCTCCAACTTCCAACTACCTTGTCAGTTGTGTCTAACGGCTACTTTGGATCTTTCTCGGTCGAGAAGATTGTCGACCGAGAGTGTCTCGGTCGAGGAGTTTGTCGATCGAGATTGATCTTGTTTCAATGTTTCAATTTAGGCACTAATTATATGTATGAGTGTGCATATGTGATCCTATTTGAAGGGGATGACCTATCTAAATGTGGTGTTTATCTAGGGAGAATCTAACGCTTGATTTACATGAAATCTAAGTACTTGTACATTATATATTTGTACAAGTTTTTACAAGGCGATTACATTTCATGAAAATACAAACATATAAGAATATGGATTTCCCTAATTGCTTTTGTCATCCACCTTGTTCCTACACACTCAAGTAGCTCGTTAGATCAATAAGAATGAAATGTTTGTCATAATCAAAACAAAGGGATTTATAGATGTCCATTTAGCCAACAATCTCCCCCTTTTTAAAGATGACAAACATTTCCAAAAATATAAATAAAGGAAATATAAACCATATGAGTTTCATACCTTTAGATTACCTTTTGTAGCTTTTCCTCTTGTTTATAAAATGTGTGCTTATTATTCCCCTTGAATTATGGAACATGAAATCCAATTCACTAGGGAATATAGCAACTTTCAATGTAAAGCCAAGAGTTTATTTATGAAACTCATTGATTGAGTGTTTCCTAATTACTAAGTTTTAGTTTTATATTTATTTCTCCCCCTTTGTCATTTCAAAAAGATATCCGTTAGAAATAAAAACTCCCCCTTAATTAGATGTCCTATCAAATCTAATGAAAAAGATGTCCATTTAAAAGCCAAAATATCATGATGCAAGTAAGAGTTTTTGTTTAAGTAGCACAAATTTCAAAGAAAACATCTTCCAAAGGAGTGATAAGCAGTTGCTTCCTAATTTTGTTAAATTGATCTAGTGGAAGCGGTTTTGTAAAAATATCAGCCAATTGATCTTCCGTATCAACATGATGAAGGGAAACATGATTCTTGGAGATATGATCCCTTAAAAAGTGATGACGGATTTCAATATGTTTAGCTCGGCTGTGTAAAATAGGATTGTATGCTAAGTTTATAGCGCTCGTGTTGTCACAAAAAATAGGCGTAGATGAAAGAGTAAAACCATGATTGTTTAATACTTGTTGCGTATAAAGCACTTGAGCACAACAAGACCCGGCTGCCATATATTCAGCTTCAGTTGTAGATAGGGCAACCGTATTTTGTTTCTTGCTAAACCAAGATACTAAAGCTCTTCCTAACAAGAAACATCCACCACTGGTACTCTTGCAATCAAGGCGACAACCATCATAATCTGCATCAGTATAAGCTTTAAAATCCAAGGATTGTCCTTTTGGATACCATAAACCAAAACAAGTAGTGCCGGCTAGGTAACGAAGAATTCGTTTAACTGCTAGAAAATGAGAGTGCATAGGTTGTGATTGAAATCGAGCACAAAGACCAACGGAAAACATAATGTCCGGTCTAGAAGCAGTTAAGTAAAGCAAACTACCAATCATGGCTCTATATAAGGAATCATCAATAGGTTCCCCATTTTCATCCTTATCAATTTTAATAGAAGTAGCCATAGGAGTAGTAGCATGTTTGCACTGATCCATCCTGAAACGCTTCAAGAGTTCCTTAGTATATTTTTCTTGGCTTATGAATATTTCGGCAGGTGTTTGCTTAATTTGAAAACCAAGAAAGAAAGTTAGTTCACCCATCAGGCTCATTTCAAATTCTTTTTGCATAATGTCACTGAATTGTGTGCACAATGAATCATTAGAAGCTCCAAAAATAATGTCATCAACATATATTTGCACAACTAGGAAATCAGATGTATATGTTTTGAAAAATAAAGTAGAATCTGAATTTCCAATAGAAAAATTATTATCAAAGAGATATGTCTTGAGCCTTTCATACCAATTCCTAGGTGCCTGTTTTAAACCATAAAGTGCTTTCTTAAGTTTATAGACATAGTCACCTTTTTCCGGTATTTCAAAACTAGGTGGTTGGGCAACATATACTTCTTCTTGAATAATGCCATTTAGAAATGCACTTTTTACATCCATTTGGTAGAGTTTGATGTTATTATGTGCAGCAATAGCTAGTAACATTCTAATAGCTTCAAGTCTAGCTACCGGTGCATATGTTTCATCAAAATCTATTCCTTCTTGTTGATTATATCCTTGTGCTACTAACCGAGCATTATTCCTTATTACTTCTCCTGCCTCATTTAGCTTATTCCTAAAAACCCATTTAGTTCCTATGATGGTTTTATCTTGTGGTTTAGGAACTAAATCCCATACATCATTTTTAGTGAATTGATTCAATTCTTCTTGCATGGCTATTATCCAATAATCATCTTTAAGAGCTTCAGATATCTTTTTAGGTTCAATGATAGAAACAAAAGCCATGTTTGCAACATCTTTGAAGGAAGACTGAGTTTTGACTTTATCATTAGGATTTCCAATAATAAGTTCTTGAGGATGATCCTTAATAAGCCTAGGTGTAGGTTGTGGTTCAGCTTGGTGATTATTTGTAGTAACTTTCTCACTATCATTTGGTATGTTTAAATTTTCGAATTGATTAGTGAGATCTATGATTTCTAGATTTTCAGATTTGGTCTCTTCATGAAAAGAAACATGAATAGATTCCTCAACTTTTCTAGAGATAGTGTTATATACTCTAAAAGCTTGGCTAGAAGTGGAATATCCCAAAAAGAATGCTTTGTGTGATTTAGAGTCAAACTTATCTCTATCATCTTTGGTATTTAAAATATAGCATGTGGAGCCAAAAGTATGAAAATAGTCAACTCTAGGTTTCTTAGAATGTATTATTTCATATGGAGTTTTCTTTAAATGAGAGTGAACAGTTACTCTATTTAACACATAGCATGCAGTGTTTACAGCTTCAACCCAAAAGGTTTTGGGTGTGTTGTGTTCGAGTATCATAGTTCTAGCCATTTCTTGTAGTGATCGATTTTTCCTTTCAACTATACCATTTTGTTGTGGGGTGCGTGGAGCAGAAAAATTATGAGTGTACCCTTGAGATGTACAAAATTCTTCAAATGTATGATTTTCAAATTCTCCACCATGATCACTTCTAATGGTACATATTTTGCTTTGTAGTAGATTTTCAATCTTGGAACAAAATTGTATAAAAACATGAATAGTATCATCTTTAGTTGCAATAAATTGTACCCATGTGTATCTACTATAATCATCAACAATAACAAAATGGTATCTTTTACCACCAATAGATTGTGTCCTCATGGGTCCAAATAAATCCATATGAATTAATTCTAAGGACCTACTGGTGCTAAGTACATGTTTTGGTTTAAAAGAGGTTTTGGTTTGCTTTCCCATTGTGCATGGTTCACAGTTTTCAACTTGATCAAAAGATAAAGTAGGCAATCCACGAACAAGATCATATTTCACTAACTTTTTAATAACATGTGAACTAGCATGTCCTAGCTTTTTATGCCATAGTTGTAAGGTATTTTCATTTGCAGGCAAGCATTTTCCCACTACTGATTTCATAGAGTTAGGTTTAAGGATATAAAGATTTCCAACTCTATTTCCTTCATAAACAA
The DNA here is from genome assembly GCA_963693085.1 of Alisma plantago-aquatica. NCBI lineage: Eukaryota > Viridiplantae > Streptophyta > Magnoliopsida > Alismatales > Alismataceae > Alisma > Alisma plantago-aquatica. Next base: position 31,178,405 of record OY856411.1, read on the forward strand.
TATTTGTAGTGTTTTCTATCAATAACTTGCAGCAAGTTTTGTTAAATAACACATCATAACCACTATCACATAATTGACTAACACTTATCAAATTATGGTGCAAACCATCAACGAGTAGAACATTCTTTATTTTGAGGTTTGTGCCAACATTACCTATTCCAACGATTTTGCCCTTACCATTGTCTCCAAAGGTGACCGTTCCACTTTTCTTTTCTTCAAAGGTTTGAAATGCATCCTTGTTCCCGGTCATATGTTTGGAACATCCACTGTCAACCACCCATTCCTACATTAAAATGTAGATTTTGGTACCCATGTGATGGTCTGATATGGTTAGAATCATTTAAGTACAGATTTGTATAAGAGTTCTGAATCAGAAATCCAGTAGGTCGACAATTGTTCGACCGACATCTGTTTCGGTCGACTAATTGTCGATCGAGAAGATTACTGTATTACAAACAAAGAAACACAGAAATTTAGCTCGGTTGACCAATTTTCGACCGAAATAATTGCTGTAAATTTTGATATGTTACAGACATCTGGTCGGTCGACAATACTTCGACTGATTAATGGTTCGATCGACAATACTTCGACCAACTAAGTTTCTGTTTTAGTGCAGAAGATTAACAATATGCATGAAATCTTCTGTTTAGTTGAGATAAGACAATATAAATAGCAAGATGGAGCGTTTGGCCATATCTCAACTAAATTCCTTTTGACTCTATTAAGTTTGAGGTTTTGGGACCCAAACTAATTCGGAATCCTTAGTCTTATAAGGGCATGAAAAGGAATAGTGTCCAAGACGTAAACAAAAATGGCAAGTAATAGAATCAACTTCATTTCTCTTTCTAGCCATTGTGTTCTTGGGTACAAACATAGTTTGAGTTCTTTTGGGTTGATTTTTCTTTGGAGCATATCCCAAACCTTTTCTTCCATTGAAAACAGTACCAATGCTTAAAATGTTATCAAGTATATCTTTTCTTCTTAACTCATAAAGTTCTCTTTGCAGCTGAGCAATGTCATTCATCTTCTTGTGTAGATCATTTCTTGCTTGATCTAAATCAGATAACAATGAATCTATTTCTTTTTACAACATTATCATAGTCTAGATGGTTACACAATATAGGTTGATTCTGAAAATCTTTTAGTTTAGCTAACAATTCAGTCTTTTCTTTAGAAAGAAGATCAACATTTGTTTCTAAAGTGAGTAGCTTTCTAGTGCAATCATCTAAAGATGTTTTTAAAGACAAATTCTCAAGATTAATGTTGTTCTTTTCAGAAGAAAGATTATCTAATTTAGCAATTAGCTCATCATTTGATTTGATAACCTTCTTTAGTTTCTTCTTGACATCAACATACTTATCATGAATTTCTTGTAGACTAGTAACTAACTCTTCTTTAGGAAGATCAAGTATACTTACCTCTTGAGAGTCTTCATCATCTTCTCTTGCAATTAGACAATCCACCGTTTCTTCTCCGCTTTCACTGTCACTTGACTCGTCCCATGCAGCTTTATAGGCTTTTTCTCCCTTCTTCTTGTGTGAGCTTTTCTTTCCTTTCTTTGCTTTAGGACATTCATTTTTGAAATGTCCTTTCTTCCCACATTCAAAGCACCTAGGAGGGGTAGAAGAAGAATTGGAAATTTTGTTAGATTTAAATCTTTTGTATTTCTTACAGTTGACGATCAAGGCTTCTTCTCCTTCTTCTTCACTTGACTCCTCACTTTCTTGTGTGACGACTTTTGAAGCTTTTAGAGCCACATCCTTCTTCTTTCCTTGCTGAAGTTCACGTGCTCTTCTTTCCTCCTCTTCTAGGGTTTCTTCATGAGCTTCTAGGTTGCCAATAAGTTGCTCCATTTTCAGTCGAGTGAGGTCGTTTGCTTCTTCAATGGCTGTCACCTTTGGCTTATATTTTGGAGGGAGTGATCGAAGGATTTTTGATACCTGATCTTCTTCAAGGACATGTTTTCCTAGGGCACTTAAACCATTAACAATAGTAGAGAATTTTGCAAACATTTCACTAATAGATTCATCAGGATCCATACAAAAGTGTTCAAACTTTTGTTTAAACATGCTAATTTTGGAATTTTTGACTTGGACTGTACCTTCATAGGTTATGGACAGTCTATGCCAAATATCATAGGCTGTGTCACAATTGGATATTCTATTAAATTCTCCTACCGAAATAGAACAATATAAAATGCTTACAGCTTTTGCATTCATTTGAGCCAGCTTTACAGTATTTGCATCCCATTCTGCAAATTGAGTTTGAGGGAGCTCATATGGGGTTGACACCATTCTCCATAAGTCCCAATTGATGCCTTGGAAGTAGAACTGCATCCTTCTCTTCCAATATTGGTAGTTTGTTCCATCGAACGTTGGAGGCCTAGCAACAAGTGTCCCTTCAAGATTAAGGTTGTTGAGCACTCCATCACCCATTTCTTTAAGACCTTGTTAGGGTTCCTTGAAGCCCGCTCTGATACCAATTGAAAAACACTAGAGGGGGGGTGAATAGAGTTTTAAAATAATTTTAACAATTTATTAAACTCAAACAACCACAATTGAAAATTGGAAGAAGGAGACATGTGTTTTGAGTGGTTCCAACTTTAGCAAATACTAAAGTTGTCAGTCCACTACCTGGTTGCTTACCCAACCGGGATTTTGAAAGTATTTATTTTATTACCTTCTCAAGGATTTATACAAAATACAATACTTTCCTTTACACCCTTTGAACAACCTTCACTTGAAGTAGGTGCACCAACTTTGAGGTAGCCTTCTTGAAGTAACTCCAAGCTCCCCCTTCAAGTAGCCTTCCTCTCTAGAAGTAACCTCCCGTTGCCCCAGCCTTCTGAAGTAGCTCAAAGTCACCTTCTTCACCAAGAAGATCTCCACCCTCTCCAATCAGCAGCCTCCAACCTAGGAGTAGCAAGGAGAGTACAAACGATAATAGAGAACAAGAAAGGAAAAAGGAAATTACAACTTATCCTTTGTAGCCCAAGGCTTGATTTGCCTAGATCAAGTGTATAGATCTCCTAACCAAGTGTATGAACTTGTGATTGTAGTGGGTAGGAGATACTAGCCTATAGGACACGAATTTTGAGCTAAAGAAGGAAATGGCCAATTGTCACAATGCTCAAATTGCTCACAAACAGATTGCTCAAAGTATGCTCAAGGATTTCTCAAGTGTAACAAGTGAGTTTAAGTGTCCTATGGCTTGTCCTATTTATAGGAATGGCCTAAGGATGCTTAAGGACGTTCTAGACAACTTCTAGGGGTTTCTAAGTGCTTAACTAGCCATTAGGTACAAGTTTGTTGCTTTAACAACGGCGAATTAATTAATTCTGCAATTGTTGTCAGAGACCATCTCAGTCGAGGAATGGTCGACCGAGACACCTACTCGGTCGAACTTTTGTCAACCGACAGGCTCTCTGAAACAAGTGATTTGCAACGTCTATCTCCAACTACCAACTACCTTGTCAGTTGGGTCTAACGGCTACTTTGGATCTTTCTCGGTCGAGAAGATTGTCGACCGAGAGTGTCTCGGTCGAGGAGTTTGTCGACTGAGATTGATCCTATTTCAATGTTTCAATTTAGGCACTAATTATATGTATGAGTGTGCATATGTGATCCTATTTGAAGGGGATGACCTATCTAAATGTGGTGTTTAGCTAGGGAGAATCTAACGCTTGATTTACATGAAATCTAAGTACTTGTACATTATATATTTGTACAAGTTTTTACAAGGCGATTACATTTCATGAAAATACAAACATATAAGCATATGGATTTCCCTAATTGCTTTTGTCATCCACCTTGTTCCTGCACACTCAAGTAGCTCGTTAGATCAATAAGAATGAAATGTTTGTCATAATCAAAACAAAGGGATTTATAGATGTCCATTTAGCCAACACTACTACCAACTCACGAGGTGGAATTTTCCATCGATCTTATGCACGAGACTTCACCTATCTTGAAGAAGCCTTACCGCTTGGCCCCAACTAAACATCTTGAGCTTAAGAAGTAGCTTTAGGAGATTCTTGGCATGGGTTTTATCTGCCCCAACATCTCACCTTGCAGAGCCCCTATTTTTTTTCGTGAAGATGATGGATGGTTCATTATGGATGGGCACGGACTATCGCATTCTCAACCATGTCACAGTGAAGAATTGTTATTCCTTACCTGACACTAAAGACTTGTTCGATTAGCTGAAGTCTTCCATTGTGTTTTATAAGATGGATTTGTGAAGTGTCTACTACCAGATTTGTGTAAAGGATGAGGATATGCCAAATATAACGTTCACAACTCAATAAGGGTGTTATGAGTTCCTGGTCATGCCTTTTGGTTTGACTAATGCCCATGATACTTTCACATATATGATTGACTGGGTATTCCACCCTTATCTCGATCAATTTGTGGTGGTATTCATTGATGACATTTTTTATTACTCTGAAATGGAAGAACAACATCGCAGACACTTGTGGATTATGCTCAACACACTGAAACTGTTTTTTTGCTCAATTCTAAAAATGTGAGTTTTGGATAAAGGAAGTTATGTTTCTGGGTCATGTGATTTCTATAAGACATATAGTTGTTGATCCTATGAAGGAAGAAGTCGTGACCAAGTGGAAAGCTCCAAAGAATCTCTCAGATATTTGTAGTTTCCTTGGGTTAGCAAGTTACTATCAGAGTTTCATCTAGAGATTCTCAGAGTAGCCTTGCCTTTGACTAAGTTGACAAGGAAGGAGATCAATTTCTCATGGTCACCTCAATGTGAGGACAATTTTCAGAAGCTGAAGGAGTGTTTGACATGCACCTATTCTTGCTTTGCCTGTTGAAGGAATACCCTATGATGTTTAGCCAATGCTTCCAAACAAGGCATAGGGTGTGTCTTGATGCAAGATTGTAGAGTGATTGCCTATGCACCGCCAACTGAAACCGAATGAAGAAAATTGGTCTAAAAATCTGGTGACACAATCTCTATGGAATGAAGTTTGAAGTCTTCTTTGACCATAAAATCTTTAGGTGACGACAAAAGATATGAACAAGTGATAGAGAAAGTGGATGGAGTACCTTAAGAACTATGCCTTTACCATCACCTACCATCCTGGTAAAGGAAATGTAGTTGTTGATGCTCTGAGTCAGAAGAAGGATATTGTATGTGCTACTATGATTTAAAAAGTGTGCAAGAATTTGGAACATTTTTCTAGTTGGCAACCTTGGCATGCTGATTTAGTGGATGAAGATAAGCTATGTGTGCACATGGCTAGTTTGTCCGTTACACTGACCTAGATCTTAGAGGTTGTAGATGCACATTTGGAGAGTTATGAGCTTGAGGAGATGAAGGCCTTTAATAGAGAAACCACAATCTGACTTCTCAATTGGACTGGATGGTGCTGCCGACCTCCACCATAGGTTGTGGATTCCTGATGTTGTAAATCTAAGGTAGAAGGTTCTGAGTGAAGCTCATGGGTCTAAGTACACTATTCATCCTGGCACAACTAAAATGTACAAGGACTTACAATGAAGCTTCTGGTGGAATAATATAAATACCGATATAGCTTTGTTTGTTGTAAAATGTTTGACATGCTAGCAATTCAAGATAAATCATCAATTACCTGGTGGTTTTCTTCATCCACTTGAGATTCCAGAATGCAAATGGGAGAAGATTACCATGGAATTTTTTACTACCTTCCCTAAATCCAAGAAAGGTTATGATGTTGTTTGGGTGGTGATTGATTGACTCACAAAGTTTGCCCATTTCTTTCCTTTCAAATCCAAAAACAAATTTGTTGGTATGGCTCAATTGTGTGTTGAGTGGATAGCTCGTATGTGTGGAGTGCCTAAAGTGATAGTTTCTGACCATGACCTGAAGTTTACCTCCTAATTATGGAGTCAGATTCATGAAGAGATGGGGACTGACCTATGATATAGTACAACATATCATCTACAAACCGATGGTTAGTCAGAAAGGATAATGTAGATTTTGGAGGTTTTTCTTTGTGCTTTTTTGATGGATTGTGGATGTTCTTGGGATAGCTATCTGCCATTATTTGAGTTTGTTTACAACAACAACTACCAAGCTCGTATTGGTATGGAACCTTTTGAAGCTCTCTATGGTAGACCTTCTCATTCACGTTTGCATTGGGATGATGTTGGTGAATGTTCTCTGCTTAATACAGATGCTATGTAGATGATCATATATAAAATTCATCTAATTAAAAAGTGTATGAAAGTTGCTCAAGATTGAAAATAGATGTATGTTGACAAGAAGAGATATGATGTTAGCTTCTTAGTGGGTGACTATGTGTGATTGAAGATCAAGCCTATACACTCTATTACTAGATCTAAAGTTAAAGACAAACTGAGTCCCCTCTTTACTGGACCATTCAAGATCTTGGATAAGGTTGGAGATTGTGCATACAATTAGCTTTTCCTCCTACCTATGATAAGATTCATAATGTGTTTCATTTCTCTATGTTGAAGATGTATGTGAAGGACCCTTCTCATGTACTTACTATTAATCCAATGGAGACTCATGTGAATCTAACATATCAGGAGCTACATGTGAAGATCTTGGACTCCCCAGTAAAGTAGATGAAGAACAAAGAGATTTAGTTGATGAAAGTTTTGTGGAAATATCATGGTTTGGAAGAAACTACTTGGGACTTGAGAGATGATATGCTACGTACTCATCCTTCTCATTTTGTTTGAGATTTTGGGGATGAAATTATTTTTAAGGGGTGGAGTTTTGTAACATACTGAATTCTGAATGTAATCTCCATGTAACCCTTTTTCCTAAGTTTTCTTCTCATTTATCCTTTACGTCATTGTTGATGAATTAGTGGAATTTATAGTGGTTTGGGGAACATTTGTTAAATAATTATACCAATGGAAAGGTTTATTCACATATACCCTAGTGAAATCTTATTTAAGGATCTAAAATGCAAAATCACCACTTAAGTGGAACAATGGTAAATAAATTTGTGCTAGAAGTGTAAGGCCCAAACCTTGCTTAATGTGTTGAACAAGCTTAATTACCATAATTAAGTGCTCTAAATATTAATCTAACCTTATGAGGTATTTTTGAAATCATGATATAAGCTTAAGCTTCAAGTTTGGTCCAATTTGGATGTTGTTTATGCAAGATATTCAATTTTTATGAACATTTTGGAATTTTTTGCAATTTACCCAATTGGGAGGTTTTCTTTTCAAATTGTCACATGCCTTATGATCCTTAGATGTTTCCTTATCATTTTATATTTTGTTGGGCCATGGGGCGCCTAGTTGTACCTTGGTTTGGCAGTGCTTCTCTTCAAGGACATTTTTGGGATTTCCCCCTTTATGGATGAGCTTATCTTAGGGGTTATCAAGCAATGGGGTTGTTTCTTTGTTTGGAAGCCAGTGGTTAGACTAGAGAACAAAAAAAGAAGTCTCTAGGAGATGTGGAACAACTGTTTGCATGACCATAGAATCTCTAGGCTATGGACACATGGAAAGCTCCATGGACACCTTGTGCTTGACTCCTTCCTTATTCATAAAGGCTTGCATGTCCATGGGTACCCTTATCAATGAATACATGGAAAGAAACTTGACACCTCATGCTTGGCTTCTTCCTTATCCACAAAGGCTTGCATTTCCATGGACACATGGAAAGTAACTTGAAACCTCCTCCTTTGCTTCTTCCTTAACCATAAAGCATTATATACTCCTTCATTACCTCCTGGCTGAAATATTTGATCCATTTCACCTCCCTCCAACTTAGAACTTCATCCTCTCTCCATTTGTCCATAGACGAGCTATCCCAAGGTAGAAGAAGAAGCCAACTTTATAAAGAAGGTCTTCAGGGTTTCATCAAAGCTCATCTAGGGTTTCTAAAGTCATCTTTTGACGTTCCTCACCAAGGCAAGTAGGTTTCTTCCCCTTCTCCTCTATTTTCCCTATTGTTCTTCTTCTATCCACCTTCCTCTAGGTCAGAACCCTTATAAGGAACCCGCCTCCCGGCAACCCCCAATTAAGGGAGACAGAAAGGTCAGAGCCATTATCCAATAACCTGGATCATAGGTTCAACAAATAATCAATAATAATTATGAAATTCTACTAACTAAACTGGTATTTGGTATAAAATTAAAACTTTACTTACCTTTGAAAACTTTGGAAATCTATCTATCTAGAGCTTGAATTATTCTATCTAATCCTCCTTGGACTGTATTTCTTATTTTCACAATGTGCCACTTTACGTATTATTCATTCCAAGGTTGTACCTAAAACGCCGACAAACAAAACATCAATCAACATACGGGGATATGCTGGTATGTGGGGACAACCAAAATTTCACAAATATGGCTAACAATTTAATAATCACAATCTAATTATTTAACAAGCCAATTTACATTTTCAATGTGTCATTCTCCACCACTTTTTCCCTAACCCTGGCATACCCCTCAAGGGTTTCTCTTTTGCCATTGACTTAAGGCCACCTTCTCAATCCCGAGCTTGGTGCCTGGGAGTTACCTTTCATGGTTCTCCATAGTCATGCATCATAGACCACCTTCTCATTCCCGAGTTTGGTGTTTGGGGTCACCTCTCATGGTGCCCATGGGTCTACCCTCTTGGGCCTGGCCTTTTATGGCATCTTCCATCAGGGTGGCATGTAGGTGCGAGAATTCACATGTATATATAACTGTGATAGCAATAGTGACTTTATAGTTGCAGTATGAACATGCAAATTGTTTATATTGCATTCACTACAAGGAAACATTCAGAAAACCCTCGGGAAACTAATGTCATTAACCATAATTAACCACATACATGATAGGTTGAATTGAGATAGAATAGTCCAATCAATCAAGACATCCAATCAAGAAAGTATAAGAGTCCTGAAATTACATCCAATTCCTTTTTATCAAAATCTATTCAAACCATCTTGCGACTTATGGTTTCTATTCCCTTTTAGGGTTTACTTTGCAATTCGGGTTTTACTTCCCTTTACTCTTTTTAAACCCTAATTTTCTCATCTATCCTTCACAAAAGTTATTAAGGTTACCTTTTACAAACACATAACCTTTTTCTTGATTAAAGCACAATTAACCATCAATTAAGTCCATTAAGCTTCTTTTCCATTAAAGCTATCATTTTTATCCTCTTTAATCTATGACAAAGTCATTATACTCATTTATCATCAATTCGTAGTTCATTATGCTCTAATACTCATATGAACATTATTTGTCATTAATTCTACCTTTTATCCTCTAGGAAACCCTAATTTCCACATTAAGGGTATTTAACCACAATGAGGAACTTTAATGCTCGAAATAGCTTAGATTCAGCATATTCCAACTTTAATCATGAAATTAATCAATTAAAGCCATTAATAATCTCATTCACTAATATTAGGGTTTCAAGGCCCATTAAATCTTTTTTTTTGGATAAGGTAAAATATTATAAAACACCAAAAACCGAATAAGGGAAGCCAAAAAATCCCATATACTGTACAAGATCTAGGCAAGATCCCATCTCTAAGCTATAAGAGTACTGACCCCTAGCAAGAGGTTCAACATGTCTCTAACATGCCAGCTCAACCTATTTACAACCATCTCAAAACCCAAAATGTTATTGCAGGCCTTCTTACCATGTAACCTGCCATTTCTTTCTTTGATACAATCGAGCATCTACTTGAATTTGACTCTACTTCGTCCATCTTACTTTCAAAATAACTTTCCATCCTATGTACTCCCAAAGACTAGTGCATGCACCGCTTGAACAGTTCTGGCCTTGCTGTTAGCTTTGACCCTGAGATAGAGAGAACCTTTCATCGTCAGAGTAGAGAGAACCAAGCTAGGATGGCACAAGAGGAGGAAATTTCCTAAAGGGTAGCTCAAGCCCTTAATGCACAAAGAGAAAGGCTTATGCATGAAGCCCAAGCTATATTTCAAGAAGAAATCCTAGCAGCTCAAGCAACAACTCAACAAGATGAGTTACAAAAAGACCTTCGAGAATTCTCAATACCTAAAGTTGTTGATGAGCATCACCCAGTCAACCTCCTCCCATCAACGCTCTGAATTTTGAGATCAGAGCCCATTGGGTAACCTGCTTCAGAACAATCCTTTCTATGGTAAGAAAGGAAAGGATAGTCAAGAACATCTTCTAAGGTTCATAGATCTATGTGCTATGACAAAGCAAAATGGAGTCTCAGATGATGCTATCAGACTCCATCTCTTCAAATATTCTCTTGCTGATAGAGCCATGAGTTGGTATAACTCCTTGCAATGCAAACCCATCACTACTTCAGAACAACTTCAAAATGTTTTTCTAGAAAAATTTTATCCTCCTTCTCTCACCTATGAAATTAGGGGCCGGATAACACAATGTACTCAGGTCCCTGGTGAAACCCTTGCAGAAACATGGAAAAGATACAAAGAGCTCCTACGCAAGTGTCCACATCATGGCATTCCTAAGAATTAATCAACTCATTGAAATCTTTTATAGGGGTGTGGATGATGATATCAAGAAGTTCTTAGACTCCTCATCTGGAGGAAACTTCATGTGTCAAAGTTATGATAGTGCATGGAAGGTTGTCACCCTTGGAGATGAAAACCAAGCCAACTGGGCTAGATCTATAGGTAAAAGAGTGTTGAAGGTTTCTATGGAAGAAGCTACTCCTGAGTACAAGTCTATCGCCGAGTCTCTTAAGCTTCTAGTTGCCCAGCAAGACCAACTTGAATCATCTTTTACCGCCTATGAAAGATGACACTCACCCCCTCGACAAAAAGAACAAGTCAAGTCAACTTCACTATTCTATTAAGCATGTAAAGGCACCGATCATTCTACAATAGCCTATAATATCCTCTATGATGTTGTTCTGGGAAATACTTGTACCCCAGGAGATAATGGTCAGATGGAAAATCTGAATGCTATCAACACTATCCCTGGTCAAGGATATTATAATCTGAATCAAAACAGGAACCATCTGGGTTTTCAATATGGAAATCCTTTCAGAGTGGAAAACTCGTGACAAATTGGTTCAAAATATCAACAACGAGGTCCGCCAAGATTCGAATATAACCAACAACCAAATTTTGGGAATCAAGGGAACTTTAGAGGTAACTTCCAGAATAGAAACTACAGTAATTATCAGAACAATTCTTTGGTTCAGAATCCAAACCACATCCCTTATCAACAACAAGCACAGCAGCCCAGTCCCATCTCTCCTAATGACAAACTCTCAGCCATTGAGAAGATGTTGCAGTCACATCAGACCATGATGGCGAACCAGCAAGCCCATCAGAAGGCTATTGAATCTCAACTAGCTCAACTTTCTGCTAGCCTCAAGCCACCTATTGGAGCTTTTGCTGGCCAACCAGAGAACAATCCTAAGTACCCTAAACAACTGAAGGTTGTCACCACTAGGTCTGGAAAAGACTATTCAGATCCTCCTGACAAGAAACCCATGGTTGTTACAGACAATGATGACTTTGTGATTGCTCTAGATTCTACAGTACCTGAATCTCAACCAAAAGAACCACCAACTGCTGATAAGACAAACAAAGAAAGTTTTGAAGAACCTATTGTTGAAGAAGTTGAAGAAACACCTGAGCCAGATGTGCCAGTGTACATGCCTCGTCCTCCTTTCCCAGCTCGTTTGAAGCAGACAAAGCTTGATACTCGATTCAACAAGTTCAAGGAAGCTATGAAGAAGCTTCATGTTGATATACCATTTTTAGATGTGTTGGCTGAGATACCATCTGGAAAAAGTACTTGAAGTCACTTCTCACAAGGAAGTATACTACTAAACAATACGAGACAGTGAAGTTAGCAACAACCACTTCTGATATCATTCAGAGCAAGATGCCCAAGAAGCAGAAAGACTTGGGATCCTTTAGGATTTCAAGCCATATCAGTGACTCTTCATGTAAGAAGGGATTGGTCGATCTTGGTGATAGCATCTCTATCATGCAACTCAGCCTTTGCAAGAGGAAATGGTTTGTATAACTTCTCCCAACTGGCATGACCATATAGCTCACAGACAATTCTATGAATCTTCCATTGGGAATCATTGAGGATGTCCTAGTCAAGGTAGGCAAAGACTCTTATGTCCCATGTGTTTGTCATCATGGACATAAAAGAGGATTCTATATACCCTATAATCTTCGGTCATCGATTCCTTGCCACTCCAAGAGCTTTGATTGATGTTGAAGCAGGAACCTTGCTCCTTAGACTAGGTAAAGAAATACTAGAGTTCAATGTTTTTGAAAGTATGCGAAGACCAAGCTTGCAAGAAGAAGTCTATTTGATTGAGTGCATTGAGCAAACGTCACTCGTCATGCAAGAGGATTATGAACAAGATGATCCTTTAGAAGTGGTTCTAACAAACCCGATTGTTGATAACTCCATTGATGAACAAGTAAAGAATTGTGTTCTCCAACTAAACTCTGCAGAAGAGGATCCTGAAGCTAAATTTGAGGAACTTAAGGTTGTGAGCGTAACTGAAGAGCCATGCGAGAAACTAGAAGCCCTTTAAATGAAGCCCCTACATGAGGGACTGAAGTATGTGTTTCTAGACGATCTCAAGGTTTGTCCAATTATCATAAATTCCGATCTAACGTCCGAACAAGAAGATAAACTTCTAACAGAATTAAGAGAAAGAAGAAAAGTTATCGGATATAGGATGAGTGATCTCACCGGGGTCAGTCAAGTGCTTTGCATGCATAAAATCCCCATGGTGGATGACCACAAGATGACTGTTGAACATCAACAAAAGCTTAATCCAAATATGAAAGAAGTAGTCTGCTATTAAACCATTAAATTGCTCACTAAAGGAATCATCTATCCTATATCTGATTCACCATGGGTGAGTCCTGTACATGTTGTCCCAAGGAAAAGTGGAACTACTGTGATACGGAATAAAGATAATGAACTCATCCCCACTCGAACAGTTACTGGGTGTAGGATGTGTATCGATTATAAAAAATTGAACAAGGCAACACGCAAGGATCACTTCCCAATGCCCTTTCTAGATCAAGTCTAAGAGCGATTGGCTCACCAGGAATAGTTTTTCGATCTCGATGGTTACTCTAGCTTCTATCATATTCCTATACATCCAGATGATCAAGAGAAAACTACTTTTATTTTCCCTTTGGAACAAACACATTTAGAAGGATGCCATTTGGGCTTTGTAATGCGTCTGCAACCTTCCAACGCTACATGGCAGCTTACTGGTCTAACCGAAACTATTATGGAAGTTTTTATGGATGATTTCTCCATATATGGGGATTCGTACGACTCATGCCTAACACGCCTGTCCCTGGTCCTCAAACGATGTGAAGAAGCACATCTAGTGCTAAATTGGGAGAAGTGTCACTTTATGGTAAAAGAAGGAATTGTCCTTGATCATAGGGTCAGTAATCAAGGAATGGAGGTGGATAAGGAAAAGATCAAAGTGATTTCCAAACTCTCTATACCAACCAATGTAAGTGAGGTCCGCGCGTTCCTTGCTCATTCGGGCTTTTATAGAAGGTTTATCAAGGATTTCTCCAAGATAACCAAGACAATGAAAAACTTATTTCTAAAGAATGTCGATTTCCATTTTGATGAAGAATGCATCAAAAGTTTCAACAACCTGAAGCATGCTCCTACAACAAAACCCATCATCTAAGCTCCAGATTGGAGGCACCCATTCGAAATAATGTGTGATGCCAGTGATTGCGCAATCTGTGTCGTTTTAGGCCAGTGCATAGAGAAGAAACATCATGTCATCTACTATGCATCAAAGACCCTTGATGAAGCTCAGAGGAATTCTGCAACTACCGAGAAGGAACTCTTAGCAGTTGTGTATGCCTTTGACAAGTTCAGATCCTACCTCATTGGTTCAAAGGTCGTTGTTCATACAAATCATGCTTCTATTCATTACCTCCTGAAAAAGAAATATGCAAAACTGAGGCTGATCAAATGAATTCTCCTCTTGTAAGAATTTGATTTGGAGATAAGAGATAAGAAAGGTACAGAGAATGTTGTGGCAGATCACTTGAGTCGTATGCACACCCTGGACACTGAAAAGATCCTAATCAATGACTCTCTTCCAGATGACTAGCTCATGAAAGTCTCACAAGCTACTCCTTGGTACTCAGACTATGTGAACTACCTTGCAACTGGTGTCATCCACCCTGAATGCACCAGAAATGCACTAAATAAATTCATTCATGATGTGAGGCAATATCACTTGGATGAATCATACCTCTTCAAGCTTTGTGTTGATGGTCTCTACAGACATTGAATCACTGAGGAAGTAGCTCAACTTGTTTTAGAGCAATGCCACTCAGGCCCAATTGGAGGACATATGAGTTCTAAGAAAACTGCTCTGAAGGTTTTGCAATGTGGTTTATTTTTGCCAACCATATCCATAGATGCATAAAATTTTGTTTTGTCATGTGAAAAGTGTCAGATAACGGGTAATATTGCAAAAAGAGATGAGATGCCCCTTAAGCTATGGCAAGAAGTAGAGATTTTTGATGTTTGGGGAGTGAACTACATGGGCCCATTCCCACCTTCGTATGGATTTTCCTACATCTTAGTCGTAGTGGATTATGTCTCCAAATGGGTAGAGGCCATACCGACCGTTACTAGTGATTTAAAACATGTCATCAAAATGTTCAAAGATATCATTGTTCCCCGTTTTGGAGTCCCACGCACTGTGATATCTGACAGAGGTTCTCATTTTTTGGAAAGAATCTTCAAATCTCTTATGAGGAAATATGGTATAACACACAAGGTAGCCTCCCCCTACCATCTGCAGACGAGTGTAAAGGTAGAAGTTTCTAATCATCAACTCAAGGCTATCCTAGAAAAGACAGTAGGACAAAATCGAAAGAAATGGTCAGTGAAAATCAATGACGCTTTATGGGCCTACCGAACTACTTTTAAAACTCCTCTTGGAACAACACCCTTCAGACTCATCTATGGAAAGTCATGTCACATGCCTGTAGAAATCGAACATAAAGCTTGGCAGGCAATCAAACAACTAAATTTTGATATGAAGAAAGCTGGACAAGCCAGGATTCTACAACTTTAGGTGCTCGAAGAACTCCGAATGACATCTTATGAGAATGCCATAATCTATAAAGAACGCACAAAGTTGTGGCATTATGGTCATCTGAAGAGGAAACACATTCAAGTGGGAGACCAATTTCTACTGCTCAACTCAAGATTGAGGTTATTCCCAGGGAAACTCTGTGTTGGTCTGGAACATACATTGTCAAAGCATTTATCCACATGGTGCATTCACTTTATGGAGTGAGAAGTTAGGAGATTTTGTGGAAAATGGCCAACGCTTGAAAAGATATTCCACCACTACCGAAATGCAAGCTGATACATAATTGGATCTCTCCAAACCAATTTATCTACCAGCAAACTGAAAGAAGCATGTCGAGCAAGCGACGTAAATCAAAGGCGCTTGTCGAGAGGCAACCCGATCCTTATTTTAGTTTTTTATTTTCAGTTTTGAATTAGACATTTTTGCACTTGGTAGATAATGCATCACAAGATGAAATCTTAAGTTCTGATAGTTTTTATTTTTGAGATTTCAGATGGTTGACACGTCGCCGAAAGGAATGCAACCACATCTGGTGGACCAACTGGCATGATTTTCCGGCTCCATCTCATATTTAGAGTTTGCTCAGGATGAGCAAATTTCTAAGTTCGGGGTGGAGGGTGGGTGGTACATACTTTACTTTCCACCCACTCCTATCTGTTTTAGACTTAAGATTTCATCATTGTAATTGTGAGCAAAATTTTCCAAAATTTTCAAAATATTGAAGTTTTCAAAGTAGTTTCTATAGAAACTTGATGAAGTTTTGACGCTTTTGTTTCAATCAAAGCCATTAACTAGTCGTCTAGTTCTTTTTCATGTAGTTTTGAATCATCATACCCTCCTTATCTGAGGCAAAGCCTCAAGGGGGACAATTTCTGAAACTAGCCAATGGTTAGAAATCACCGTGTGAAGCTTATGAATCCTAACACCATGTTTAGTAAAAATAGCAAGTATCTGTCGAACTGAGAGGGATCAAACACATTGTGCTTCCTAACTATCTAGTGGAATAATAGCATGGAATCTCCACCAGATCCACATCAAGTCATTATTTGAGCAGAGTATGATAAGGAGAACAACCCGATGCCCTGAATTGTAAATCAAGTTACATTCTGATCTGAACTCTCTTCTACACTTCTTCTATCATCTTCTTACCCCTCCGTACATAAAAAAGAAATGAAAATAGCCAAAATAGTGCCAAACCTTAAGTTTAGTGTGGAACACCATCTCTCTCTTTATTCGCTTCTTCCATACCCCTCGCTATGTAATAGGGGCGTACTACCAAGAAAAGATGCCAATGCACACACCAAAAAAAAATAATAAGAGTTGTAGTCAATGAAATTGCAACCAAATAATAAAAATCTCGAGTCAAAAAGAGGAGAGATTTATTTCTTCCTTCCATACTCCCCTTCACTCCCTTTTCCACCTACTGGCACAATGAATGCCTGCTTTGCCAATATCTTGAAAAACACCAGTGTCAAATCATGAGTAAACTTGTTGTTATATGGATGTCTCTGGACTCTTATGAAACACTTAGACATGCTTGATGTTGGAAAAAATGGGGAGGAAGTGATGTTGGGAAACAAACTCAAGAACGGAGATATGGTAAGATGTGTTCAGTGGTCTCAAGAAGTTGAGAGGCTTAGTCATACAGAGTAGAGAGGAAAACAATCATGATGTGAAGATGAGGCAATCACATGAGTGAAAGTATTCATTTGGTGACTGTTTTAGATTTTGTGTTACTCGAGGACGAGCAACATTTAAGTTAGGGGTGCTTTGATAAATGCATATTTATCATGGCTTTAGTCACCTTCTCAGGCCCTATTTTTCTCTAATTACTCGCTTTTATTTGCTATATCTTCTAGTATGTGAGTTGACTTGGCTTAATCATATTTATGCTTGTTTTAATCAAGTTTATACACCTATTTGTAGGTCCAAGAAGTCAAGTTTGGGCCCAGGATTCTCGGTTGCAAAAGTCCCAACCAAAATGGTCTGAAGACCGTGAGGACCCAAATGATCCCAAGACCGTGAAGGTCCAACCGGTCCCAAGACCATGAGGACCCAAACAATTCCAAGAATGATACATCTCGTATTGGTCCTAAGGCCAAGTGAAGGCCTATCGGTCCCAAGACTGAGTGAAGTTCTATCCGTCCCAAGACTGAGTGAAGGCCTATCAGTCCCAAGACTGAGTGAAGTCCTATTGGTCCCAAGACCAAGTGAAGGCTATCGGTCCCAAGACCGGTTGAAGGCTACCGGTCCCAAGACTGTGTAAAGGCTACCGGTCCCAAGACCGTATAAAGGTTACTGGTCCCAAAACCATGCAAAGGCTACCAGTTCCAAGACCGTGACGATCTAAACGGTCTCCAGACCATGAAGATCCAAATGGTCCCGAGACCGTTCAAGACCCCCTTGGAGCCTATAAATAGTACTCAAGGGGTCCTCATTTGGAGGGAGGTTGGGCGAGGCCCAAAGGCTGCCTCAATCGTTCCATAGCTACTTCATCCTCTAATGAGGCTGTTAGGCTACAGGTCTGTCCTCAGCCTAAGGAGACAATCTCTACAGTCAAAATCCTGCCTCTGTGGTGGCCTTGCATCCCTGTTCATCCATATCTGAGGTGCTCCTCCTATTGCGAACAAGGACTATGAGAAGAGAGAGAAGGCGGAGAGAGAAGATCTACCATGTATATCGTGGTGTTCTCCGCTCCTCATCCACATTTGCCCTGACGTTGTGTAGAAGACTATTTCTCCACCGAGCTGTGATCGTCTTCTTCACCATGCTCATGGTGGAATCTTCTCTCTCTCTTATTAATTTTTTTTCTCTCACCATGACCAAGCAGTTCTCTTTTGCTAAGGTGCGGGGACTAGCCCCACTGCTCATTCTTACATGTTCAAATATTAAACATTCCATGGCTTGTATATACCTTTTCATTTCGTTGTTAATTGTTTGATGTGTGCTTTTGGATTGATCACCTACTTGCATTATCTATTTCATTCCAATGTTGCGAGAACTTCAATACGTGGGTTTTGAATATCAATTAATGCGGTTGACTCCTTGACGAGAACTTCTGATGGGATTCCCTGAAGTCGTAAGTGTGTATCTGTGAGGGACGAGACATCTAGCCCACAGAGACGCTTCTTTGTGCCTAACGCTCGTATGGTGGGCCCACATCTTTAGTTGGATATATGTATCTTTAGATTCGTAAGTGCATGATCTGGATGGCGACGAGACATCTGATGCCTAAGGTGATGCTTACGTGAACCTGACGTCTGTATGGAGGGTTTGCAACAGCTCCATTTGGATGGTTATATCTAGCCTGGATGTTTGTGTTTGGATGTGTTTGCATGTGTAGCAGTGGTGAAACCCGGGGCCATCCCAGCGATTCCCATCATTAATCTTTACTCAACTTTTAATCCTACTTTTACTTTCTTTGCACTTAGTTTAATTAACCTCAACCCAACGTTTGTTCTAAATATTACTCTTGATTCAACTAGATTCGACTAGTAAAACATTCTTAAAAATGTTGTCCCTTGGGATTCGATCCTCAACTATACTGTGATAAAACCCATCCTCTTGTGGGTGGTATTATTGCACAAGGTTTTGGTAAAAACTCAGGGATTTCAACCCTGGGTGAGTTTGTTAGTGCAGTAAGAACCACGTCATATACTACCTTTCATATGGTAGATATCAACTAACCCCCATGATCCTACCTTACAGGTAGATCATTACATAGGGTCGTGGAGTCCTATGGTCCTACCCAAGGGTAGACCAACACATCAACTCATTATAACCTGATGATCCTACACCACGGGTTGACCATGTACTAGGTCATCTATCTCATCATCATCAAAGCTAGAGAGGAGGACCATGATCTGAACTTGTCATGCACACAAAATTATGGCGATAGTCATAGTCATTTTATAGTTGCATGAAATAAAAGTCAATCAAGTAATTATTTCCAAGAAACTGTTAAAACCTCAGGAATCTCCAGGAAACTAAAGTGATTTAACCATAAGTGTAACCACATACCTATTTTGGAGATCTCAAAGAAGCAATATATCCAAATCCAACTAGATGTCCAATCAAGCAAGCCAATCAATCAATCAAGCAAACATTGATCCTAAAAACTTGTATAACACCTAGTTGTTAACATCTCATCCCAAACTACTCTTTATTGAATTGGGATACCTTTCTAAGGTTTCTAAGTCTCATTAGGGTTCATTAGGGTTTCTTAGATCAATTTCTCAAACTTTATCCTTTTTAGGTCAACAAACCCTAAAATAGTTTTTCTACTCATAAATACCCCTAATTACTCAAATTATTCATATTAATAGCCTTTTATACTCAAATTGTCTTTGAAAACATATCTCTATCTTATTCATGGATTTGTGCAATTAAAACCATTAAAAGTCATAGTTATCAAAATTAGGGTTTATGAGCCCGTCAATGCATATTCATGTACATGGAAACCTAAATCAAGTTAATTAGCCCATGGATTATCTATTTAGATATTAAAAACATATTTTTATTAAGAACAAGTTAGTAGGCTCGTAGATTAACCATATTAATCATCTATATTCCACAGAATCATCAAGTTAGGGTTTTTCTCATATTAAAGCATTAGGTTAGCAATTTTATCGCATTTTCGAACTACAGTCAGATTCAAGCTATAAAACTATTTTTAATAAGTTCCTTGCATTTTTTTGATCAAAATTCATATATTATATGTGTCAAACTAAGCTACAATTTATCTTCTACGAATTTTACAAAATTATTACCTTTAGGACCAATTCATGCTGCCACGTGTCTTTTTCATTTTTCTTTTCTCTCGAACCCTTCCCCGGCTCGCGAATCTTTTGAGCAACCCACATACCTGATAACCTAGATCTGACTCTTCATCATCCTCACATGCACGCATGGAAGGGGACAATTCCCCTGTTTCCTCTGTAACATAGGGGACTGGTCACACATCCCTCGTCTCATCGCCTGGTGGCATGTGAAGTGCCAAGGGCCGGCTAGCAGTTCAACTCCCATGCTGCTAGTCCCACAGTGGAAACTAGCACTGTGTGCTAACTGTCAGAGCCTTCTTCCTCACCACAGTACAACTGCCATCCATATATGGTGTCTGAATAGCCCACAGAAGTAGAAGAAGAAGATGGAAGGAAGGGAATTTCTTCTAGTGTGCATGTACTCCTCAAATTCGTGTGAGTTCTCCTATACTAGCCAATTTATCATGGGGGGGGTAGATCCCCTTATATAGATCCAACCATCAGCATAAATGGAGTCCTAAAGCAATTGGGATTTGGGGAAAATCCCAAACTCACTCGAAACCAGGGATGATTGGCTTCGTCCTAATATCCCAGAACCAATGGAGCATTATGCAGCCTCGCACATGGATTGTACATCGAGAAAATCGATCAGGAAAGCCTCCTTAATTGTTCCTTTTTCCAATTTTAAATGAGAAGCAAACACTGTTGGATCAATGATCCAACGGTTATTAAGCCTTGTATTAGAACATAGGTCACAATTGAATTGTGACATTTAATGTTATCCTTTGCACTTTAGGAAAATTACAAAATTCATATCTCGAAAACCGTCGATACTTTTAATCCCAAATTTTAGAGGAAAGTCCATAATGACATAAGCTTCATGTGTGAAATCTTTGGGACTCATAATTGAAAGTATGATAGACTTTTCTTTATATGCAAGTTATCTCTTAATAAGGCATATTTTCTCTCTCTTAATCTTTTATTTTCTTTATTTGGATTCTTTTTACCATTACAAACCATGTGGACTCAAAATCTCATCCATGATGATTCCATTATCCACATTTGCACATATTTCTCATATTTTCATCATTATCTCAAATTTCTTTCTTAATATTGCCTTATTTGATTTCATCTTTTTCTTATAATCATATCGGATCATTAACATGTTATGATCCAAAAAATCACATGCACAAAGGAAATATTACAAAGGAAATCCATTCAATACACACAAATCATACAATTCTCATAATCATACATTTATTAGGGAAATTGCATTTCCAACCATATGAACCCAAAAATTGGGGTTGTAACATGTACTATGTGTGGATCCTTCCCACACTCTTTTGTAGAGAGGTGTATGATTGGCACTGATGTCCTCCTATTGTGAGTGTGTAATTTTGATGCTACTTGTGTGTCTTCTTGCTTTATCTTTGAATTGTGTATTCTCATAGATGATCAATTATGATTCAACTGGGGACTAGGATGATCATGGGTATGAGTTTCTTCATACAACCCTCATGAGGTAGTTCCTTTACATGAGGTAGTATCTTCTCTTGAGGCTCAACCTTCCTATCCATTTGATTCACATGACTTTGATGACTACCCTAGGATGCAGCCCCATCAATATTTGCCATTAGAGGCTCGTGCTACTTTGGGTGATTTGGTTGAAGCTCATACTTCACAGATACCGACAAGATTATTGGTGCAGATGGTGGATTATTTAGCTCGACAATCCTACCAACATATGGGCACAATTTGCATTTTGGAGGATCTTCTCATGTATGGGGATTTTCTTTAGACACCATAAGTCAAAGTGTAGATATGTCTTCAGCCAATGCAGGGGTAGGCTCTTAATGGCATAGATTTGTTGCCTTGGTTGTGGAGATACCTTTTAGAATCTCCTCTTCTGATCACAAATGGTCCACCAGCGGTATTAGCTCTAATACGAAGAATGAGGGACATTCTTCTGGGTCTTCTTCCACTGATCATCGACCCTCGACCAAGAGGTTGACTGGGTGGATGAAGAAGCTGTTGCATTCTTTAGCATTTGTATTAAATGATGTATTTTCCTTTCCTACAAGAAAATCATGTGTTTGGTATGCTAGTATTTTGTAAAAATTCTTAAATTTAAAATAAAGCTTTGAGTTTTGAATATGAAAAATATTGTGAGGTCTTGTGATCTTCGATTCAGGATAGGATTTATGAGTTTGGTCTTTCAAAGACGAATGGGTAATCAGTGGATTGCCTTTATCCGTGTGTTGATATAAGGTGGCAGATTGTAGTGATTCACCGACCTTGTCTCAGGAACCTGCTTGTCTTGAGATACAAGTCTGCATTGATTGTTGATGTGCAATTTTGTCAAGGAAAAGGACATGAAGTCCCCTTTCTCTAAAAAATGAGTCTTCCCTATTTAAGATCTATATAGATTTGGATCCCTCATTTCTTACAACACAACTTGTCTCTCATGACTCAAGGTCATTAGAGAAGGAAAAATGTGAGATCCCACTTTTGCAACATCCTCCCATCAACATGTCTTTGGTGTAATATTGTATTATTGATCTTTCATAGACTAATGAGATCGAGCTAAAAAGTTTTAACGTGACTCATCATCCTCATCATTGAATACATACTTGGGGAAAGGGAGTTGATGTCGGCAGAGTCACACTTTCCATTTTTGTGATGTCTCTCTAACTACCACCTTGGAGAATGTGGTAAAGATCATCTGAATTCCCCTACATGACTGATGACATGTGGTACCAAGGAAACCAAGCCAGGATATTGAAGTAGAGAATCTTTGCAGCATGAAGAAATCATAAGTGGCTCAATGGTTGACTGGTATAATAACTCCATTTAAATGGGCTCGTTGAGGGAGTTGTTTAAGAGTGAGGAGCGTCTTGATGTCGATTCTCCTGATAGATTTTGGCAATAGGTGTGTGCTTTAATCATCATATAAGAGCCTCTATTTGGAGAGACTATTTGACAGGTGATGGGTTCTGCTTCTAGACACATGGACGCTCTATAGAGAAAGGATAATAATGTCCCTTTGACACTGGATGATTTGTATGAATTCTTGGATTAGGAACAACTGATTGGAAATATAAGTGACCCTTCCAGGTTCTCCAAATTTATCTAGGAATATAAATTGGTCATGCCAAATTGATAGTGTTTGAATCCTCATTATAGCGTGGTGAAGGAGTTTCTATAAAAGCACATTTAGGTGGGTGAGCCCTTTCCGTGACATTGAGATTTGCCTCATTGGCTTTGTAGTCTGAAGGCTATAAATTTTGATTGAGGATGGCTGGATTTCCACCTTTATAACTTAGCATATGGCATGGTCGTGCCTTCTTTTCAGTGGATGATCATGTTTTCTTATCTACAAGGCTCATTGCATACTACCTTGTGTAGTGATGTGACAGTGGAATCGTCGGTCGTGTTTGTATCATGTTGAAGCTCTTCCTCCATTTTTTAAGAAATTGATGCTAGATTATCCAATAGTTCACAAGACGGTGAAGGATATGTGGTTTCATGGGAAGAGGTTCATCTTGGTATTACTCCCCTATGTGTTGAGACTACTCTCCTAAGTATATGGAGTGGCTTGCACCAATACCTTTAGTGGCAGTGACTTGTGATTCTTCTGAAGAAACATAGTGTTGTCTCTTTTATTTTTTTTGCTCATATTTTTGTTTTCTGTTGGCATATGAAGTCAAAGTTCTATAATCATTTTATTTGTGTAATAGAAATATTTTTTTGGTTCCTGAGATGTTACAACTTCTATGGGTACTCCCTTCATTATATTTGGAAATGTACATTGAACTTGAGTACTTGAGGTGTATATGACTATGAGATCCTTTTTAACAAGTCATTATTCAAGATAGTCTAAAAATCATGTCTATGTGTTTTAGGACTCCTAGGATAGCTATAGGTTTTCATATGTTTGGGTCACCTCCTTCTTGTCTACCTCATTGCATGAAGTTGGAAGATTGAAACCTCAAGTGCTTTAAGCTATCTCTCATCCTTATTTGTTGGTACATGTTTCATTCATCCAAATGTCCATGGCCCATTCTATTATGAGGGGGGCCCTCATCCTAGCGGGAAGATGGAGGAAGCTCTATAGGACCTAGTTGTCATTTTAAGAGATAAAACCATGTCATGTAACTAGTGCACAAGTGACAATTCCCTACTTAGTTGGGCCAAGGTGCCATATTTTAGAGACATCCTAGTAGCGTTTACTTCTGACATGCTTTAGTGTAGCGATCGACCTAGAGCATGCATCTTCCTATTTAAAGGGATTTCCTAATTATCCTTTTTTTTTGTAAAATGACCATTGATTGTGGGTCTTTTTGTTTAAACCAATTTATTTAGTATGAGATCCAAGGGTTGTGTGAGGAATGAGTGAAGTTTTCCTATGGCTGGTTTCCCATCTAATGACTGATGGGTTAATTTAAGTAAAGCTCGGTCCCACCTCTTGTCACAATGAGGAAAATGTACTAGCAAGGAGTTTCAACCTTCATCCTTATCCCAATGGTCCTTTCCTTTTAGGTTAACCTTGACATATGTAAATGTTATGGAATCTCCCTAGGTATATATGGCAGGTTCTTGATTGTGAGAATCAGTTATGACTTGCCTTTAGGGACTAATAGCATGTACCATTCTTATTTTTTATCATGGGGCTTCTCCTTTCTGAAGACATAGTCATGAACATTTTTAAGTGAATTTGATTAACTCGGCCTATTTTAGGGTGTTTACTTTTAGGTTAGTGAATCTTTCATCTCTCAGGGTAACGATCATGTAACTTCCATCTGAAGTCGTAGGATCTACTTTGATGTTTCCTCTTCAGGATGCACGAGGTATGATATTAGGTGTTTAAGTAGAATTTAGGTGTACTTTAGAAGAATGGGATCTTTTTCTCAGTGAAATGGCTTTTTGCCAGAGGAAGGATCGTTGCGGTAGTCTGATCAACAATAGTAGAATTTTACAATGACACTATTTTTATGATGAAGATGAAATTATCCATCCACGTCTGACAGGTGCAGGCCGCCCAACATATTAGATGAATCACAATACCAACTCATCCTTCTTAAATATGTGAGATCGAACATTCTTGTTGAATGCTCGAATCATTTTTCCTTGATAACACTATGCATGGCGAAGTGCTTTTTGGACGTTGTTCTTCAAGTGTGTTGAGGCAGTAAACTTGATTTTGAAGCCATTCAATAACTGGAATATATGCTTCTCATAGTATGCAGAGTGAAGAGATTTTCATTTGTACTAGAAGGACTTCTACAATATTGCACACTAGGGAGTATGGAATATCCCCTGTTGAAGTTTTAATGGAAGTGATGTTGGACCACAAAACCATTGGATGGTATTCATTCCAGTTAGCATGAGAGTTGATAGTCTTTTTAAAAAATTTGATCAGATTTTTATTAGTAGCTTCAACAACTCCATTCATCTCTGGTCGATAAGGAGACATTTGATGATGTTTGATTCTCAAATGTATTAGGTACTCCTTGACGGTCTTGGCAATGAATTTTGTCCCATTTTATGAAAGGATCTCGTGAGGTGCCTCGTACTGGCCTATGATGTTGTTTTGAGGAACTTCATGACCTGGTGGGCTTATGCATAAGTGATAGACACTACTTTGACCCATTTGGTAAAGTAATCAATTACAACAAGGATGAATCATTTTCCATTTGATGCTTTAGGGCTGATCTTGTAGATCATGTTAATAGCCATGTTGAGAATGGACAAGGCATGGACATGTTGTAGAGTTGGTTTGTCGGTGAATGGATATAGTCCCCATGGACTTGACATGCTAGGTGTTTGTAGAAAAATTGACAGTAGTTAGTTTTGATGGTGTTCCATTAGTATCTAAGAGTTGTATTTTTTTCCTAGAATGACTCCATTTATGTGTGTATCGCATGACCTGACATGGACTCTCTTCATTGGATCTTGATATTTTATCTAGATGATGCAATGGAAAAGAGTCTGGTAATATGTTCTATGGTATAGTTGTTCCACCCCTAGAAAATACTCGTTACTTTTCTCTTGAGTTCCAATTGCTCTATATGGTTAGGTTCTCATGAATGACTTAATTTAATAGATATATATTGATGTTGTGAAACCAAGCCATTTCTTCATCAAGGTGTAATGTGGATGACTATTTAATATGTCGATTAACTAAGCGTCTTAGATTCTAGAGAGAAGGTCTAACCTTCCTAGATGTCTACTCACCAAGAGAGGGTTGCTAGAGCATCAACAAAGGAGTTTTTCTCTATTCTATTGAAGTAGAAGGAGATGTGATCGAGTCTACAAGTGAGAGAATGCATGCCCTCCTAGTATGGTACCATATTTTAATGATAGAATATCCAATTGTTCTGGACTTGAGATATGACAAGGAGGGAGTCACCATAGACCTATAGCCGTTTTACAACTTTATTTTAGGCGATTTGCAGAACTATAGTTCATTCTTCATATTTGTCCATGTTGTTTGTGGCATCAAATTCCAGTCATCTTGCTACATGTAGATGATATCCACAAGGGTTTTGTAGGAATATGCCTATTATGGTTCCCTTTAGATTTACAGTTCCAAAGAAGAAGATTGTCCATATGTCAGCATATGGAGGAATCTCCATGTCTAGTGGGTTGAACATCCCTATATCTTCATCTGGGAACTCAAATTCATGAGTACCTTATTCCTTAAATGAGGAACAAATTAGTTGATCTATGAGGGCTTGTGCTTTGACCGCCTTCACAGGGAGATACATAATTTCAAACTCTAACAACATCACCTACCATTTAGTGCATCATATGGTTAGAGTTGGGCAATAATATAAGTAGGGGAGTTGATCACGCTTAACAATGAGCAATAGAAGATCATTAGATAGTGGCACAACTTCCTCATTGTGTGAATCAAAGTCAAACAATATTTTTTGATTGTAGTGTAAAAGACTTTGTGTCATTGGAACTTATTGGACAAGTAGTAGATAATGTTCTTGACGTTGGTTTTTGCTTGTCCTAAGACTCTTCCCATTGATCTCACAGATAGAAAGGTGTAGAATGAAAGGAGACCTAGGGATAACTAGACTTAATATTAGAAGATTGGTGAGGTAATATTTGAGCTTTAGAGCACAACCTCACATTGCTCATTCCATACAGAGTTAGAGTTCTTCTGTAGAAGTTTGAAGATTGACTCACATATAGGTGTTAGTGTTGCAATGATGTGGCTAATGTATAGGAGACGCCAAAGCAGGCCTCATATCTTCTTCTCAGTTCTAGATGATGACATTTCCTGGATGGCATGTGCTTTCCCAGGATATACTTTGATCCCTCTCTAGCTAATGATCGATGTATCCTAGTAGGTTACCATATGTTACCCCAAAGGTGCATTTGGAAGGATTAAAATGTAGGGGGAACCATCACAGTCATTGAAAAACTTCTCAAGGTTGGTTATGTGGTCCTTAGGATTTTTAGATTTAGCAATCATGTTTTCCACATAGACCTCCATCTACTTATGCATCATCTCAAGAAAGAGGGCAATCATTTCCCTTTGATATGTAGATCCAACATTCTTTAGACTGAAAGCGAAGACCTGATAGAAGAACACTCTCCATTCTATGATGAAGGCGGTATTTTCTTTGTCTTCTTTTGCCATTTTGCTATGATTATAGTTAGAAAACTTGTCCATGAAGCTGAAACGCACATGGTGGTTGTTTTGTCAACAAGTACAATGTGTAGAAGTGGGAAATTATATTTTAGAGATGCCTTGTTGAGTTCGTGATAGTCCACACGCATCTGTACAATGTCATCATTCTTTATAACTAGTATAATGTTGTTTATACATGAAGCATAGTTGATCGAGTCTAATAAATTGACATTGTGTTGCTTTTGAACTCCCTCCATGATGTTGAGGCTCCATTCTGGTCATAGCTATCTAGCCTTCTATTTAATGGGGTGCACATCAAGGATGATGGGTAGTTGATGAACGATGACTAATTTGCCAACCTCAACATGTTGATGTAGCTCTAGGTGGATGTAGTGGTGTAGAAGCTCCATCAGTTGTTTTTTGACATTTTGAGGAAGACACACCCCCAATTTTGACATGATGTGGCTCAGGGCTAGAGCTGAGGTTGAGTGTCTTAGTATCATCTTTAATATGAAATATTTGATTTTTCTTTGTCATATACTCCAGCATAGGGACATCATTGAACTCAACAAATTCATTGTTGTAGATCTGTGCCACTTCTTTGAAATTGTTGGCAAACTCTTGGAGACCCTTGTTGGCTAAATTGACATTATGATAAATCCCTTTGTTTCGATGATGACAAACATTTCATTCTTGTTGATCTAACGTGCTACTTGAGTGTTGCAGGAATGAGGTGGATGACAAAGCAGTAGGGAATCTATATGCTTGAATGCTTGTAAATTTCATGAAATGTAATAAATTGTAAACGTGTACAAATATATAATGTACAAGTACTTAGACTTCATGTAAATCAAGCGTTAGATCTTCCCTAGCTAAACACCACATTTAGATAGGTCATCCCCTTCAATAGTGTCACATATGCACATTCATACACACACTTAGTGCCTTAATTGAAAGACTGAAACAGGGTCAATCTCGGTCGACAAATTCCTCGACCGAGACACTCTCGGTCGACAAACTTCTCGACCGAGAATGACCCAAGTAGCCGTTAGACACAGCTGAGAAGGTAGTTGGCAGTTGGAGATGAACGTTGTTAATACTTGATCCAGAGAGCCTGTCGGTCGACAAAACTTCGATCGAGTAGGTATCTCGGTCGACAATTTGTCGACTGAGATGGACTCTGACAGCAATTGCAGAATAAAGTAACTAGTCGTTACTAATGTAACTAACTTACACATAACAGCTAGTTGAGCACTAAGAACCCCCTAGAAAGTGTCTAGAACGTCCTTAAGCACTTGTAAGTCATTCCTATAAATAGGACATGCCTTAGGACACCTAAACTTACTAATCTTCACTTGTGATACACTTGAGCTTACACTTGCAATTGTAAATCTGTTTTGAGAAATTGAGCAACACTTGCATTGGCTATTCCTCTCCTTGCTCCAATTTCTTTTCCTATAGGCTAGCATCTCCTATCCACAACAATTACACTTCTATATACATTGGTTAGGAGATCAAAACGCTTGATATAGGAAATCAATCCTTGTGCTACAAGTGGTATTGTAATTTCTGTTTTTCCTTCTTGTTCCTTGTTATCTTTTGTATTCTCCTTGCTACTCCTAGGGTTGGAGGTAGCGGATTGGAGAAGGTTCTTCTTGGTGGAGAAGGTGGACTTCAGACTACTTCAAGAAGGTTGTTGCAACGGGAAGCTACTTCAAGAGGAAGGCTAATTCAAGGGGGAGCTTGAAGTTACTTCAAGAAGGCTGCTTCAAAGTTGGTGCAATTACTTCTAGGTGAAGGCTGTTCGAAGGGTTTGGTGAAAGAATTGTAATTTTATGTAAAGTCCTTGCGAGGTAATAAAATTCAATTCTTCCAAAATCCCGGTTGGGTAAGCAACCGGGTAGTTGATGGAGTTTTGCAACACCACTAAAAATCCTAAAGATGATGAATCCCTAGGTTTAGCCTTGCTAGTACTATGGTAAGAACTACAACAACGTGTACTAAGACACGCGGAAGTCTTATCGTAGTATAGTTAAGGGTCGAATCCTCAGGACAACGGTCTTGATGAAATCAAGATGGAAAACATTTTTAGTTGAACTTAACTACTTAACAGTTGATACTTAGATCGAAAGTTTGATTTGGTTTTAAACTAAGTGCAAGGAAAGTAAAGCAAGAAAGTAGAGATTAAGGTTGTAAACAATGATTAAAAGCCACTAGGGTGTTATCGGGTTTCACACCACTACACATGGATCAAGACATGCAACATAATAAAACAACCTGCAAAGAGAGTCAAATCAGTTAGTATCTTGTAGTCCTAGCTTCCTTTCGGATAACTAGCTACGAGAAGTGTGGAGTATTGCAACGCCAGCCATACCATAATGAATGGTCACATGCTTTGCATTACTCCTTCATGAAATGTGTTCCTCGACCTTACCAAGATTGCACTTCCATACGTCAACTGATTCCATTTCATAGTATGAAAGTGCATTGATGGGGGTGAGTTTACTCCACTCATGAAAGCACTCCTAGATACCGAAACAGACATATGGTGACTACATACATCTAAAACCAACATTCAATCGATATTCAGATCTAAGGGTACAAACATAGACAATTCATACCAAAAGATAATAAGTAACACAAGTTGATGATCAGGCAACTAGCATTCATTAAACGATTGATGTTGAACTGAAAAGAAGAGTATCTCTATTAAAAATTATTGAATTACATTGCATGAAATGAAAACATGGGTAGCGGGGCTACTCCCCGCACCCTAGTGAATGAAACTACTCCCTCATGTCAAGGACAAAGAAGGAGGCGAGAAGAGAGAGAAAGAACGTCATATCCACGGAGGAGGGAAAGTTGAACCCGTGGTGAAGAGAGCAACGATCTTCGCACTTTGTGGTTGACTTGATGAAGGATCTTCTCTTCCCACCTTCTTTGCTGTTGAGAGGAGAGAGAAGATAGCTTGGTGATGGAATGCAGATCTCAAACTGGCAGCCTTGGGGCAGTGGATGGAAGACAAAAGTGCTCTGGAGCTAGAGAGGCAGCCTCTGGACGTCTGAGAATCGATCCCTTTGAAGTGACCCTTGAGGTCCTATTTATAGGCTCAAGTTGAGCCCAAACGGTCTAGAGACCGTTTGGCCTCTCGCGGTCTTGGGACCGTAAGACCTTCTCGCGGTCTTGGGACCGCGAGGCCTTATCGCGGTCTTGGGACCGTGAGTTCTTCTCGCGGTCGTGGGACCGTGAGGCCTTCTCGCGGTCTTGGGACCGTGAGGCCTTCTCGCGATCTTGGGACCGTGAGGCCTTCTCGGGGTCTTGGGATCGTGAGGCCTTCTCGCGGTCTTGGGACCGTGAGGCCTTCTCTCGGTCTTGGGACCGTGAGGCCTTCTCGCGGTCTTGGGACCGTGAGGTCTCCTCGCGGTCTTGGGACCGTGGGGTCTCCTGGCGGTCTTGGGACCGTGGGGTCTTCTCGCGGTCTTAGGACCGTGAGGGGTCTCCTCGCGGTCTTGGGACCGTGAGGTCTTCTCGCGGTCTTGGGACCGTGAGGGGTCTTTGTAATTTTTTTTGTGTTTTCTGAAATGAAAAAATAAGAAAAGTTAGTTTATTGGTGTATCTGCAATAAAGTAAAAAAGTTTAATGATTCTATCTAGTTTATCTAAGAAAGAGTATGGAAAATTAAAGATAACTAATAAAATAACATCACAAAATGGGAGGTTATCACCCCCCCTAACTTAGAGTCTAGCTTGTCCTCAAGTTAGATAGAGCCAAGGCATGTAATGGTGAGGCGATTTTATTCAATTAGGGTTTCCATACTCTTGCTTCAATTCTAGGTCAGAGATCTACCGAGGTCTTATCAGGGCTTCTGCTTACACTAAATCTTTCGAGTATCAAAAGTTTCATGGATCTCAGGTTCCTTTTATATCGTGAATCTCGCATTGGGACCACCTTTCTTATTATGTGCATGTCATCGACTCTAATCAGTTTTATACTTCTTTGGAGAAACCTACCGGTAGCTAGAGTGGGTATGAGGGCTGGCTTAAAAGGCTTATTGTGTAACTCCCCCTTCAAGTGGGGAAGGGTTTGTCTATGCTTTTTAGAGACTCACTACCGGGCACGACACATCTGCCTTCATGAGGGCAGCTGAATGTACCGGCCGGGTGAGCTCTTTTATCAGCCTTTTCATATATTAGGAAACCTTAGGATCTCATTACCGGGCACGACACATCTGCCTTCATGAGGGTAGCTGTATGTACCAGCCGGGTGAGATCTTTGTTGGCTCTTCATATAGGTCCTTATGCATGGCACAACTCTCATGGCTTTATTCAGCACTCTGGCTTTTATTCGAATCTCACATGCTTAGGAAGTGGGTTTTGTTAGGGTTTTTGATTGGGCGGCCAAGCCTCTTTTATTGAAAGAAGAAAACTGTTCTTAGGGTTCCTGACATGCACTTATTTTTAATTGGTGGTCCGCTCGCGAGATTTCTTGATTTTGGATTTCCCTGATTTCCCTCTTGACTTTGAGAGTTTTCGGTTCGCTTTGGCCCTGAAGTTGACCTGTGAAGAGTCTGAGATAGAATTGAAGTAAAAGTATAGAAACCAATAGTGAATGAAATTGATGAATTCTCCATTGCATGCTTGTATGCTAATCTTATTATTTATATGAGGACTACTTTATCTCTAACTTAGCTAAGGTGATTCTTTCCAGGATGAAAGTTATACTTAAAAGTTATTTTATTGAAAAAAATTACTGGAAAAAGTCTAAATATGGACAGAAAGTTTGAAAATTGATATGCGAAAAAAATAGAAGGGTTGAAGCAGAATGATACCTCACCCTTGTCCAATGCACTCCCCCCCTAACTTATCACGCACTCTGTCCACAGAGTGTCAAAGTGATAGGTTGAGAAATGCATGGACAAGGGCATTCAGGCTTCGGTTAATCCTTTATTTGCCCCATGTGTTCTGAGTAAGTTGGCTGCGAACTGTCCCCATAGTGCATGGTAATCCACCTCTATCATGTCCTCTACCGGCTTGTGAAGGGCCAGAATTGTATACATCCAGTAGAGGATGTGGAAGCCGCAGTCATTTGATTCTCTGATTTGCTGGGGGCACCTTGGCAGAAGGCTGGTGATTTGAAGTGATCTCTGTCATATGCCCGCGTGTGCTGACCCAAAAGATCGTGTAATTTGTCAGCACACTTCTTCGCCACCTCCTCCGTTGGTGTCTTTGGAGTTGTAGTGTATGCTTTCCGTTTTGGATCATACTGACTGTCGGAACTGTTGTAGATTATTGTTGTTCCTTCGTGAAGATTGGTTGCCAGTAACATCCAGTGCTCTTGATGAAGGAAAGGTAACATGATGAACTTCAGAGTTGTATGTTGGAGATAAGAGATGGTTGACTCCTTTGTTCCGAAGTTCTTCAGCCCGAGAAGATCATCCTTCATGTAAGCTGACACCATATAGACCGTTTTGTGATTCCGTGCAAGCAAGTATTGATAAGCAGTCATTACACTTACAGACATGGAACCCTTGAACTGTAAGGTCTCACGGAGGGCATCTGCCATAACCAATATATCCCCATCAATATATACCATCTCGTATTTTTTGGCATATAGCCATGACATTATTAGTCGTAGATCGTTATCTGAAAGAGTTTTGCAAGCTTCCGGATTGAAATCGGGAAATGAAGGTTCAATAGCAGATTGGGGTACCATATGTGATGAAGATGTCTTGATGGCTACCCCTGATATCAGATCAATGTCACCTTTATCTGGAGCCAGATCGAAGATGGAAGGATTCCATTGGCTTTGGTTGGTGACATTGGATGGGAGTTTTTCTTTTGTCAACGCCGCTAGGGTTTGTCTGAAAGGTCTCCTCTGCGGACGTTGAATAGATGAAAAGAGATAACGAGGGACGTCGTCTGCCACCATGGTAGGGTCGTTGAAGAATCTTCTGTCGTAGATAAGCTCCATGACATAACGTCCTCGCAGGGAGTGGAAATCATCATTAACGAGTTCAGCGAAAGGGACCTGCTGGTTTAGCGCTAGGATGTGCCTTATGACGTAAAAAGTGTTGTCCCAGGAACCTTCAGCGGCTTGGACTTTTGGGTTAATTATTTTGAACCAGGGGGAGCTCCAGTCCTGGCGGAGAGAAGGGCACGCGGCCCATATGAGCTTTAGCAGCCAGAAAGGGATGCATCTCGCCTCCCCGGCTTCAATTCCAACAAAATTGATTATCCCGACCTTTAAGTCACTGGCACAAAAATTGTACACTTTGGCGTCGCGGGCGACAATGTCCACAATCATAAGCAACCAGTGTTTACAAACTTGGAAAGGCACGGTTATGTATCTTGCTTTTCTTGCGATCCCCCTGTGCAACCTTGTAATGGATTTGTGCTGGAACTCTTTGTACAGTAAGCACAATCCCAGTGTAGGTGAGGCGTTGAGAACCGGTTGCTGACGCCAAGAGCTTTTGTATATCTCGATAGAGTTGGCAAGGAGAGTACGAAACATTGCCATCTTCACCGACGACTGGGGTCGAAGTAAGGAACGAAAGTCTTCACGCGTCATATTGCGTTTGGTTTTCGTGTTTTGATATATGACATCCTCCCCTGCTTTGGCATCATCTACTATAGTGTTGAGGATGAAGATATCCTGTGCGTCTAAGGTAGAGATGGCCGCCATATCTAAATCGTGCATTTTGTTAGGTAGAGGTGGCGGCGGAGGTACTCTTGCGGTGTGGGGGAAGAAGGTTGTTCTAGGCTGTCCATGTACTGCTGCAGATCGTAATCTATATCAGAATCAGAAGGAGTGTCTAAATCTTCATCAGTGTCTAGGCATACTCTTTCTGATTCTTCAAGTTCAGGCACAGACGGTTCGAGTGCAGAGATTTGCTGGGCTGCTGTGGCTGGTGTAGTGCTGATGGTTCCCTGAATGCATTTTTCGAACTCAGGAAAAGCCACTTCTTTGGCAGCCTCCCCCAGAGATCCCGCAGAAAATTTTAGAAATTGATCCCCGAAGTATATGTTGACATTCTCTGTATGAGCAGGGGATTTGTGATCTTTATCACCAGTTTGGTGATCTTGCTGTTGTTTTGGTTCTGCTCCTTGGCTGGGGCCTGCCCCAACATCATCTGGCTTGTCGGAGTCATCAGATGAGGAGGAACTATTGTTTGAGTCAGCGGAGGAGTCAGAATCTTCCCCGTCATCAGCATCATCTTCATCGTCATTAGTTGTCTTCTTTTGTGCTTTCTTCTTGCACAGACGATGGATGGATTGGAGTTCATCATATTGCACTTGCACGTGCTCGTGTGTTTCGAGCAGTGCTTTGTGGGTTTCTTTTAGATCAGAATATCGTTGTTCGGCCGAGAGGAGTCGTGCTGTGAGATCGGTTACTTGAGCTCTTAGCTGAATAAGCTCATTATTTGATGACTCCTCCTGGCGATTATGTAGTTGCGTGAGGGCGGTGGTGATGTCGTCCAGGCGCGTGCTAAAAGCTTGCTGTTGCTGCTTCAGCTCACGGAGGGTTTCTGGCAGAGGTAGAGTCTGCGTAGAAATCCTATCGACTTAGTTTTCCAACACTTCATGCTGGCGTTGTACTCCATGGATCAACTCGGGCAAGTTGTTGTAGTGGCCGTCGATGTGGTCGACTTGCTTGGCCACTGAATCTTGACGTTGTTGGATTCCTTGGAGGATGACTGGCATGGCGCGGTTCTGCTCGCCAATCTGGGCAACCTGTTGTATTAGACCCTGCACACATGAAAAAATAGAATTTAAAATGTTAGATGGGTCGGTGAGGAGGTTTCAGATGGTGTCAAATTGACGTCCGAATTCTACACCGACGTTAGTATAAGGGACCCCAGTAAATGAAGAGTGAGGCAGCTGGGGTCGGGGTGGAATAGTAGTGTCATGCGGAAAAGACACTGTTGATGGACCCGCGAATTGCGTGGTGACTGTAGATGGGGTCACCAGCGATGTCGGGGTGGTGGTGGGTGGAAAAAAGTGGTGACATTCCCGGAGAGAGAAATGGATCTAGGAATGTTGATGGAAAGTCGGTGGATGTAAAGGAGGAGAATTCGGGCATTGTGGTGGAGAATGGGGTGGCCGAAGTGAAGAAGGGTGTGGGTGGTGGTGGGGTGGTAGAGGAAGGTGGTGTGGAGGATGATTGAAGGGTTGTTGATGGTGGTGGGGTGGTAGATATTGGGGTGGTGGAAGGTGGAGAGGTGGTGGCGAGCTCAACATTTAGACTCATTATAAAAGAGTCTAGTGATGAGGATGTAATATGTTCTTCTGGGAGGGGGGGTTCAGGTTTGGGGTTAGGCTTTGATGTACGTGTCCCCGACAGCTCATGTGCTTTTACGAGCCTTCTGGAAGGTCGTTTGACTAGAAGTTTTGTTGTTTTAGCTGCCGGGGCAGTTATACTGAGTTATGCCTGCCCTGCCTTTGCTTTATTTTCTTTGGCCTTGACTGAGGCTATGATTTTGGCGATCTCGACCTCGGTGAATAGGAGCTTGTCCTTGTCATAGTCAGCAAGCTCTGGAAGTGGGATCAGGGTTCTAGTAGATTTTTTGGGGAAGAACACGTAGTGCAGCCTTCCATCCTTATCTTTTAAGATATGGGAGTTCTTTAGTGTCTGTTCGTTGGTAAGGATGTCGCCCTTGATTGGGTTGCATTTGGGTAGAAGTCTATCCATCTTAAGATATTTGATGATAGATGTGATATGACCTCCCATGCAAATTTCTTTTCCGAGGGCAAAGGCTGATAGCTTGAGCAGCATATGTCGTCGAATGTTAATGGGCATTCCTTTTAGGACTGACCAGAGGACAAAAAGGTCAGATATAAGAACATTTCCTGCTTCAAGTCTGGGGAAGAGTGCGTCGATGATGATTTTGTGGAGCGTGTGCACTAGGCCAGAATGAATGTTGGAGGCCTTGCTTGTCCTTGCATCGAAGGTTGGTAACCCCGTTAGTGATTTCCAGAAGGTATGTTTGTTGAACCCGGGGTGTTCTGTGCCAGTTGCCTTAGCTTTCTTCAGCTGGTCTTGATTGTTAACAAAGATTTCATTCAGAAGATTTTCGGTTATGACCACCTCGTTGTTAAAGATTCTGGTGGTTATTCTGCGGTCACCACCGTCCCTTTCTCTATGCATGATGTCCACCACTTCTTTGTTGAAGTAGGTGAAGAATTCTGTTGTGGACTCAATGTAGGAAATTTCAGATACAAAGCAGAGCCGGGAAAGGTTTGAATTGTCAAGAAGAGTGAGGATTCTGTGGTAGATCCCCATCTTCATAAGTATGCTGGGGCCGACATACTTGGTTGGTTTAAGGAGTTGGCTGATGGAGGTGATGTTATGGAGATGAAGGTTTTCGGGTGGTGGTGTTGTGGTGGTGATGGGAGGAAAAATAGGAACAGTTATTGTGGCAGGGGTGGTAGTGGTGGTGGTGGATGGTGGGATGTACCCTGCCAGGATTTGTTCCCTTGTAGAGGCGGGGTGAACCTGCTTCCTGGCTCTCTTCTTAGGTGCTGGCTCAGCTGTGGATTCTTGAGCCATTCTCTTCCCCTTAGATTTTGTAGTGGGTGATTCTTTCTCAGGGGAGGACTGGTATTCTGAGGCCTCGTCAGATGAAATCTCTTCTACCTCCTCTTCATAAGATTCTTCATCTAAACAGCGGTTGATTCACTTTATGTCTTTCATGACGTCAATCAGGTTCACTTGTGCTGGGACCTGTCCAGTCTTTTTGTACTGGTCAACTATGTTTTGGATATTTGTTCGTTCAGCTAGTAATTTCTCCTTTGTCCAGAAAGGAGCATCTGTTGATCCTTGCTTCAAAGGTGAAGTCATTCTGAAATGATTGACAATAAAACAAAAGTTAGAAATCGTAAATTTTGGAATTATAACAAATTAAAATTATTTTGAGTTTGAGTTTTAGTAGTTTGATTGAGTTCAAACGGTCCTGAGACAGTTTGGTCTCAAACGGTCTTGAGACCGTTTGGGCTCACACGGTCTTGAGACCACGAGGATCCAAACGGTCTTGAGACCGCGAGGATCCAAACGGTCTTGAGACCGCGAGGATCCAAACGGTCTTGAGACCGTGAGGATCCAAACGGTCTTGAGACCGTGAGGATCCAAACGGTCTTGAGACCGCGAGGATCCAAACGGTCTTGAGACCGCGAGGGAGACGAACCGCGCGGGGCCTCACGATCTGGAGACTGCGAGGGAGACGAACCGTGCGGGGCCTCACAGTCTGGAGACCGCGAGGGAGACGAACCGCGCGGGGCATGGTCGTTCGTCGGCAGAGAACCAAGAAAATGACGGCGGCGATAAGGGCGGAGAGGAGTTCGAATGCGAGCTATTGTTTAATGAATCACCGGGTTGTGAACATGTCGGTGCGGTCAGCGAATCAGCGAAGAGCCTAGGTGTGGTGGGCGTTACAGCAGGGGCGCACGAGTGACGACGAGCCGGAGATGACAGCGGCGAAGCCGAGTCGTCGGCGAAGAACTTGAAACGGAAGTGGCGTCAGAGAGCGCGGAGATGGAACTCGGAGATGAATAAAACAACGAAGTGTGGATGTTCGGGGTTCAAGAAGAGAGAGACGTTGGTGGGGAGGGTATATTTATAGGTTTTAGGTGGAGTCGGCCTTCCAAACGGTCTTGAGACCACAAGGAATCCTCACGGTCCGGGGACCGCGAGGGCCCAAACGGTCTTGAGACCACGAGGGCCCAAATGGTCCTGAGACCACGAGGGCCCAAACGGTCTTGAGATCGCGAGGGCCCAAACGGTCCTGAGACCGCGAGGGCCCAAACGGTCTTGAGACCGTTTGACCTCAAGATCATGTGGATTTTTTTTATATTTTTAGATTTAAAGAAAAAAAGAAAAACAAAAGAGGTTTAAAAACAAAATAAAAGGCTAGAAAAATTAGGGAAGGTGATACTCATGCCTTGGGTTGCCTCCCAAGAAGCGCTTTGGTTTAACGTCGCTGGCTCGACAAGATTTTGCTTCGGCTATGCTGACTTTATAGGGTCATGTATCTCTATGGTTTGTCTTGATAACTTGTCTGCCGGAGTGTGGTACTTTTTTAATCTGTGACCATTTATGGTCCTCTCTCCTCCATTATCATCGATAATAATGACAGCTCCTGTCTGGTATATATGTTTGATTGTAAAAGGCCCCGACCATTTAGTACGCAATTTTCCAGGAAACATTTTTAATCTGGAGTTGAATAGGAGGACTTTGTCTCTAATGGTTATATCCTTTCTTTTTATGTGGCCATTGTGCCACATCTTAGTTTGTTCTTTGTAAATTCTTGCGTTGTGGTAGGCTGTCATTCATAATTCTTCTAGTTCTTGGAGTTGCAGTTGTCTGAATTCACCAGCGCCTTTGAGATCGAAGTTTAGTTGCTTAATGGCCCACCAAGCCTTATGCTCTAATTCAACTAGAAAATGGCAGGACTTCCCATACACTAATCGAAACAGTGTTGTTCCGATTGGTGTTTTGAAAGATGTACGGTAAGCCCATAGAGCGTCAGATAGTTTGGTGGACCAATCGGTGCAGTGTCGATTGACAGTCATTTCTAGGATAGCTTTAATTTGCCTATTGGAGACTTCGACCTGTCCACATGTCTGTGGATGATACGGTGTAGAAACTTTGTGGTTGACTCCATATTTTCTTAATAAGGCTTCAAGGCTCCGTTCCAAGAAATGTGATCCGCCATCAGATATTATCGTTCTTGGGACGCTGAATCTGGGGAATATTATCTCTTTAAACATCTTGATTACCAGTTTTGAATCACAAGAGGTGGTCAGTAGAGCTTCTACCCATTTTGACACGTAATCCACAGCAACTAAGATGTACATGAATCCGTAGGATGGGGGGAAAGGGCCCATGTATTCTATTCCCCATACATCGAAGAGTTTGATTTCTTGCCATATGTTCAATGGCATTTCATTTCTTCGGGTAATTCCCCCAGATAGTTGACACTTGTCGCATGATCGCACGTATTCATGTGCGTCTTTTGCGATGGTAGGCCAATAAAAGCCAGATTGCAGGACTTTAAGAGCTGTCTTTTTGGAACTCATTTGGCCCCCAGTGGGGCCTGAGTGACAGTGCTCAATAACTGAAGTGATTTCCGTCTCTGGAATGCATCTACGAAAGAGTCCATCTGCGCATAAGCGAAAAAGATAGGGCTCGTCCCAGAAATATTGCTTAGCGTCGTGAATGAACTTCTTTTTGTCGTGATAGGATGCGGACGGGTGAATGATTCCTGTTGCCAAATAATTAACAATGTCGGCATACCAGGGGAATCCATTAGCGACTTTCATTAGTTGGTCGTCCGGGAGGGAGTCTCGGATAGGTACTTTGTCTTCATCCTCGACTCTAATACGGCTGAGATGGTCAGCGACGACGTTTTCCACCCCGCTTTTGTCTTTGATTTCCAAATCGAATTCTTGAAGCATTAATACCTAGCGGATAAGTCTAGGTTTTGCATCTTGCTTCTGAATTAGATACCGTATAGCGGAGTGGTCAGTGTAGACAATGACTTTAGCTCCAATCAGGTATGAGCGGAATTTCTCGAACGCGTAGATGACATCTAAGAATTCCTTTTCTGTATTGGTGTAATTTTTCTGTGCTTCATCCAGCGTTTTAGATGCGTAGTATATAACATAGGGTTTCTTGTTGATTCTTTGCCCTAATACGGCCCCTATGGAATAATCGCTCACGTCACACATGATTTCGAATGGTTGTGACCAGTCTGGAGCTCTTAGAATGGGTGTGGAAATCAAGGCATTTTTCAGAGTTGTGAAACTTTGCAAACATTCTTGGTTAAAGTTGAATTATGTGTCCTTGGTCAGCAGTTGTGTCATGGGTTTTGCTATTTTTGAGAAGTTTTTGATAAATCTTCTGTAAAACCCAGCATGACCTAAGAAAGCACGTACCCCTTTTACATCTTTTGGTGGCATCAATTTTGAGATGACGTCAATTTTTGCTTGATCCACCTCGATCCCTTTGTCGCTCACTCTGTGTCTGAGGACAACACCTTCCGTTACCATAAAATGGCATTTTTCCCAATTTAAGATGAGGTTTGTGTCCTCGCATCTTTGTAGAACTTGAACCAGGTTGAGCAGACAGTTGTCGAAAGAGTTTCCATAAACTGAAAAATCATCCATGATTATCTCCATTATAGATTCTGTTAATCCTGCAAAGATAGCAGACATGCATCTCTAAAAAGTGGCTGGCGCGTTACAAAGCCAGAATGGCATTCTTCTGAAAGCATATGTCCCAAAAGGATAGGTGAAAGTAGTTTTCTCTTGATCTTCCGGGTGTATAGGGATTTGGTAAAACCCGGAATAACCATCGAGGTAACAGAAGAATTTCTGATGAGCTAAGCGCTCGAGGACCTCATCTAGGAAGGGAAAGGGGAAATGATCTTTCCTTGTTGCTTTATTAAGTTTTCTGTAATCTATGCACATTCTCCACCCAGTTACTGTTCTAGTAGGTACCAGTTCATTCTTATCATCAAGAACAACAGTAGTCCCCCCTTTTTTAGGGACCACCTGCACGGGGCTTACCCATTGAGAATCCAAGATTGGGTAGATGATACATGCCTTCAGGAGTTTGAGAACCTCGATGCGAACTACCTCCTTGAGATTAGGGTTCAACTTCCTTTGATGTTCCCTCGATGGTTTGAATTCTTCCACCATAGGCAATCTGTGCATGCATAAAGCTGGGTTTACACCAGTTAATTCAGTCATTTTATATCCGATAGCTTTTTGTGTCTCTTTAGCTCATCAAGAAGTCTGTTTTCTTGGTCTTCTTCCAGAGTAGAGCTGATAATCACTGGACAAAGTTTCTCGCTGTCAAGGAAGACATGTTTGATTCCTTTGGGTAAGGCCTTCAATTCAGGAGCCTTAGGTGGCTCGGTCGCTTCTATAACGGTGACAGCCTTGAGTTCTTCAAAGGTGGCTGTTGGGGCTTCTTCAGCTTTTTCTAAATATTGAAGGCATTGTTGCACTAGCTCGTTTGCTGAAAATTCTACTTCCGGATTTGTCAAGGCACTTTCCAGCTCATCGGAGGGTTCGGACATTTCTAACTGGGACATTTGATATATAGCATCCTGGAGAAAAACTTCCTCTTAAATGCTTGGACCTTTCATGTTGTTAAGAACTCTAAACTGGAAAGCTTCTTTCCCAAGTCTCAAGATTATAGTTCCTGCTTCAACATCAATAAGTGCTCGGGCAGTAGCTAGGAAAGGTCTGCCAAAGATTATCGGGTATCTCAGGTCTTCTTGGATGTCCATAATAATGAAATCGCATGAGACATAAGAATTCTTTCCTATTCTGACAGGATTATCCTCGATAATTCCAAGAGGGGCAGTTATGGTAGAGTCGGCTAACTGAATTGTCATTGTCGTAGTTAACAAATCAGTGAAGCCTAATCTTTTACACATCGAATAGGGCATTATAGATATACTTGCTCCTAAGTCTGCCAATCCTTTCTTGTTGGAACCATTTCCAATAGAACACTAGATACCGAAGGAACCCGGATCCTTCTTTTTCTTTGCCATCTTGTTTAGCAGAATGTCTGAAGTGGTCTGAGCAAGTTTCATTGTTTCATGCTCTTTTGTCATATACTTTCTTGACAAGAGGGTTTTCAGGTATTTGGCCCAAGCGGGCACCTCGGAAAGAGCATCAAGGAAAGGAATATCAATTTATAATTTTTTCATAGCTTCTTTAAATTTTTGGAACCTAGTATCCATTTTGGTCCCTTTCAGCCTGTCTGGATAAGGAATTTTGGGTGGGACCTCTGGCATTGGTTCCTTTTCCTTTTCTTTCTCAGTAGAATTTTCTATTTCTATGCTTGAATTTCCTGTTGGGGAAAGAATGGCTTCATTATCATCATCATGTATGATTCTGGTGACATCAGGCAGGACACGACCAGACCGTGTGGTGACGACATTCAGTTGTTCTGGTCTATTTTGGTTATGTCTCGGGTTTGCCTCTAGTTGCCCAGCAAAAGTGCCGGCTTGTGGCTTCAATTGAGCGGCAATCTGTGCCAGTTGGGATTCTACGGCCTTTTGTTGAGCTTGCTGGTTTGCAAGCATAGTCTGTTGAGATTGAAGCATTTGTCTAATCAAGGATATTTCATCAGATGATTGGGGAGGAGCACCCCTCTGTTGATACTGAGTGACTTGCTGTCCTTGTGGTTGTTGTAGAGGTGCAGTTAACTGTGGTTGTTGGGGCTGCTGCAACTGAGGTTGTTGTAGCTGCGGATGCAGACCTGGATGGCCATATTGGTAAGAAGGGTTTCTGGGATAGTTAGATCTTTGGAAACCCTGTCTATAATTCCCTTGACTGAAGTTATTCTGAAATCCTGGCGGTTGTCTATTGAAAGATCCACCTTGAGTCTGTTGTTGTGGGTTGGCGGTCCCTGCAGGATTCCCATATTGGAAACCAGGATGGTTCCTTGGTTTTTCTGGATTGTAGTACACCTGGCCAGGT
The DNA here is from genome assembly GCA_963693085.1 of Alisma plantago-aquatica. Classification (NCBI taxonomy): domain Eukaryota; kingdom Viridiplantae; phylum Streptophyta; class Magnoliopsida; order Alismatales; family Alismataceae; genus Alisma; species Alisma plantago-aquatica. The sequence goes on from OY856411.1 coordinate 31,221,382, forward strand.
ATTGAATGGATGGAGTTGACTTGCTATGGCATTTGGTCCTCGGGATTCTCAATAATGGGTTCATATTGCGGCATAGGTGGTTGTAAATCCATAATGACATTGTACAACAAACCACATGATAATGTTGGATGATCAGATGCATGACAGGCTTCACAAGATCCAGTAGCTGCTTTTACTTGTTGAACCTGAGAGCTTTTCTTCTTGTCATATTCCCCGAAAGAAGTTTCGAGGGCTTGTTGCTTGCTAGCAATAGTCTTCAGGGCCTCTGCAATGGCCTTGAGTTCCATTGATTCTTCAGCTTTGTATACCTTAAGAGCCCCCTTGGGTTGGTTAGACGACCTTCCCCAATTGGATTGGTTCTCGGCCCCTAGCGTAACTATATTCCAGGCATCTTCATAGTTCTTTCTCATAAAATTTCCTCCAGATGAGGAATCTAGAAATTGCTTGATATCATCACTTACTCCTCTATAGAATGTTTCTATCAGTTGATTTTGAGATATGCCATGGTGAGGACACTTTCTCAGGAGTTCTTTGAATCTTTCCCAAGCTTCGGCAAGTGTTTCTCCAGGTAGTTGGGAAAAGTGATTAATCTGTCCCCTAATCTCATAGGTTAGCGAAGGTGGAAAGAATTTCTCAAGAAACTTTTCTTCTAAAGGAGTCCAAGTAGTGATTATGGGGTGTCTATCCAAAGCATTGTACCAGCTTAGTGCTCTTCCAGATAAGGTGAAGTGGAAAAGGTGTAACATTATTGCTTCCAAGGCGATTCCTGCTTGGGGTACAAGTCGGCAGAGTGACTTGAATCTCTTAAGGTGATCCATGCAATCGTCTTCGGGTGCTCTAGAGAAAGAGATGCCTTGCATGATCTGGATCCATTGCGTCCAGATTTCAAAGTGTGGTATGTTAATAATCGGTGGTCGAACTGGATGATCATCTTCATAATTCTTCGGGACTGCGTAGTCCCGAAGTTGCTTGTTTCTTAACGCAAGTTGAGCAGCAGCATGCTCTGCTTGGATGCGGGCTTGTTCCTCAGCTCGAATCTCAGCTTGCACCTGAGCACGAGTGTCTGCAATAAGTTGTGCTCGTTGTGCTGCTATGGCGGCGTTAACTCTTTCTGCAACAAGGCGTTGCTCTTCAGCCATCTGTCTGGCTCTTTGGCGGTTATGTCTAATCCTTCGGTGGAAACTTCTTTCTACCTCAGAGTCGTACTATGGTTCAGGGGATAATCCGATGCTATGCGGGGTTTGCATACACGTTTTCTACCTGAGTAGAAAGAAAATCACACATTAAGATAATGGAAGGAAATGAAGAAATCAAGAAGATTTGGAGTAGTTATCAAGAAAAAGTGTAAAATCCTAATCAACCAAGAAGTTGTTAAGTAAAAGCTAAAACGTTCCGTTGTCCCCGGCAACAGCGCCAATTTTTGATGGAGTTTTGCAACACCACTAAAAATCCTAGAGATGATGAATCCCTAGGTTTAGCCTTGCTAGTACTATGGTAAGAACTCCACCCACGTGTACTAAGACACGCGGAAGTCTTATCGTAGTATAGTTAAGGGTCGAATCCTCGGGACAACGGTCTTGATGAAATCAAGATGGAAAACGTTTTTAGTTGAACTTAACTACTTAACAGTTGATACTTAGATCGAAAGTTTGATTTGGTTTTAAACTAAGTGCAAGGAAAGTAAAGCAAGAAAGTAGAGATTAAGGTTGTAAACAATGATTAAAAGCCACTAGGGTGGTATCGGGTTTCACACCACTACACATGGATCAAGACATGCAACATAATAAAACAACCTGCAAAGTGAGTCAAATCAGTTAGTATCTTGTAGTCCTAGGTTCCTTTAGGATAACTAGCTACGAGAAGTGTGGAGTATTGCAACACCAGCCATACCATAATGAATGGTCACATGCTTTGCATTACTCCTTCATGAAATGTGTTCCTCGACCTTACCAAGATTGCACTTCCATACGCCAACTGATTCCATTTCATAGTATGAAAGTGCATTGATGGGGGTGAGTTTACTCCACTCATGAAAGCACTCCTAGATACCGAAACAGACATATGGTGACTACATACATCTAAAACCAACATTCAATCGATATTCAGATCTAAGGGTACAAACATAGACAATTCATGCCAAAAGATAATAAGTAACACAAGTTGATGATCAGGCAACTAGCATTCATTAAACGATTGATGTTGAACTGAAAAGAAGAGTATCTCTATTACAAATTATTGAATTACATTGTATGAAATGAAAACATGGGTAGCGGGGCTACTCCCCGCACCCTAGTGAATGAAACTACTCGCTCATGTCAAGGACAAAGAAGGAGGCGAGAAGAGAGAGAAAGAATGTCATCTCCACGGAGGAGGGAAAGTTGAACCCGTGGTGAAGAGAGCAACGATCTTTGCACTTCGTGGTTGACTTGATGAAGGATCTTCTCTTCCCACCTTCTTTGATGTTGAGAGGAGAGAGAAGATAGCTTGGTGATGGAACGCGGATCTCAAACTGGCAGCCTTGGGGCAGTGGATGGAAGACAAAAGTGCTCTGGAGCTAGAGAGGCAGCCTCTGGACGTCTGAGAATCGATCCCTTTGAAGTGACCCTTGAGGTCCTATTTATAGGCTCAAGTTGAGCCCAAACGGTCTAGAGACCGTTTGGCCTCTCGCGGTCTTGGGACCGTGAGACCTTCTCGCGATCTTGGGACCGCGAGGCCTTATCGCGGTCTTGGGACCGTGAGGTCTTCTCGCGGTCTTGGGACCGTGAGGCCTTCTCGCGGTCTTGGGACCGTGAGGCCTTCTCGCGATCTTGGGACCGTGAGGCCTTCTCGCGGTCTTGGGATTGTGAGGCCTTCTCGCGGTCTTGGGACCGTGAGGCCTTCTCGCGGTCTTGGGACCGTGAGGCCTTCTCGCGGTCTTGGGACCGTGAGGTCTCCTCGCGGTCTTGGGACCGTGGGGTCTTCTCGCGGTCTTGGGACCGTGAGGTCTTCTCGCGGTCTTGGGACTGTGAGGGGTCTCCTCGCGGTCTTGGGACCGTGAGGTCTTCTCACGGTCTTGGGACCGTGAGGGGTCTTTGTAATTTTTTTTGTGTTTTCTGAAATGAAAAAATAAGAAAAGTTAGTTTATTGGTGTATCTGCAATAAAGTAAAAAAGTTTAATGATTCTATCTAGTTTATCTAAGAAAGAGTATGGAAAATTAAAGATAACTAATAAAATAACGTGACAAAATGGGAGGTTATCAGTAGTGGACTGACTTCCTTAGTATTTGCTAAGGTTGGAACCACTCTAAATCCTTGTCCCCTTGTCCAATATTTTTGTGGTTGGTTGTTTGAGTTAAATAATTGTTAAATTAACTTTATAACTCTATTCACACCCCCTCTAGTGGTTTTTCAATTGGTATCAGAGCAGGCTTCAAGGAGCTCTAATCGAGTCTTGAAGAATGAAGGGTGGTGGTGTTAACAACCGCAAGCAAAGAAAAAGCATGGACCAATCTTCAACAAGTTGCAATTGGTGCTTAGGAACAAGGCACACTACACTTAACTGTGCATGGAGGTCAAAGAAGGAAGATGTGCATAAAGAATGCCTTATTGCTACAATAAGTGAAGGAGAAGAAGAAGAGGAAAGACTTTTTGATGCATCTAAAGAAGAGCTAGTTGCTAGTCTTGAAGAGACACATAATAAATATATTGAGTGCAAGAAGAAATTAAAGAAATCTAATAAAGCAAATGATGAGTTACATGCTAATCTTCTTGCTCTCACATCTGAAAATGAAGATCTCAAAAAGGTTATTGAAGATCATGATATTAAGCTAAAATCTGTAGAAGCAAATTGCAATCTTCTTTCCCTAGAAAAATTAAATTTGCAAACTCAAGTAAATGATCTTCAAAAACAACCTATTTTGTGTACACATCTAGATTATGATATTATTGTGAAAGAAAGAGATTCCTTGCTATCTAATCTAGATCAAGAAAAGTTAGACATCAATGAGAGAATGGATGAGATTGTTAAGCTGCAACAAAAAGTTAGTAGTTTGAGTAATAATGACACTCTTGATAAAATCTTAAATAATTCTTACCATCAAATTGGAAGGAGAGGACTAGGTTACAAGCCTAAGGGAAAATCTTATCATAAATCTAGTTGGAGAAAGACACAAGCACATCAATCTATATATATACCTAAAGGCACAAATACATATATACCCAAGAACAACCTAGACCAAAATCATAGAAAGAGATATGAGGATGATTCTATATGTTGTCATTATTGTTTGCGCCTTGGACATTATTCTTTTTCATGTCCTTATAAGAAAAAGGATGTCAAATTAGTATGGGTTCCAAAACCCCCAAACTAAATGAGCAAAAATAAGTTGAGATATGACCAATGACCCTAGTTGCATATTTATATGTCTATCTCAACTTAACATAATGGGAAAACAAATTAATTCAAGTATCTAAACATCTAACTTGGATATATATATATATAATTCTTTTAAATATGCAAAAACAAAATTTTGCTTATATAAGAAAAAGAATGATGATCTAGCTTAGATCCCTAAAAACTTAGAAGCTTAAATTTAACTAGTTGAGATTTGACCTAAACTGATTCTTGATATACAAATGTCATATCTCAACACAATCGAGCTCTAACTTGCATAATTTTGTTTTTACTTGGAAGCAATTAACAGTTCTGAAAACATTGCAGAAACCTTGTCGGTCGAGAAACTGTCGACCGAGAGAACAGTCAGTCCAAGAATTGTCGACTGAACATGTCACTGATTTCAGTCTGCTGTAAAATTGCTGATTTTTTTTGTAATTGATCGAATTGCTATCTATCTGTGGTTAATGACTGTTTGTACATGCAAAACAAAGTATAAATTATGGAAATCATCCTTGAAAACTTATATGAGATTAATTTGGTTTATTCTTTAAATGATTTAAGTTAAAAGTGAAAATTATGAATCATGTTGATTTAAGTCAAATTACTGCCTTCATGGTCTGTTCTAAGTATTCTTTGATTTATTCACATAGAAACCATATGTTGAATTTCATGTTGTTACTGTTTTATCATTACATCATGGATATGCTTTCAACATTTCATTATTCAACTTTCTATATATAAAGCTGATGCTTGTTGCATGAATAATGATTATTGCATGAATGATCCTTGATGATACATAGGCAAGCAAAATGATTTGTTGGTAATATGTTGTTTTAATGCTTGCAACATATAAGATAAAAAATTTCTCAATTGGTATCTTTAAAGACTTGAGATATTAATCATGTTTTCATTTTTAAGAATCTTATGAGGGTACAAGAAGAAATGGAATTTGATATTTATGTACCTACAGCAAAGTTTATATAAATATTCTAGGAAAATCAAAGACAAATGTTTTCATATTGAGTATTATTTAAAATGCTTCAAATTGATATATAATCAAATTACATCCATATATTATACTTCATATATGAGTGTTCAATTTGGAAATCTGCAAATTTGCCTCTTGGTTGAAATTAAATTTGACCAAGGGGCGTTATGGTCGAAGTCACGGTCGACCTAAAATAAGCTTGACAAAACACTTATTTGTACATCATTTTAATGCATTTAATCTTCGTATCTTGACTCAAAATGATTTTATCATATTGAAAACATGGAACTTTAATAAAAGGTCAAAATCAAATCTTAAAAATCATTTGTGACCTTAGAATCCTTAAATTGTCTTAATTATAAGATTAAGGGGGAGCTCACAAAAACAAATTTGATTATAAGATTAAGAAGTTTACAAAACTTTGAAGCTTGTTATGACCTTAGTATTCTTGAAAGTAATTTTTGTTATGAAAACAAAGAAATCTACAAAATTCATGAATATGACATATCTTGTTCTTAATGGTATTCTCTAAACAAATTTGGGCTTAACATCCCGTGTATTTGGTTAGAGATACATTATGGCTAAATTCGACAATAAATGGCTTACATTTATATTAATCCCTTGACTTTAAATTGAATATCTCTTTAAGGGGGAGCATAGCATAAAATTAAGGGGGAGAAATACAAAGTAAACTTGGATATCTTTTTGAAATGACAAAGGGGGAGAAATAGTATAAAATCAAAAACATAAAATAAAATGAGTTTCATAATATCTCAGCCAGCACCCACTTGCAAAACACAAGAATGGCTACAAAAGGTAAACTTCAGGTATGAAACTCATATGTTTTATATTTCCTTATTTTATATTTAGGAAATGTTTGTCATCTTCAAAAAGGGGGAGATTGTTGGCTAAATTGACATTATGATAAATCCCTTTGTTTCTATTATGACAAACATTTCATTCTTGTTGATCTAACGTGCTACTTGAGTGTTGCAGGAATGAGGTGGATGACAAAGCACTAGGGAATCTATATGCTTGAATGCTTGTAAATTTCATGAAATGTAATAAATTGTAAACTTGTACAAATATATAATGTACAAGTACTTAGACTTCATGTAAATCAAGCGTTAGATCTTCCCTAGCTAAACACCACATTTAGATAGGTCATCCCCTTCAATAGTGTCACATATGCACATTCATACACACACTTAGTGCCTTAATTGAAAGATTGAAATAGGGTCAATCTCGGTCGACAAATTCCTCGACCGAGACACTCTCAGTCGACAAACTTCATGACCGAGAATGACCCAAGTAGCCGTTAGACACAGCTGAGAAGGTAGTTGGCAGTTGGAGATGAACGTTGCTTATACTTGATCCAGAGAGCCTGTCGGTCGACAAAACTTCGAGCGAGTAGGTATCTCGGTCGACAATTTGTCGACCGAGATGGACTCTGACAGCAACTGTAGAATAAAGTAACTAGCCGTTACTAATGTAACTAACTTACACATAACGGCTAGTTATGCACTAAGAACCCCCTAGAAGGTGTCTAGAACGTCCTTAAGCACTTGTAAGTCATTCCTATAAATAGGACATGCCTTAGGACACCTAAACTTACTAATCTTCACTTGTGATACACTTGAGCTTACACTTGCAATTGTAAATCTGTTTTGAGAAATTGAGCAACACCTGCATTGGCTATTCCTCTCCTTGCTCCAATTTTGTGTCCTATAGGCTAGCATCTCCTATCCACAACAATTACACTTCTATATACATTGGTTAGGAGATCAAAATGCTTGATATAGGAAATAAAGCCTTGTGCTACAAGTGGTATTGTAATTTCTATTTTTCCTTCTTGTTCCTTGTTATCTTTTGTATTCTCCTTGCTACTCCTAGGGTTGGAGGCAGCGGATTGGATAAGGTTCTTCTCGGTGGAGAAGGTGGACTTCGTACTACTTCAAGAAGGTTATTGCAACGGGAAGTTACTTCAAGAGGAAGGCTACTTCAAGGGGGAGCTTGAAGTTACTTCAAGAAGGTTGCTTCAAAGTTGGTGCAATTACTTCTAGGTGAAGGCTATTCGAAGGGTTTGGTGAAAGAATTGTAATTTTATGTAAAGTCCTTGCGAGGTAATAAAATTCAATTCTTTCAAAATCCCGGTTGGGTAAGCAACCGGGTAGTGGACTGACTTCCTTAGTATTTGCTAAGGTTGGAACCACTCTAAATCCTTGTCCCCTTGTCCAATATTTTTGTGGTTGGTTGTTTGAGTTAAATAATTGTTAAATTAACTTTAAAACTCTATTCACACCCCCTCTAGTGGTTTTTCAACCCTACTTGTATTAGATTCTGTTGGTTTTTAGGGATTTTTATTTCTATGTATTTTTCAAGTTTTTTAAATTTTGTGGTAATGAGTGGGGATGTGTAAGAGCATGATGAAACAACCACTCTAGGATCTCTACCACATTAGGGTGTCATCCTTTAAATGTATTTTTATTAGGTGTGTGGGGAGACCTATCCCTTAGGATGTTATGGTCATCCACACATCAATATTGGAACTCCTCTCCTTTTAGGATAGGGTGAATGAGAGTTTGTGGGTCTTTCACGAACTTGGTGTTGGAGATGGTGTTGACACCCCATCCTTCAATCCTATATCAGGCATGATCCTAGTCATCCAATGTGACACCATAGTCTTATTTTGTGACCTCGATATTTGTAGTCTTGGACTCATCTTCCCTTGTTCAACTAGGGTAGACTGAGGGAGGATTTTAACCATTTGCTGCAGGTGGCATCTTTGCCTCTTTTTGTGTTGGTTCGATGATTTTTGTCTTGCTAATGTGGTCATATTGTTTTATGTGATGCATTTACTACTATCTGATCACTCAAGGAAAAACTTACTGACAACTAGAGTATGCATTATGTTGAATGTATCCTCATTTGGAGGGATATCTTTGAATGAGGGTGATCTCCTCGATGCCGGAAGTGATACATGATACCTCTTTGTTGTCGTCATCGACCTCTTGCATGATCTAAGAAATGTCACTATAATGATTTCCTTAGTTGTATCTAAATAGTTTTATTTGTTGGCCACACTACAAGGAAAGTTCAGGTGGGGACCTTTCAATTTAGGGCTGAGGGTCCACTGATACAACACCCTAAGTTGACATTGTTCTTCCAATCAAAGGCATTGGACTTTGTAGCTCAGATTTGTGGTCATAGGTAGGTTGGTAAGGTAACCTCTTTGTGTTAAGTCCCTCATAGTGGGCCATAACTCCCTGGGCTTACAATACATCGTCCACCTAGTAATATGAGGTCAGATATAGTATATGCCATAGAAATATAGCCCCAACAGTTTATGTCATGAAGGGATCTGGATGATCTTTATGTATCTCTATTGTTCGCACCCAATCCTTTGTTGGGGATGGATGTCATCACCGATAACCCATGTGTGAATAAGATGAGATCACAAGGTAGATTCCATTTCCTTCTACATTGGGAGAACCCAACTGATATTGACAATGTGAAGCACATTGAAGAGATGTAGGAGATCATCTTCTTTGATGCATGCAATAGTGTTGCAGTTCTTCGCCTTAACTATGATGATGGCATGGTCCAACCAGGACTATACCTTTTGGTGTAGTAATGAGGGAACCACCCAAATTTGATGAATCTATGGTCTCCCCAACTGGATATTGAAGGAGGGACTCAACTCCATGGCATAGAATGAGACAGTGAATGTATACGGTCTAATTGGTAGCCCCATAGTAATTTCCCCTAGACCATCTTCCATTACTCTATCGAAGGAAAAAAAAATTCTTTGTTGTCAACTAGAGGTGGCAAGGATCCTTCCCCAGGCTGATTAGGATCTTTAAGGGGAAATGTTGAGTGATGCACCATCATAAATAAAGTAGCAGGGTATCTTGAGGTCTTTGTATATTGTGGTAATTCATAGGACCTTGTTGTGGTTCCCACCTATTAAAATCTAATCCTCAGAGACTGAGATCAAGTGATGGCTTGTAATCAACCCTATGGTGGCTTCAATAGATTTTGGTCGTACATATTTATATAAGTAGGCTCGTTCTAGAGTGTTAAGGATAAAATCTTGATGTGTGGGGGAGTCATGATCACACAAAATGTGATGCTTCCCCTTTTGATTTGCTGAGGAGTTGGATAGTGTATGAATCTTTGGGATCCGTCTCCTTGAAAAGCTTAGGTGTTGGTGTTACCTTTTTGGTGTCCATGGTTGGGATGGTGACCTTTATCTTATCTTCTTCTATAATGATGGTAGGTATTCCTACATAACTAGTGACCTTCTCTTTAACCTTGTACATGGGAGCTGGTACCTCTGGCTATGAAAAATTTTAATCTCCCTTTTTTATGACATGTGAATTCATAATGTCTGATATCATGAGTTGGATAGTGTATGAATCTTTCGGATCGGTCTCCTTGAAAAGATTTGGTGTTGGTGTAACCTTTTTGGTGTCCATGGTTAGGATGGTGACCTTTTTCTTATCTTCTTCTATAATGATGGTAGGGATTCCTACATAACTAGTTACTTTCTTTTTACCCTTGTAAAAGGGAGTTGGTACCTCTGGCTACGAAAAGTTTTGATCTCCCTTTTTCATGACATGTGAATTCGTTATGTCTGATATCATGAGTGTAGGGTGAGTGTTTGAAGGGATTGCTGCCTTAGGGATATATATCTTTGACACTTTTGCCTTTGGACATGCCCTTGGTATATTGATTGATCATGCCTTCTTCTATCGGCAGGGCCCTGGTATGATGACTGCATGTACTCTCTACCCCTGGCAGGAACTTCGTGTGCTAGTGAACTTCTCGAGGGTGAATGAAATCACCAACTTCTATTCTCATACCGATGCATCAATCCAACTGCTCCGAGACCAGTTCTTGATTTCCTACTGTAGAGGAAGAATGAGCCCATGGGTTGTGTGCTTTGGCAAAGATATCATAAGCACTGTGTTAGAGGATGAAGGGGCATCTTCTGCAGAAAATGTGTGGACCTCCCCGTCATCTATGTAATCTTCCAAAGAGTATTTGAGCATGATGAAATCATTTGTTTTGTTACCCTTTTCTCCATGGTAGTCACAAAAGGCATTCGCGTTGTATCTCTTTGGAAATGGCTTAAGTGACTCCCTTATGGTTTGTGTAACACCCAAATTTTCTTATCACATTAGTGGAAGACTTTTATCTCTTTTCAACTATAGAGTGTTACTAACATGATATGCACTACAATAATGATAGAGAAGAACCATTATAGATTGTGTATGTAAATGAATTCTCATACATGCTCTAGAAAAGAATTTTATGTACACAAAACTTTATAAAAGATTATATACATGATGTTAAAATTGTACTCTATCTTAATGAATCAGATCATGTAGATGGTGCCCCACCAAGAAAAACTCCAAAAATTATCATTGCATCATCTTGTCATGACTATCTATTAATGTTCTATACATGTGGGCATCTAGTCCCCAACCATGCACAAAGGGAAACCTATACTAGAGTAAGTGGCATTGAATTTCTAATAAGATAAACATAAATATACTATAATTGAAAGTTGAACTTAATTATATCTTAAAGATGTAAACTTATACTTTGTCGATGTGTCTTTTATTTATGTCTTTTATCTTCTTGTGGCCGCCATTATATGATAACTCCTCATTTGTTGTCACTGAAGTGTCCTCTATCGTGTAAAACACCTTCTGTTGACATTAAGTGTCCTTTGTTGACAACAATGTGTCCTCTACGGTGCAATGTCATCATCTTTTGGCACTACATACCCTTTGTTGACACTGAAGTGTCCTCTATGGTGCAACATATCCTTTATTGTCACTACATTCCCTCTGTGACACCCATAGTGTGTAATGCACCCTCTGAATTGTCACGTGACTCTATAGTGAGGACTTATCCTATAATGTATATAATTAATGTTTTAATGTCATTTTCTATATTTGTTATTAATTTCTTATCTCAAAATTTTAATCTCTTATATCTGAATATGCAATCAATTTCTTATCTCTAAAAATTAATCTCTTATCTCTAAATTTGTTATTCAATTATTATCTCTAATTCTTATTATATTATCCATGACTTTGTATCTTTGTTCTTTAATACTTAACTATATTAAATTTCAATATGGAATTTGGTATTCGTATTGTCTAATAAATCTTAATCTAAAACATTAATTTAATAGAATGTCTTAAGTAAATTTTGACATGTCATATATGATATTTGAGTCTAATTCTTGAAAGGAATAAAGTGAAGTAAACATAGAAATTTTGAATATTTGATAGTCAAATACATCTCAAATACTTGAAATCTTATAATGATCAAGTTGAATAGCATTTTATTACTCTAGGAATGATAGAATATGAATCATTAAATTCTGAAAGTAACATAATCTCTAAGTTACATTTTAGGAAGGTGTAGGATGAATCATAATAACAAATAAATTCAATAGTCATGGTCCACATACCTTGTTTGGTATTGATGATTTCTTTAATGTGTCCATGATTCTTTATTCCATTACCTAATCACTTGGACATCAACAAATTTCTATAACTTTGTGTGTATGATCCATTTTTATATTTCTAAATCTCAAGCCCCATCACTTTAACCTTCAAAAATAAATTAGGGTTCTTGTAAAACCAATGTTAACTTTGATTTTAGACACCTTTAATGTCTAAACATTAATTTAAATTCAATTTTGGCTTTATATAGTAATCGTATATTATTATATCCATAATAACAAAAAAATATCAAATCCACTAATATATGAGTATATACCTCATATACCAAGAATAAACTCCAAACATACTCACACATACCACTCTTACTAACTCAATTACTATATATGAAGGAAATAAATACAAATCATCTTCTATACAAAATATCCATACCTATATCATAACAATAGCAATAAAAATCCATTATATTGCCTTAATGGACACTTTAGACTCAAAATTAAATATTAATATCATAACCCTTAAAACTCCAATAAAACCATAAAAACAGTAACCATTCAATATATTAGGGTCCATATAAAAAATCATGTTGTTTCAAGGTCAAATCATGAGTGGAATACTCAAAATACACATATTCAGGTTTACATCAAAATCCTACATGAAACTTTGAATCATAATGATCAGGCTTTGGAATCATGTATATGATATCAAAAATATACTTACTGTAAAATATTTATTATTTTCCAAGTTGTTTACTATTTTTAGCTCCCAAAACATTAAAATCACATATACTTAAGAAATCAACTAGTAAGAATTAACAAACGTTCAAAACACTATCTGAGTATTTTTTTCATAAGATAGTAAACATCATAAGTTTTTTGTAGGTACCTTTTTTGATAAAATCTAATTTCCCAATATGAAGATATGAATTTTAGAAATATACCTAACCGTGGCCAATCTCGATTGTCAAGATATGATCTAGTGGCCATCATCTCACATGCATAACATGCTTAGGGTCAGTGCTTTCTTCCTTCCCTTAAGGTTCTTGTGTGTATATGCCCCCAAAACGGAGAACCACGACACCCAAAATCTATGGGGAGTCAATCTCCCTTCTCCGTCCACAAACTCGTGAGATGTGTGCTTCCCTAACTTGGTCCCAATCTCCACTACATGAACGACACCTTGTTCGTTCCTTGGATGGATGGGGTTGAAGATCCCCAACATAGTGATGTTGCCTCCACCACCCCTTCGAAACTACTTGTCCTTCTTAAATCCTCATCTCTCCTGGTCTAATTTGTGGCAAACCTTAGATCTAGGTGCATGCGGCCCTATTCTCGGGAGGCTTTTATAGCCTTTACTTCCTCAGATCTTAGGTGAGGTCCTATCTTTTGGAGGACTCTGTTCTGGCTCTGTTGTGTGGGCGTCATTGTCTAGTCCAAGACACACAGGAGTCATCCCACCCACTTTTTATTTTCATTTTCTTTTGCATAAAAGTCAAAATCAAACAAATATTTATATAGACCACATCAAAACTTTGTTTGGTCCCAAACATTGGAGATAGCATTATATTTGAATTTTCTTACGGTGAGTAAGATATTAGGTCAAAACTAGTCGAATAACGACTCTAAATTTACTTTTTAAGTATAAGTTGGATAATTACAAATTCAATTATATGAAATTTAAAATTATATGAAATTTCTTCTATAATCTTATATTTTGTTATCCATCTACTAAAAATATTGTGAGCATATTTCATGAGTAAGAAATACTAAGTCACCAAATTTATACTGCAAGGAGCCCTATGTGAATCTTAATTGTCCTAATTAGGCTTGAGTTGGTTTTTGGGGAACATGGCCAACTCCATGGTATTTCAAAGGGTCCATAGCCTTAATCCTATCCTTGACTACAAAAATAAAAGTGTTAATTAAAAAAATTTCTCAATTGAAGCTTCCTTATGATACATTTGATCAATTTTACATTTATTTTTTAATATTAAGATCATAACTAGGTCTATGGTTCAAAACATTAACTACAGTCAACACCTTCCCTTCATTATTCTACTTTGGTTGTCACCTCATATCATCTAATTAAATATCAGATTCCCAAACTTCAAGGATATTATTGAAATAGTTATAATTGCACCATATGCACCCTCTGCATTGTTTTTTCTTAAAATACAAATATCATGAAAATTGGATGGAACCTTATTGTAACCATAAATATATCATATATTGAATTCATCAATAACTTAATCATGTACTTACTAGGTTCCAAAAATTACGTATGTGGAAATACAACCTATCTTTTTGGGAATTGTTTCAAAAAACTAGGTATGACCTTCTTGTGGACAACTAATCATGTCTAACAAACTTATCATAATATCATGTAAAACTAAAATAGAAATTTGAAGTAAAATATTAAACATAAATGACTACTCTTTCTTTACTCTTAATTCTTTCTTTTTACATATCTTCTTATAGAGACTTGTAATCTAATACTTCAATCTTGTGACCTACACTAAGGGTTTGGGTCATGTCTATTCAGTTGAACTGCACTAGGGCATGGGTCAAACTCCATAGTCTCATTTCATCTCACTGAATCTGATCTTATATAAATCTAATAATGCATATTGAACTCATGGTCTTACCATGATCTTAAATCTTACTACATGATACTTAACTTGGAAACATAATCATGACTGAATATAGTCAAATCATATATCTTATCATGTATTTAATTCTGTGAGATTAATTACTATAAGATATCTTATTAACATGTCTCTACATGAGGTATTCGGAACACTAGGGATATAGCCATGAAAGTACAAACTCTTACTTATGTGTCTTAACTTAACATTATTCCTAATGACTTTTCCATCTTATCATGACGCACTAGGTCGGGTTAATCCAAGGTACTAATAGTGAACACTCTCTCATGACATTTTTCTTATCCCCGCTAACATTTCACAAACCATTGTGAATCAACTATTTTGTGTTGTATGTCATGTGTAATCATTTAAAACCCAACTCAATAGTGATCCTATATCACTGATTCGTACTACCAAATCGTGTATCACCATATGTTTCAAACATACTCATGTATACCCTAAAGACTTTTACTTTCCTCTAGAAATCATCATATATTAAGCTTAAACTTAGTCCATAACATCAATTTTATTTTCATCAAGCATTTTCCTAAACAACCGTCATTCTTAGACTTGTGACTAAAATCCGTCATTGGGATGGACGTCCTAAGGAAATCATGAGTTCTCTAATTCTCATCAAGAATAAAAGGAAAAATATTTCATCTCCCTCCATTCATTATTGCACTTTAAATCCAAGTCACTCATCTTTTTCAAAACACCTTAATTTGGTTGGCATCCAACGGTCCTAATAATTATGCAATTAGGTTTTAGTGACCATCTACCTCAAACTTTTTTTGTCAACTTTTTTTATTTTTGTTCTCACCTCCTGATTCATGTCACCCGGTCATACATCTAAAAGTGCCATTTCTTATCATGCTTATCTCACCTGATAGTACACATGTCCCATACCATATGCACTAGAAAGAGTGCGACAAGAATAATAAGTATATAATTATGCATATAACATTCCCTCTACAAAATCCCATATACTTGTGTCCCATGCCACAAATATGTGGGAAATAATAGAGGACATGTGGTATACCAATCTAGAGTTGACCTGAAAAGTCCAAAGCAACTAGACCCTCACTCTGATTCATATCTCAATTTCTATTATCGGTCTAAACCTCTAACATTGATTCCACTATCTTTCACTCACTCTTTTATAACTAGGGTTACTAATTATAAATGGATATGATTAGTCTCACTTGGTTTCAAATGGGCATTCCAAGCTAAGAATACGAGAATTTTACTGATGATCATATCTATTATTACTCTGATACCATAATGTAACACCCCAATTTTATTATCACATGAGTAGAAGCCTTTTTTTCAATTGGGGAGTGTTACTAACATCATATGCATTACAATAATGATAGAAAAGAACCATTACATATTGTATATGAAAATGCATTCTCATAAATTCTCAGGAAAAGAACTTATACACAACAAAATTTATAAAAGACTATATACAATATGTTAAAACTGTACTCTATCTCAATGCCTCATATAATGTAGACGGCGCCCCACCAAGCAAACCTCCAAAATTTTCAATGCATCATCTTGTCATGACTATATCCAGAAGTTTTATACCTACAAACATCTCATCCCCATCCATGCACAAAGGGAAACCTAGAATAGAGTAATTGACATTGAATTTCTAAGAAGATAAGCATAGATATACTATAACTGAAAGTTGAACTAATATCTGAAAGATGTAAATTTATAATGTGTCAATGTGTCTTTTATTTATTCCTTTTATGTTCTTGTGGACACCCTTATATGATACATCCTCCTTTGTTGACACCAAAGTGTCCTCAAATGGTGCAATGTGCCCTCTGTTGACACTGAAGTATCCTCTATGGTGCAACACACCCTCTGTTGGAACTATGTTCCCTCTATGACACCCACAATGTCTGGCGTAATGTGCCCTATGAATTGTTATGGGACTCTCTGTTGGCACTAAATTAGGGTTCTTTTTTAACTAAAATTTACTCTAATTTAAAGAACCTTTAATGTCTAAAACATCAAATTAAACGTAATTCAAACATTATATAACATACATATATTGTTGTATCCATAATAACCAAAATGTATCATATGCACTAATATATGAGTACATAACTCATACAACAAGTGTAAACTCCAAACATACTCATATATACTGCTCTTACTAGGTCAATTTCTATATATGAAAGAAATAAATACAAATCATGTTTTATACCAAATGTGCATACATATCTAATAAAAATAACAATAAACATCAATTATATCGCATGAATGGCCACTTAAGACTCAAAATTAAATATTTATATAACAACTACTAAAACTCTAATAAAACTTTAGAAATAGTAACCGTACAATGTATTATGGTTCATAAAAATTATCATTCATTTCATGGTCAAATCAAAGGTGAAATGTCCAAAATATCTTTATTATGGTTACATCAAAATCCTGGGTAAAAGTTTGAGTCCAAAATATTAGGCTTTTGAATCATGTATATCATACCAAAATATAATTATTGTAAAATATTCATTAATTTATGAAGTCGTCTACTATTTGTAGTTCCCAAATCATTAAAATCACATATACTTTAGAAAAAAATAGTAACAATTATTAAATGTTCAAAAACACTATCTTCTATTTCAATAAGATAGTGTACATCATAATCTTTCTGTAGGTACCTTGTATGATAAAATCTGAGTTCCCAATCCGATGTTATGAATTTTAGAAATTCACCTAATCTTGTCCAATCTTAGCCGTCATGATCTGATCTAGTGTCCAACATCTCAGGCGTGTAATAGGCTTAGTATTGATTCTTCCTCCCTTCCCTTTGGTTTCTTGCATGCATATCCACCCAAAATAGAGTGTCACAATGCTCAAAATCTTCAGCGAGCCCGATCTCACTTCTCTAGCCACAAAATCGTGAGATGAGTGCTTCCCTAACTTTGCCCCGGTCTCCACTGCATGGGCAACACTTTCTTTATGCATTGGGTGTATGGGGTTGAAGATCCCCAAACTATAGCCATGTTGCCTCTGCCTCCCCTCTGGGTCTTCTTCTCCTTCTTTAATCTTCCTCTCTTCTGCTCTAATTCACAAAAAAACCCTAGATCCAAGTGTGTGACACCCTATTCTTAGGATCCATGAGGCTTTTATAGCCTTTCCTTCCATGGATCTTGGGTGAGGTACTCTCTTTTAGATGACTTTATTCTATCCCTATTGTGTGGGCATCATTCTCTAGTCCACCGCGGATTGGAGTCACCCCACCTCCTTTTTATTTTTATTTTCTTTTACATAAAATTTCAAATCAAAGAAATATTTATATAGACCAGATCACAACTATATTTTATCCCAAACTTTGGAGTTACTATTATCTTGAATTGTCTTTCATTGAGCAAGATATTAGGTCAAAACTAGTCAGATAATTACTCATATTAACTTTGTATGTAAATGTTGGATAATTACGAATTTAATTACCTAAAGAATTAGAAAATTTAAAATTAAATGAAAATTCTTCTATTATCTTATATTTCTATTGACAATATACTAAACATCTTGTAAGCATATATCACAATTAAGATACTAAATTACCAAATTTGTACTCCAAGGATCCTTGTGTGAATATTAATTGTCTTAATTAGGCTTGAGTTGGTTTTTGGTGCACATGGCCCATTCCATGGTATTTCGAAGGTCCATAGGCTGAATCCTATCCTCTATTGCAAAAATTAAAGTATGAATTGACAAAATTTCTCAAATGAAGATTCCTTATGATACATTTGATCAATACTACATGTATTTAAAATTATTAAGGTCACAACTAGTTCTAGGGTTCAAACCAATAACTACAGTCAACACCTTTCATTCATTATTATGCTTTGATTGTCACCTCATATCATCAAATTAAATATTCCCAAACTTTTAGGAATGCTAATATTTGCATCGAGCATACTTGTATAGTTGGTGGATATCATTTTCCACTGCCTCGGGGATGAGCTACTCTAACTATGGTATCTATTGTCTTTCCTTTCACCCACGTTGACTTCTAGTTAGTCTTTGAGGAGGAATGCAGTGGATGGAAAGTGAGGACTATATTTTGATAAACCCCTCCCTCTTGATTGAATTTTTGATATGTAAAACCTCTTGTATGAGCTTTGAGAATGTGTTGTACCTTTGTAAGGATAAGAGGGAAGTAAGAGCTGGTGTAGAGGATCTAATCACCATGTCCAGAGTCTCCTTATCCATAGTCATGAATTCAAGAAAAGAAGTAAGATCCCTCCACCATCTGACAAACTCATAGTATCTCTCATTCATCTTTTGTAGTAGTGTTTCTAAGTCCTCCTTGGTCAGTACTTGTTCTACATTCCAAACATATTGATCATGAACTTTTCTGCCATTTTGGATCATATGGTGACGACAGTCATATCGTTCTTCTTGTACCAAGCCAACACAGGACTAGTCAAAGTCCACATGAAATAGTGTATCAGTACCTTATTATCATTTTGGACTTCCCAACATATATGAGCAATACACCTTGATGGGGGTCGTAGGGTCCCCGTTTCTGATGTATACATGGAAATTTTGGCATGTTGAAATTGTAAGGTAAATTCACATCTGGAAAGTGGTAGAAGTCAATGAATGTATTCTCAATACCCTTATTCCCTTCTAGAAGTTTGTTTTTTTGCATGATCTCGAGAAATAGGTGGTATGTGGCACTCGGTTCCTATGCTACACCTTCTTGATGTGAAGCCACCGTGGATGTAAATAGCATTTTTATTGTTGTTGGCGGTGCAATATGTATGAGTGGTGGGAATCCATACCCTCTCCCTATATACTGGTTGTACCAGGAGTTGGGTGGTGGATACATGGAGTGCAAGATGGGGGGCTGTTCCTCAATAATTTAGATATTTAATTTAAACCATTATGACGATGTTGGCCTGCCTGACCATTTGAGGCTCTTCATATATGGTTATAGCTTCCTCCTCTTTCTTCTTTCCTTAAGTTTCCCATTTAGGCATGAAGAAGGGCATTGTTGCAACCTGAGGTATTGGTGCGAATCCAACATTTGCAAATAGCATACTTTAATAGATCCCTATCTGGAATACTTTTGGGTGAGGCAGTTGAGAGACCCACATATCGTATGAAAAGAATGGTGCAAAGGACCCTACAGGTTTGTGGATCCTTTTCTGGAGATCCCCGAATAGTGTTGTACTCCTCCATAGGCTGTTCTTAGTAGAGACATAAAAGGCTTGTTTGAAAGCTTCTCAAATTTAGGTCCTTCATGAGCAACTACAACTTCAACCATGATTACAACTTCCTTACTTTTCTACATCTCTTCTGGTTTATTTTGCTTGTTGTGGACAAAATTCCCATTTGAGGTGCCATCGGATTGATGGTTTGTGTGTGACTCCCAGTCATATGGCTTGATCATTGGTGAGACTGGGTGAGGTACAAGATTATTTCTATTCCGATGATGTCCTAAAATTAACATTAGCATGATTCAAAAGTAGGGTATAATGTTATGAGGAAATATCATATGATTTGGGATGGGTTCCTCCGTACATATTATGTGAGACAAGAAATTCAAAATGCCTCCTCCTCGACAAGAAGGGGTGTATGAAAGGGATGCCCCTAGATTTCTTGCATTTTTCTTATGATAAAGAGACATGCAATAATTTCTTATTATTTGTTTTTTTGGTGGTTATTCCTACCCCTAGCTTGGACTATGTGAGGAAATTTTGTACAAGACATGTTTTCCAATGCCATGGAAGTAAGAAAAGATGTTGGAAGTGTTGTTCCTTTTGGAAAAGGCCAAGAGAATCATTCAAAGTTGGGAGGAAGGTGGGTGATTGAGTGGTTGATCAAGAGTAAGGTATCTCTTACTGGGTCAATGACTATGCTTAATCAATCACTTTTCTTCCCCATGTCATCCTCATCTAGCGGAATTACCAAACTAAAACCCTTGGCAACATCCATGACACCCAGGTTTTCTCCTAGAATGAGGGGTTTCTCCTAAGAGTTCTTATAAGGAAAGGTTGGATAAGAGGAGGCCTTGTCTTGTCGACTTATTTTTTTGGAAATCAGGGAGAGGTCGTGGTTTAGTTTTAGGTCATATTGCATGACCTTTTTTAGGAAGATGAAGTGCATGGTTGGGCCATATTTAGATGTGGTTTCAAGACCCATAGGGATTTGAATGTTAAAATGATTAGCTTAAGGTGATAATCCATAAACATAATGGGATGAACCTAGTATTGACGAATGATGTCTTGCACAACGAGGAGACATCCCCTTATTTCTCTAAGTTTTAGGGACAAATTCCCCTTTTGAGTTTGCTAATCTTTGAAAAAGTTTGTTTGAGATTGTTAATCTTGAAAAAATATTCTTTGAGATTTTTAATCTTTAAAAAACATTGTTTGAGTTTGTTAATATTTAAAAAATATTGTTTGATATTGTGATTGTTAATTTTTGGATAATATTTTTTGGAATTGAGATTTCTAATTTAAGAAAGATTTTTTGTAATTGAAATTTTTAATTTGATTTTGAGATTTTTAATCTTGAGACAAGATTATTTGAATGTGTACATGCAAAAGGGTTAGTAACAATCCTAATAATACTTCAACAACGAAGAAACGACACATGCTCAAGCAGTAGACATCCCACTCTTGGTAGCCCATATGCTTAGATCCACATTATGTCTTCACTGAAGCATGACCTGTATAGGAGGGGTTGGTCCTTATCTTCTCAATGGATAGATAGAACACATTGAGGGGTAATACGAGTTCAATAGAAAAAGGTACTTCTCCCAATACACCTGGTGACTATGATGATTGCAATCAATCCTGAGTGTAAGAAGAGTGGGGGTTTTCAAGGTCTTTGGATATCTAGCTTAACATTGTAGTGGTATCTTTATTGGAATCCTATATCATTTGCAAGGATCCATCATGGGGTTGGCACCCGTGTTGGGTTTTATGGGAGGCAGAGAAGAAGCAGAAACAAAAAAAAATTCTCCCTCAAACCCAGAACAAAAGGAATCGCGTCAACATCTATATAATAGGAAAGATGGTTTGTGGATGCATACCTTGTCCCGAGGCTTGCTCGGTGACAGTACCTCGCGCCTTGCATGGTCTTCACCTCTGGTCTTGGATGGTGTCTGTGCAGCTCCTAGTCACAACAGGACTGAAGACTCCTGGTTTCACCGGGACTGTCGGGATTGACAGTTGTCCTCCGAGCGACCAAGGTCTCCCGCCACTGTAGTCATCCACACAGACTGCCTAGAACTCCGATCTCCTTGTCCCAAAAGGAATCAGAAGGAGTCACACCCTCCTATCGGTGTACTAGTCGCTGACACTCTCTCCCACCACCAGTCACTTTCTGCAGTTGTCTTTCCCTTGCTGTGACTCCCTTATCGAGTAGCACTTGCTCGGGCTCTCTCAGTTACCAAAACTAGAGAGAACAACAACTTTACAGAGCAACTGGTTGCACTGAGTTGCACTTTGAGAAGCCCCCAATACCCCTATATATATAGGAAGGTCATCGGACATGGTTCTCTATCCCGGGAAAAGCGGGACTAAAGCAGGAGTAGAAGGGTTCAATATTTTCCACAAAAACAACCAACTGTGTAACCTAAACCGATCATTTGACAACTAAAACGGTCGGTTGGGGATCTGAGCCGGTCAGTTGACACCTCAACTGATCGGTTGGGACCCATGAAACGGTCGGTTCACTTCTGAATTGGTCAGTTCGTGGTCCGGATCAGTTCCTGATTGATTTTTCCTCTTTTGTTTCGAATTAGTATCAAATACCAATCCTTGTTCCAATTAAATTGGGCAAGTGAAACGAAAGGAAATTTCTCACCAATCTTACTTTCCCAACTTGCTCAGTTGGACCAGTTGAACTGATCGTTTCAACACTTGAAGCAATCATTTCACCCTATCCATGAGCCGATTGACTCACCAGTTGAGCCGATCTGTTCACCAAGCTCAGCCGATCGGTTCATCACATGAGTCGATCGGTTGGGAGTGCAGATTGTGTAGAATCATTCAATCGCAGTTTCAATCAATCTAATACTCTACTCAATCAGTCCAACACCTTGAACATTATGATACTGAGCTATCAATTGATTGAGTGTTTAATTGAACTACTAAACTCCTTTAGTAATCAATCTAAACATTGTTTGTGGAAAAACTCCTATTCCAGGTTAAATCCTATGTGTGTGACCCTACAAGTCCATTTCACGTTGGCAGTGAAAGTCCATAACACTTATGACTTTTTTTTGGTCGGTCCAAAAAGCGTGTTACTATTAATACCAAAAACTTTGGGCAATAAGACCCCATTACATCAACTTGAGCTAAAAGCTCATTACAACCAGGATGCAAAGCACCCAAAGAACAAAGCAAAACAGAGCTCCTAATGAGCCAACAAACTGGACAAGGAAAGGGAGGGGACAGACCAGCCAACCATACGGCAGTCCATAGAACACTTAACTAACCAAGACATCAATAGCAATAACCACAACATACTGAAGTTATGATGCATAGGGAAGCAGGTAATCAAGAAACGGAAGCATAGCAAGCAGGTCCAAAGCCAACCGCTATCCAGAATCCATAACAAAAGCATCCGGTTAGCAAGATCTCAGGTCATCAAGATTTCAAACCCAGAAGACGTGGAATCAGAACCAAGACCTACAACTGACCATCCAAGCACTTGCAATAAACCACAACTTCTGAAAGTGTGCCGAACAACCAACTAAGGAATATCGCGCTGACCCACAAAGACAGGCGAAACCCCTGATGAGCTGACAGGTTGCACCCTGGAAGCTCGCCTCCATGTCACACGAGCAGCAAGGCTCCTCGTCAAATCCCTCATAAACCTGTAAGGAGCATGAGACACCCACACAAGGCTTGAAGCCCCTGTTTGCAATGGGTCTTATCCACAAACACCTAGCAGGCGGCATAAGGAAGATACTCATCAACACCATAGAGGTGTTCCCCTCGTACCCACCAACAACAGCAGCTACAGAGGTTCCGATCAACGCCATCAGACCTGTTGTCCTTAATTGCACGGAGGCAACCCGGTGAACAAGTAGCTATTAACACAGCAACCCCACCGGCTGGACCAACGTCGAGCACCCTGAGGGCACCCCAGGCACAACAACAGATAACCACAGGGAAGAAATCCGCCACCAAAGGAGCCACCCTCCGCCTCCGTGTCTAAGCAGGAGATGCGCCAGCGAAGCAGGAGAAAGGAGCCGCCGGGTCAGGGACCTGAACCCCAGAAGGGGGCACCACCATCACCATAGAGGTGAAGATGCAAACCCGAGCACGCCAGGGGGGACCCGAACAGGAACCCACTTAAGCCGAGGAGAACCAGGGATGGGGCCTCAACGAACCCACCCAACGCCATTGCCCGAACATCAGTAGAATCAGGTCAGTCGAGGAAGAAGGCTGACGAAGCCCTGAGCCCGAACTCAACATGGGAACCGGGCGAGGAGGAGCAGAGGCGGAGGCGAGGGCCCCTACCCTGCGGTGACGGAGCAGTGCACTTGATCTCAGGATGG
The DNA here is from genome assembly GCA_963693085.1 of Alisma plantago-aquatica. Lineage (NCBI taxonomy): Eukaryota > Viridiplantae > Streptophyta > Magnoliopsida > Alismatales > Alismataceae > Alisma > Alisma plantago-aquatica. The sequence continues at coordinate 31,245,418 of OY856411.1, forward strand.
AAGAGCACACTCCTCTCCCTCTGCCACTCATGGGCTAGAAGGAGTCGACGACGTCGATATGTTGCACCATAGATCCCTCCAACTCCAGCGGTGCTACCCGTCCCTACTCATCCGCTATCATGGAGAGTCCAGAGCTGCGTCGAATCCTCCGTCTGCGACTCCACGATGATGCCACCGAGCCGATGGGAGCCGGGGGGAAGAAAGCACCAAGGAGGAGCTCCCTCCCCCCAGTAGTAGCCGCCGGTATGGTAGAGAGAAGGGGGAGCCTCCGAACCCTAGAGAGAGGCGTTAATCTTGACTGGACCCTACTTCATAACACTTATGACTTCACAAGCAAAGAGCGGTGCCTTGTCACACATCAGTACTACCCAAGTGAAATAGAAAGTTGGAGAACAACTTTCAATCCTACAATCCGTGAATCGTGTTACAGTGAATGTATAATTCCTTTGTCACTGATATCCTAAATGAACTCGAGGCATGGAACAATCATCCTGTCAATGTTCATTCATTTCCTTGATCTCAGAGCGGACTGGGTGAGATGTGTGTAACATCAATATCACATATTGATTCACACGTGCATGTGCATGCCTTTCTCAATCCTACTCATCAAGTGGTCAAGGACATCAAACTCCCTCAGGAGGGACAAATCCCATATCTATCACTCACCCCTCAAAAGCCCCATGTGTCACAGCCACCCAATCATCACCTTTATAACAACCCATGTTTCAAGAATGTGTTTGATAATGTCAAAGTGCACCCAACGACATGTGTTGAGTGTAGTGATTTCAGGTCTAACAATCACACTCACCACCATCACTGTGAGAGCTGACTGTGATTACCAAGTCATGGTTCCATGTGTCACTCTCACGATGGGTCTGTCCGGTACCTTGTACTCTAACAAGTACCTATGTGCTTGGTTTGATATCACTATATCATGACTAATGAGATGCTGTCATCAACCAACACACAATCTAGTCTTCAGTTTTATTGATGTCTATGGTTATTTCCACAATAACAACCGATTAGGGACTAAAAAAGAATGTATACTCTTAACATTTGTATGATGTCATAGTTTAGGTCCTCAACCCAAAAGCATACGTCATTGAGTAACACAATACATTAGACATCTATAATGTTACACCATCATCTCAGAAACAATTTAAACATATAGATCGAAAATTGCCTTTATTATTATTCAAATCATTTACAAAGTATCACATTACAATCATCATATGACTTGCTATATGGGCATACATACCAACAGACTCCCACTTGCACTTAAATCCAGTCACTAAGGAACCACAATCCTTGTGACCTAGCATGACCATCATGCTTCTGCTGAGAATGGGCCTTAGTCAGTGGATCAGCTATGTTGTCTTCAGTTGGTACTTTGCAAATCTTCACATCTCCTCGTTGTACGATCTCTCAGATGAGATGGAAGTGCCGCAGTATGTGCTTGGACCGCTGATGTGATCTGGGTTCCTTAGATTGTGCAATAGCTCCATTATTGTCACAATAAAGCTCAATTGCATCATAGCTACTTGGGACTACACCAAGTTCAGAAATGACCTTCCTAATCCACACAACCTCCTTTGCTGCATGTGAAGCAGGAATATACTCAGCCTCTGTAGTAGAATCGGAAACTATTTCTTGCTTGGAACTCTTCTAGCTCACAACTCCATTATTAAGGAAAAATACAAATCCTGATTGTGATCTGTAATCATCTTTATCGGTTTGGAAGCTTGCATCGGTGTAACTCTTTACAACCAACTCTTCCTTGCCGCCATAAACAAGAAACTGATCCTTAGTCCTTCGCAAGTACTTGAGGATGTTCTTTACGGCTGTCCAGTGAGCATCCCCTGGATCTGACTGGTACCTGCTCGTCATGCTTAGAGCATACGAGATATCTGGGCATGTGCACAACATAGCATACATGATGGATCTGATGGCTAATGCATATGTGATCCCATTTATATGCTCCCTCTCTTCACAAGATTGGGGACATTGAGCTCTAGAGACGGTGACTCTATGTAGCATGGGGATGTTGCCTCTCTTTGAGTTCTCCATGCTGAACCGCTTCATCACTTTGTCAATGTATGTGCTCTGACTTAGTCTGAGAAGCCTTCTAGATCTATATCTATAGATCTTAATTCCTAGAATGTAGGATGCTTCTTCTAAGTCCTTCATTGAGAAAGTATTCCCAAGCCAAGTCTTTACCTTCTCTAAGGCTAAGACATCATTCCCCATCAAAAGTATGTCATCCACATACAATATGAGGAATGTGGTTGAGCTCCCACTAACCTTCTTGTACACACAAGGTTCATCTTCATTTTGAATAAAGCCAAACACTTTGACTTCCTCATCAAATCAAAGATTCCAATTCCGAGATGCTTGCTTCAATCCATAGATTGACCTTTGCAGCTTACAGACTTTATTGGCATTCTTTGGATCTACAAAACCTTCAGGCTGTGTCATGTACACATCCTCATTTATATTCCCGTTAAGGAATGTGGTTTTAACATCCATCTGCCAAATCTCATAGTCATAATAAGCTGCAATAGCAAGCATGATCCTGATAGACTTAATCATGGCAACTGGAGAAAAGGTTTCATCATAGTCAACACCTTGAACTTGTCGAAATCCCTTCGCAACCAATCTGGCTTTATAAGTTTGCACATTGCCATCCATGTCAGTATTTTTTTTGAATACCCACTTGCACCCTATGGGTTTTACCCCTTCGGGTGGTTCCACCAAAGTCCATACTTTGTTGGAGTACATGGATTCCATCTCGGATCTCATGGCTTCAAGCCATTTCTCAGAATCTGGTCCTTCCATAGCCTCTACGTAGGCAGTTGGATCATCATCTATGATCAACTCTCCACCTTCCTAAGTCAGAAGGTATCCAAACCTCTCAGGTTCAAGGTGGGTCCTACTAGATCTACGAGGTCCTTGTGTTACCTGAGGAGAATGAGATTCTACAACACCTTGTGAATCTTCATATTCCTCTCATACATCTACCGGTTCAATGTTTTCTTGTTGGGCTTGAACCTCTTCAAGCTCTATTTTCCTCCCACTGCTTTCTTTGGAAATAAATTCCTTCTCTAGGACTACAACATCCCTAGCAACAAACACTTTGTTGTCAGTAGGGTGGTGTAAGTAATATCCCCTCATTTCCTTGGGGTATCCAACAAGATAACATTTATCGGATTTGGGTCCAAGCTTATCAGGAACCATTTTCTTGACGTAAGCCTCACAACCCCAAATCTTCATAAAAGACAAATTGGGACGCTTCCCATACCATATCTCATATGGTGTCTTTTGAACCGATTTAGATGGTACACAGTTAAGTGTAAACACGGCGGTTTCAAGAGCATGACCCCAGAAGGAAATCAGAAGATCAGCAAAACTCATCATTGATCACACCATATCCAACAATGTGCGATTCCTTCTTTCAGACACACCGTTATGCTGTGGTTTTCCAGGCGGAGTCCATTGTGATACAATACCACGGGCTCACAGAAGGTCCTCAAACTCTTGGCTTAAGTATTCTCCACCTCGATCGGATCGAAGTGCCTTAATAGTTTTACCAATTTGGTTCTGTACTTCATTCATGAAATCCTTGAACCTTTCAAGGGTTTCTGACTTATGCTTCATCAGGTACACATAGCCATACCTACTGAAATCATCAATGAAGGTAATGAAGTACTAACACCCATTTCTGGCATTAGTTCTAAAAGGCCCACATACATCAATATGTATGAGTCCTAATAGATCACTAGCTCTCTCACCTTTACCTAAAAAGGGAGTCTTGGTCATCTTGCCCAATAAACAAGATTCACATGTCTCTATTGATTCATAATCAAAAGAGTCTAGATAACCATCTTTATGGAGTCTAGAAATGTGCTTCTCATTTATGTGCCCTAGACGACAATGCCAAAGATATGTTTTGTTTGAGTTGTTGATTTTTTGCCTTTTGGTGTTTACGTTGTATACACTTGTCTCTAGATCTATCAAGTATACACCATAAGACATTAGGGCACTGCCATAAAAGATCCCATCTTTAGAAATGGAACATTTTCCATTCTTAATAAGAAATTCAAATCCATCTTTTTCCAAACAAGAGACGGAAATGATATTCCTATTTATGGTAGGTACATAATAGCAATTATTCAACTCTATTATTAGCCCACATGGTAGAGTTAACTCATAGGTTCCTATGGCACTGGCGACAACTCTTGCCCCATTGGCAACACATAGTTCAACCTCGCCTTTCCCCTAAGGCCTACTTCTCTTAAGATCCTTCAAATTTGAACAAATGTGAGATCCACATCCGGTATCAAGTACCCATGACAAAGAAGTAGTAAAGTTAATCTCTATCACGTATACACCAGAAGTAGAGATCTCTATCTCTGACTTCTTCTTCCCTCATTCCTTCCATCCTCTCCATGTAGAAGAAATTGGTTTGGCGAGAGAACCCTTCTCTCCTTTACCTATCATTCCATTAATCTCTATTAATGAACTTTCTTTCTTCTTCACCAATGCTTTAAGTGTACATAGAGTTGATTCAAGGGCTCCTGGTATATCTGGATTGTGCATAACACTTCTCACAGTCCTCAACCAATTATGGAATTTGTTCTTAATTAATTTGCCCATTTTAAAAGATGATTCTTTTGCCATTCTACAAGAGAAAATTGCATTTGTCAAAACTCCTTTTGATTTGATTTGAATACAATTTCACGATAGATAATTAGGCCTTTAATTAATTACCACTCCCACTATTTTGACTCAAATTGATAGCCCTCACCATCAATTCGGAAGATTGCAGCACACAATCTTCTAGTGGGTCAAGATCCTGAAATCCTCTGAGCCATGGACCAGCTAGGGCTGTCACCCACAACTCAGATCTCCCGGGTAGGCAACTCTTTCCAATTACATCATATGCAACTCTTGAAAGATGTCATATGCAACTCTTTTCCATGATAATCTCCATGCATCAAGGTACTAGATCCCATCTAGATCACCTTGTTAAGTCCGACCCAAAGCCAACACGATGAATATGCACCCTACTAGGGCAGACCCACACATTCATCCTTCACGCTTCCACAAGATAGACGGTGCACCACGCTAGGGTGTGCACACACTTGGTCGATCAAGATTTTCACGTGTGTCGCATTTGGAAGGCATCTAAAACTTTAATATTTAATGAGGGATTTGGTTTTTATATACATATACATATCCAATCACCACTATATATAGTATGTATCATATACATGATATATCCCACAGAAAACATGCAAAATGATAAAATCAATGATTATGGCCATCCTATTGTGATTCCTCGAGCCAAGAGGAATCACGGTCATCTAGTTCTACATCACATGCAACCTATACAAGATGAAATTTGTGCCTGCCTTTTTGGGTTTGATCAACTCATCTTCATGATTGATCGGCTCGCCATCAAGTTGGTTGTTCGGGTGCCACCAGTCGATCAACTGGGGCCTCCACCCGATCGGTTCACTAGTTGTCGTGCATCTCCTCAGATCACCACCCGCTCATCTTGCTCCTCGAACCGATCATCTAGAATGTCAACCGATCGATTCACACCTTGAACTGATCATCTCAGTCATCGTCAGGTCGTCCACCGTTCTTTGACATAATAGGAAATAAAATCTATCCTATTTACAATTGAATTGTGAAACCCCGAGTTACATTCGGGGGGAGAAAAGGTTAGAAAGAAGTCTCAAATTATTTCGAGTTACATCAGGAATAGGAGAAAGGGAATCAGTGCGCAGACCGAGATGCAAGCAACCACATACAACCACATACAAATATAGGGTTTATAGGCCATAACCATGCTACACATCCACCACAAAACTCGTTTATGGGCGACGTGTATTGAGTGCATTAATATTACATATCATATATGTATATTTGGGATTTGTGGATTGGACATGCATAAAGCCAATTTTATTCGTATCGTATGCAATAAATAAAGGCAAAAAACCAAAATCGATCATATCGATAATCCTAAAATATAGAGCAGTTGACGTGGCTCTGATACCACTGTTGGGTTTTATGGGAGGCAGAGAAGCAGCGGAAACAAAAAAAAATTCTCCCTCAAACCCAGAACTAAAGGAATCTTGTCAACGTCTATATAATAGGAAATATGGTTTGTGGATGCATACCTTGTCCCGAGGCTTGCTCGGCGACAATACCTCATGCCTTGCGTGGTCTTCACCTCCAGTCTTGGATGGTGTCTGTGCAGCTCCTGGTCACACCGGGACTGAAGACTCCTGGTCTCACCGGGACTGTCGGGATGGACAGTTGTCCTCTGAGCGACAGAGGTCTCCCGCCTCTGCAGTCATCCACACAGACTGCCTAGAACTCCGATCTCCTTATCCCACAAGGAATCAGAAGGAGTCGCACCCTATTGTCAGCGTACTAGTCGCCGACACACTCTCCTGCCACCAGTCACTTTTTGTAGTTGTCTTTCCCTTGTTGTGCATCCCTTATCGGGTAGCACTTGCTCGGGCTCTCTCGGTTACCAAAACCAGAGAGAACGACAACTTTACAGAGCAACTGATTGCACTGAGTTGTACTTTGAGAAGCCCCCAATACCCCTATATATAGGAAGGTCATGGGACATGGTTCTCTATCCCGGGAAATGCGGGACTAAAGCAGAAATAGAAGGGTTTGAGATTTTCCACAAAAACAACCAACTGCGTAACATGAACCGATCGTTTCACAACTGAAATGGTCCATTGGGGATCTAAGCCAGTCGGTTGACACCTCAAATGATCGGTTGGGACCCATGAAATGGTTGGTTCACTTCTAAACTGGTCGGTTCGTGGTCCTGATCAGTTCCCGATTGATTTTTCCTCTTTTGTTTCAAATTGGTATCAAATACCAATCCTTGTTCCAATCAAATTGGGCAAGTGAAATGAAAGGAAATTTCTTACCAATCTTACTTTCCCAACTTTCTCGGTTGGACAAGTTGAACCGATTGTTTCAACACTTGGAACGATGATTTCACCCTGTCCATGAGCCAATCGACTCACCAGTTGAGCCGATCGGTTCACCAAGCTCAGTCAATCAGTTCATCACATGAGCCGATCGGTTGGGAGTACAGATTGTGCAGAATCAGTCAATCGCAGTTTCAATCAATCTGATACTCTAATCAATCAGTACAACACCTTGAACACTGTGATACTGAGCTATCAATTGATTGAGTGTTTAATTGAACTACTAAACTCCTTTGGTAATCAATCTAAACATTGTTTGTGGACAAACTCCTATTCCAGGTTAAATCCTATGTGTGTGACCCTGCAGGTCCATTTCACGTTGGCAGTGAAAGTCCATAACACTTATGACTTCAAAAGCAAAGAGTGGTGCCTAGTCACACATCAGTGCTACCTAAGTGAAATAGAAAGTTGGAGAAACTTTCAATCCTACAATCCGTGAATGGTTTTACAGTGAATGTATGATTCCTTTGTCACTGATATCCTAAATGAACTTGAGGCATGGAACAATCATCCTTTCAATGTTCATTCATTTCCTTGATCTCAGAGCAGACTGGGTGAGATGTGTGTGACATCAATATCACATATTGATTCACACGTGCATGTGCATGCCTTTCTCAATCCTACTCATCAAGTGGCTAAGGACATCAAAATCCCTCAGGAGGGACAAATCCCATATCTATCACTCACCCCTCAAAAGCCCCATGTGTCAAAGCCACCCAATCATCACCTTTATAACAACCCATGCTTCAGGACTGCGTTTAATAATGTCAAAGTGTACCCAAAGACATGTGTTGAGTGTAGTGATTTCAGGTCTAAGAATCACACTCACCACCATCACTGTGAGAGCTGACTGTGATTACCAAGTCATGGTTCCATGTGTCACTCTCACGGTGGGTCTGTCTGGTACCTTGTACTCTAACAAGTACCTATGTGCTTGGTTTTATATCATTGTATCATGACTAATGAGATGTTGTCATCAACCAACACACAATCTAGTCTTCAGTGTTATTGATGTTTATGGTTATTTCCACAATAACAACCGACTAGGGACTAAACAAGAATGTATACTCTTAACATCTGTATGATCTCATCGTTTAGGTCCTCAACCCAAAAGCATACGTCATTGAGTAACACAATTCTTTAGACATCTATCATGTTACACCATCATCTCAGAAACAATTTAAACATATAGATCGGAAATTGCCTTTATTATTATTCAAATCATTTACAAAGTATCCCATTACAATCATGATATGACTTGCTATATGGGCATACCCTAGATTGGAATATTGACCAAAAACCCTAATTTTCTATGGATAGATATGTCCAAAAAAAAGGATGATAGTCAAAAACACATTATAGAAAAAGACAGAAGAAAAAGCAAGAAGAAGAAGGTTTAGAAATATGACGACAAATCAGGCGATGAAAATAAAAATTTTACTTGCAATATTACCCTTAAAAAGTAGATACCATCAACAACTATGTAATGGGAAGGATGGTTAGCAAGTTTGTACCTGGTCATAGAACAAGTCCATTGGCAATCCCTCATAGTAGTGTGTGCCTTTCTTCAAGTTGCACTCAGATAGCATCAGCAATAGATGTGGATTGACAACTATGGACAACAATTGACCTTGTCCTCCTAGAGGAAGGAAATGGCCTCCTCGCCTCTTTATTAGTCCCCACAGACCACTAAAAACTCATGTTGTTCAAGAAGAACAGATAAGAAGGAATTGTCCCCTTTTAATCAGTGTACTAGCACCAATTTGCTCTCCCACAATTATTATGCCTTGTTGTCCCTCCCTTTATCGGGTATCACTTGATTGGGATCTCTCGGTTACCAAAAGTAAAGAGGACAAAAATTGTCATAGCAATTGATGTTTTGTTCTTAGGAAGCCCCCAGTATCCCTCTATTTATAGGAGGGTCAGGGTCTGGGTTTATTGTTTGAGAGGGAGTTGAAGGGTTTAGAATATTCACAAATCCTTGCATCTTGTTAGTGGATAAACGATTGGTTCACAGGAGAACCGATCCGTTGGCATGTAAATAGATTGGTTCAACTATTAAACCAGTCATTTCATCATGTTTCACAATCACAATTGAATTATCAATTTGTTTTTGAATAAATTACAACATTAATCCTTGAATCAAACAAATTGATTCAAGTGAAATAGGCAACTAATCATATGAACTGAGCAAGTCTCCAACTGGTCAGTTGGCTGACATGTGAGCCAGTTGGTTCACTAAGTGAACTAATGATTCACACCCTAGTTCAGCTAGAATTCAGCCAATGCAATCACCAATAACCCTCACACTCCAACCAGTCAGTCACATTTAAATCAGTCAGTTTAGAGTCCAGTTAGTTGATTATTGTTTAAATTGAATAACTAAACACTTTAGTAATCAAGTCGAATAGAATTCATGAACAAAATCCTATTACAAGTGTATCCTATGTGTAAGACCCTATAGGTTTCGTGTTATGTTGGAAGTGAATCTCCATAACTATTTTATGAAATCACAAACAATGAGTGGTATCTAACAACACATGATTGCTACCCATGTAATCAAAAAGTTGGAGAACAACTTCAACCTAAAATTTGTGATTGGTGTTATAGTGTTTTTATAGTTCCTTTGTTACAGATCTCTAAATTGAACTCGAGGGACAAAATTATCATCCTCTTTACCATTGAATCTGTATTCATTGAAATAGAGTAGAATGATTGAGATATATGTAATATCAATATCATATATTGACTCACATGAGCATGGCCATGCATTTGTGAATCTTACTTATCAAGTGTCCAAGATATCATATCACCATAGGAGGTACAAATTCCTTCTACATAACTCATAGTCATCCCCATGTGTAACAATGCACCTAAGAACCACCATTATGGCAACCCTTATTCAAGTTCACAGTGGATGATGCCGAAGTACAAAGAATGACATTTGATCAGTGTAGTGACTTCAGGTCTAAGAACCAAAAATACCACCAAAACTATTAGAGATGATCAGAACAACCAATTATGGTTTCCATGTATCACTATTAGGGGGGTCTATCTGATATATTGTTCTCTTACAAGTATTCATATGTTTGGTTTGATAACACATATCATGACGGATGAGATTTTGTCATCAACCAACACACATTCTAGTCTTATGTGTTATTGATGTCTATTAGCCTTCCATAATAACATTTGACTATGACATAACAAAAATTTATATACTCTCGACATTTGTATGATCTCATTTGTGAAAGTTATCAACCCGAAGACATACATCATTGAGTAATATTGTTCTTTATACATTTATTATATTACATAATTATCTCATAATTGAATAAATTGTAATATTGTCTTTATTGTAATTCAAATAATTTACAAGATATAGAGAACATTGGTCAAGAAAAAGCGTGATGTCTGACCCTCCGCTAGGGTTTGCCCGTGGGGGCGGCGGCGGCCGGGGCAGAGGTGGATGTCTAGGAGGCCGAGGAGGCCGAGGAGGCCGAGGAGCACATGCACAAACAAGAGATGAACTGCCAGCAGACGTCAGTGGCGCCGCCACTGTCGAAGTCAACAGCCAGGCTGAAACAAATGAGATATCTCAAACGAAAGAGCGATCCTACCGCGACGCCATGACCAGATAGAAAGTCTCCGCTCAAATAAAAGTGATATCCCCAGATACCTTGACACCGAACGACATCACCGTCGACAGATCAGGGGCGCTGCCCGCTATAACTGTTAATCACAAGTCTCTGCCACAACTGTTAGAACCCTACAAATATGCAGTCATCATCAAGTTGGTGGGCGGCAGCATAGGGTTTCAAGCTCTAGTTAACACACTGGCCATACTCTGGGATCCGAAGGACTCATTCAGGGCGATCGATCTCGAAAAAGGCTATTACATCATTCAATTGGGCAACAACGCCGACTTCTTCAAATCCATGACAGGAGGACCTTGGGTTATCTTCAGCAGTTACCTTTCGGTCTAGTCATGGAACCCAAACTTTCTCCCTTCTGATAACATCCCATGCAAGTTAGTTGTTTGGTTGCGGGTGGTGGACCTGCCGGTCTTCCTCTACCAAAATCAGCTTCTGGCGAGCATTGGTAACCTAGTGGGAACGACTATAAAAATCGACGCTACCACATCCACAGGTGACCGCGACAAGTTCGCTCACCTTGCCGTAGAAGTCGACACAACAAAACCTTTACTCCCATCAATCCTCCTCAATGGAGAACACTACTGTCTGGCGTACGAAAACTTGCCGATGGTCTGTATGAAATGTGGAAGGATGGGCCATGAAGATAAAGAATGTAACTTTGTCAAACCGTTCACCCCACCTGATCCATCATCATCCAACTCGGGCCCTCTAATCCCACCTATCACCTACACACATGCCATTCATGCTCCCAAACCTGTGAGACGACCTCCACCTACAAAAGAAGGTCCGATGGAGAAGCACAACGCCCCCTCGGGACCTCGTAAGACAACTCCGGCAGTTAGCAAGGAGGTCACCCCCGTGGGTGGAAAGACAGTAGCAAATGCAGAGGACGGTTGGGAAATAGTCGTCCACCACAAGAACAAGAAGAAGGCCTCCCCGAACCAGGCGAGCACACCTCAATCTTTCAACAACACAATAGTTATCCTGATTGATGACCAAGTGTTAGAAGGACGCCACACCGTTCCCAACAATGGCGGCGCCTTCGTGTTTAAGGGAATTCCTAACCCTACCCACAACGGACCACTGGACGACTTTCACTGGGGGGATGTTGGGGCAGGCAATGGGGTTCTGCTACGAAATCTTAAGGTGGTCTACCATAATGTTACGATCAGCCTGGGTAGGGAGCGCAAGAAGGGGAAACTAGCCCAACAATTCAATCACTCGGGTGATAGCCACTCCAAGAAACAACTCATGTTTGAGGAATCTAACCAAGAAATGATCGACGCCCCTGCAGAGGACCCTGGAGTGGCGCTCCCTCCAGACGATTTGGGCCAAGCTGTAGGCATGTGCACGGAGATTAATTAAGGCAGGAAATCCTTTTCGTGGTTTAATGCCTAACGTCATGTGCTGGAATGTCCAAGGAGCTTGCTCCAAGGACAAGATTTGATTACTCAAGGAATACAAATTCACTTACAAGATCAGGATCCTGGTCATTACTGAACCCCGCTGTAGTGGTAAATCTGCTGATACTGTTATAAGTAAGCTTGGCTATACTTCTTCTCACTGGGTAGAGGCTCTCAGCTTCTCAGGTGGCATCTGGATTCTTTGGGATGAGACCCACTGCAAAGTCGAAATCATCTATAATCACAGACAACTCATTCATTGTCATATAAATAACTCCTGGCATATCACCTTTGTATATGGGAGCCCCAACCCCATTAAGCGGCATCTTCTATGGACTAGACTCTTTGAGATTGCCCCCATAGTGTCGGGAGATTGGGAAGTTGCAGGAGACTTTAATACCATGCTCGACATCACTGAAAAAAAGGAGGGACTCACTTCGACTGCTCTAACTGCCGCCTATTCAAAGAACTCCTTAGCAATACTGGCCTGGCTGATACGCGGATGCATGGGAATTTCTTCACTTTCAAAAAATGCCAGCTCTATGAAAAGCTCGACAGAGTCATCGCCAACAACGATTGGATTACTATTGATGGGGGTTACAAAACAACGGTGCTGCCTCGCCTATAATCCGACCATAATCCTATTCTCTATGCCAGTATTGACAAGCAAGATACCAGGAAGCACGTCTTCAGGACTAAGGATAGTTGGACTGTCATGCATGATTTTCACAAAGACCTCCTGCCTCAATGGCGCAATGACCTGCCATTCATAGAGGCAGTTCCTATCTTCCAAAAGGCGGCCCTCAAATGGGAAGCCACCACCAGACACGCCAAGCAGAAAAAGAAACAACGTCTTCTCAAGCAGCTGGATCGGTGTCAGGTATCGCAATGCTCACATTCATATCCCACTAACGATCTTCTATCCATATCTCTACACGAACAATACATTACTATCTTACTCCAAGAGGAGATGAACTGGCGGCAAAAGTCCCATATTGATTGGCTACAAGATGGAGATGGAAACACAAAGTTCTTCCATTCCTTTGTCAAAGCAAGAAGACATTTTACAAAAATTAGCAGGCTGCGCAATGAGAGGGGTCAATGGACTGAAGAGCCCACAACCCTCAAGAACATGGTACAGAACTATTTCTCCTCCCTGATGATGACGGTGAGTTGTGAAGCCTCTGCCAGAAGTGTCGCTAGCTATATTGGCGCCAATACACAGGTCACCCTGCAACAGCTCAACTTCATCGCTCAGACGCTGGGACCAAACGAGATTAAGCACACTGCCTTCCTCCTAGCGCCATCCAAAGCTCCTGGACCAGATGAGATTCACGCTAGTTTTCTCCAGGCCAACTGGCACACGATTAGCAATTCTCTCATCTGCACAGTTCACAAAAGCTTTAATATAGGGACAATAGACCAAAGCATGGCAGACTCCTATATGGTTCTTATTCCTAAGAATAGACATCTGATGAGTTGTGCCGACTTGAGACCCATCTCTCTTAATAATTTCTGCTTCAAACTGATATCTAAAATCCTGGTAGAATGGATCAAGCCTTACCTCAACAACTGGATCTCTGCTATGCAGTCAAGCTTCATCCCGGGTAGAAGGATAAGTGACAACATCCTTTTGGTCCAGGAAGTTATTCATTCCATGAAATAGAAAACTGGCTGGACCAAATGAGTCAGTATAAAGCTCGACCTCTCGAAAGTGTTCGACAGAATGCAATGGCCTATTATTCTAGATACGCTTTGCAAGACTGGGCTGTTAGACATCACCATCAAGCTGATCATGAACATCATTTCTATAGGTCATACTTCCATTTTATGGGAGGAAGAACCCCTACCCCCCTACCAGGCCTCTCAGGGAGTACGTCAAGGTGACCCCCTAAGCCCCTACCTATTTGTCCTCTGCATGGAACGACTCTCACAAGCTATCAACCAATCTATCTCTAACTATCTTTGGAAACCAATCCACCTCACAAGACAAGGAACTCCCCTTTGTCATCTGCTCTTTGCCGATGACATTATCCTCATGGCAGAAGCAGACCCCTCCCAAGCAAGGAATACCCTGATATTCTTGATTCCTTTGCTGCCACATCAGGCCAGGTTCTCTCTAAAGAAAAGTTTAGATGCTACTTTTCGTCGAACACTTCAAGGGCAGAGAGGCATGCTTTCTGTAGGTGCATCGGTATTGATTACACAGACGATTTAGGGCGCTACCGTGGTGTGCCCATTCTACATCATAGGGTCAATAAACATACTCATCAACATATCACAAATTCCATAAAAGAAAGGATGACAACCTGGTCTGCTAGACACCTCTCTCTGCCAGGGAGAATTACCCTCGCTAAGTCTACCTTACAATCCATCCCATCTTATACCATGCAAACGGTCCGACTATCACCCTCACTCTGCGACGACATCAATAAGCATGTCAAGAACTTCATTTGGTCAGGAGGAAGGGAGCAAAAGAAACTATCTCTAGTTTCCTGGAAGAAAGTTACATCACCTAAACATATGGGAGGTCTTGGAATCAAAGATGCAAGGGACCAAAATATCGCACTCATGCTCAAGAATGTCTGGCTTTTTATGAATGATCACTCTGCTCTCTGGGTCAGTGTTACGAAGGAAAATTATATGTGCAATAATACTTTCAGTAAGAAACCTAGCTCCTCAGCTTGGGCCTTCATCAAAAAAAACATCAACACTCTTATGCCCATTAGTCATAGAGTTGTTAACTCTGGGACTCATACCAATGTTTGGTCTGACAAATGGATACACGACAACTCCATCTTAGACTCCTACCCGACCTGGCACATACCCTTGGAGCTTACAGACCTCAATGTATGCTCCATGAGGGAAACCAATGGTGAATGGGACATGTCCTTTATCACGACTTACCTCCCAGTAGGTACGGCAGATCAGATCAGGTCTATCCCGCCCTGTGTGGACAATTCAGGCATGGATATTTGGTCTTGGCCCTATGAGGCCTCTGGCAGATTCACTGTAAGTTCTGCTTATGACTGGATCCATGCTGACCACAGCGTTCCAACGCCAGGCAGATGGGATGCTGTCTGGAAACTCTATGTCCCTGAACGCATATGGGTCTTCACATGGATGCTCCAGCATCGTGCACTGCTAACCAACTTGGAAAAGAAGTGTCACCATCTCAATGTTGATATCACATGTCCAGTCTGCAACAACCAACATGAAACTCTACTGCACTGTTTAAGGGACTGCACAACCAGCCGCCAAGTCTGGATCGGGCTGGGAGTCCATAGAGACTTCTTCACTTCTTCTGAGGAGACATGGATACATGATATCATATGTATTAGCAGTGAAGGTGAGTGCCATATCCAATATATTATAGCTTGCTGACATCTATGGCAGGTGCGGAATGGCCGGATCCATAACAACACTATCCCATCCTCGTGCCGCAACATCGATTTTATCAAGGAGAGAACTAGAACCATCAAGAGCCTCCCTATCAAGACAAGTTCCTTGCCAGTAAGGATGCACCATCCTATGTCTATATCGTCGAGCTATGAAGCAGCCATCTTTGTCGATGCGTCCATCAATCACATCTCCAAGAGAGCAGGAGCTGGCATCCATGTCACTGACCCTTCTGGAAATTGCATCCCCGGGAAAGGCATACCTTTCTTCTCCTCCTCCGCCTTAGAAGCTGAGGTCTATGCTACCAAACTTGCAGGACATCTGGGACAGGATCTTGGCCTCTCGAAGATTCTCTTATTGATGGATTCCAGTCTAACCGCACAGCTTCTCTGGGACAGCCGGCTCCTGATGCCAAAGCTCCAACCCCTTTGGAGGAAATTTTGCACCCTTAGCAACGCCTATGCTCAGGTCACTGTATTGCATATACCATGTGAACTGAACATGGTTGCTGATGGAATAGCAAAACACTCTATGCAATCTCTTCTTTCATGTAATTTCAGTACTTATAAACATTCATGGCTCTGAGTTGATATCAATATCAACTTGGACCAATTTTGGCCTGCGCTAGAGAGCGGGATGAATATATAACTCTCTAGTCTTCACAAAAAAAATTTACAAGATATAGCATTACAATAATCAAATGATTGGCCCTCTAGGCATACATACCAATAGACTCCCACTTGCAATTAGAGCCAATCACTCATGAACTTAATTTTAAATATATAACATGACCATCATGCTTCTTCTATGAAAGTGTTTTTGTAAAGAGGTCAACAACATTGTTCTCGGTTGGTACTCTACAAATCATCATATGTCAAAGGATCAACAACATTGTTCTCGGTTGTTACAATCATCATATGATTGGCTCTCTCAATAGAGATACCAACAAACTCCCACTTGAACTTAGAGCCAATCACTCAGTAACTTAATTCTAGGTGATCTAACATCTCATAACTTTGTTGTTGAGGTAAAACACTATTCCTAATTGTGATTTGTAATCATCTTTGTTAGTTTGGGAGCTTGCATCAGTGTAACCATTTACCACCAACTCTTCCTCACTGTCGTAGATAAGGAATTGATCCTTAGTTCTTCAGAAGTACTTAAGGATGTTCTTTAAGGTTGTCTAGTGAGCCTCACCTAGATCTGAGTGATATATGCTCGTCATGCTTAGTGCATATGAGACATATGGATGAGTACACAACATTGCATACATGATGTACCTAATTACTTATGCATACAAAATTCTACTCATGTGTTCCCTTTTCTTACAAGATTTAGGATATGAGATCTAGAGATGGAAACTCCATGAGATATGGGCATGTATCCACTATTTAATCCCTCCATGATGCTCTTCTTCAACACTTTTTTAGTGTATGTGCTCTGACTTAGTCCAAGAATCCTTCTATATCTATCTCTATAGATTTTTATTCCCAGGATATAGGATGCTTGCCTAATTCCTTCATAGAGAATGTATTTTCTAGTTAGGTCTTTACTATTTTTAAAGTAGGGTTGTCATTCCTCATCAATAGTATGTCATCTACATATAATATGAGGAATACCATAATTCGCCCAATAACCTTATTGTAAACACAAGGTTCATCTTCATTTTGACTAAAGACATACTCTTTGATTATTTCATCAAATTGATGATTCCAACTCTGAGATGCTTGCTTCAATCCATAGATTGACCTTTGTAGCTTACAAACTTTATTTGAATCATGGGGATTGATAAAACCTTCAATCTATGTCATGTACACATCCTTAATAAAATTCTCGTTAAGGAATGTGGTTTTAACATCCATCTGCCAAATCTCATGATCATGATAAGCTATTATGGAAAGCATGATCCTGATGGACTTAACCACAACAACTAGAGAAAATGTTTTTTCATATTCAACAACTTGAACATGTTTGAAACCCTTTGCAACCAATCTACATATGTAAGTTTGAACATTACCATCCATGTCAGTCTTCTTCTCAAAGACCAACTTGCACCCTATGGGTTTTACTCCTTCACATAGATCCACCAAACCCTATGGGTTTCACCCCTTCACATCGATCCACCAAGTTCCATACCTTGTTGGTGTACTTGGATTCCATCAAATATCTCATGCCCTCAAGCCATTTATCAGACTATGGTCCCTTACTAGATTCTAGATAGGTTGTTGACTCATCATCTATGACCAACTCACTGCCTTCTTGAGTCATAAGATTTCAAATCTTTCAGGCTCAAGGCATGTCCTACTAGATCTACAAGATTCATGTGTTACATGAGGAGTTTGAGATTCCAAAACAATTTGTGATTCTCTTAGTACCTCTGTTGATTCAATGTTTTCTTATTGGCCTCAGACTTCTTTGAGTTCTACTTTACTCCCATTGATTCCTACAGAATTAAATTCCTTTTTAGGAATACAACATCTCTGGAAACAAACACTTTGTTCCCATATAGCGAATAAAATTAATATCCTTTGGAATCCTTATGATATCTAGCAATATAATATTTATCTGATATGGTTCCAAGATTTTTGGGAAACTACTTTCTCATATAAGCTTTACAACCCATGATCTTCATAAAAGAGAGATTGGGAGCTTCCCATACCATATCTCATATGGTGTCTTTTGAACAAATTTAGATGGTATGTGGTGTAGTATAAACGTGATGGTTTCAAGAGAAAAAATCAAAAGTTATTCGAAAATTTGTGTAAACTAGACATTGATCACACCATGTCTAGTAATGTGTGTTCCCGTCTTTTTGATACACCATTATGTTATGGTGTAGCTGGAGGAGTCCATTGTGATACTATACCAAGGGCCCATAGAAGGTCATCTAACCCTTATCTTAAGTATTCACAACCTCTATTAGATCGAGGTGTCTTATTACTTTTTCCATGTTGGTTTTGTACTTCATTCATGACATCTTTGAACCTTTTAAGGGTTTTTGACTTACGTTTCATCACATAAGCATAACCATACCTACTAAAGTCATTAGTAAATCTAATGAAGTGTCGATATCCACCTCTAGCATTTATTCTAAAAGGGTCACATACATCAGTATGTATGACTCCTAGTAGATCACTAACCCTCTCATTTTTACCTTAGAAGGGATTCTTGGTCATCATGCTCATAAATAAGATTCACATGTCCTAATTATTTGAAATAAAATGAGTCCAGATAACTATTTTATGGAGTCAAGATATGTGTTTCTCATTTTTGTACCCTAGATGACAGTTCCAAAGATAAGCTTTGTTTGAGTTGTTGATTTTTCGTATTTTTCTATATTATGTTATAAACATCTATATTTAATTCTAGAAAATAAAGATCATAAGACATTGGGGTACTTGATGGAGTTTATTTTTTATGCAACACCACTAAAAATCCTAGAGATGATGAGTCTCTAAGTTTAGCCTTGCTAGTACTATGGTAAGAACTCCACCCACATGTGCTAAGACATGTGGAAGTCTTATCGTAGTATAGTTAAGGGTCGAATCCTCGGGACAACGGTCTTGACGAAGTCAAGATGGAAAACGTTTAGCCTTTACTTAACAACTTAAAGATTGATATTTAGATCGAAAGTTTGGTTTGGTTGTTTTAAACTAAGTACAAAGAAAGTAAAGCAAGAAAGTAAATAAAGCAAGTAAATCTTAAGAGTTAACAAATGATGATGAATCACTGGGGTTAAGCAGGTATTTACCACCGCTACACATGCATTGTATATGTACTAAGCAAGACTTATAAGCTAGATGCATGGATGTTTCCACAAGACCGATGCCTTATAAGACAAGAGTGATGCGTTGCATCCAAGGGTGTTCCACAAGACCGATGCCCACATAAGACAAGAGCGATGCATTGCACCCTTCGATGTTCCACAAGACCAATGCCCATATAAGAAAAGGGCAATGCATCTCATCCTCCAAGGGTTAAGTAACTCTCATGCGGTACATCACTACGCGTCACTGAAGGATGTAGTCTCCGAAGAGAGAATCTTACTCAACCGCAAGAAACGTGCATCTAAAACTAACAAGCGAGCGATAATTACCAAATCGAATAGCGTCCTTGTAGGCCTAGTCTCCTATTCGGATAACCTAGCTACGAGAAGTGCGGGAATGATGCAACGCCAGCCATTCCCGAACAAATGGTCACATGCTTTACATCATTCCCCTCGCAAAGTGTGTTCCTCGACTTACCAAAGGTCTCTTCCATACAGATGGGAGTGTGCCAAATGATAGTGAGTTTACTCCACTCTTTGAGATACACTTCTAGACACCGAAACGGATGCGTGGTGGATACACACACCAGAAACCAACACTAAATCGGTATTCAAGCCTCGATAGCGGTCGTAGACAAACCACAACGAAAGACAATAAATGCATACAAGAACGTGGCCATCATTCAAGCATGTGTGAAACGATTTAGTATTAAAACGAAATGATAACATCTTTTTTACAGTACAAAATACAAAACATGGGCAGCGGGGCTAGTCCCCGCGCCCCAGTGGATGGAACTACTCGCTCCTCATAGAGGGAGCAGCAAAGAAGGAGGCAAGAAGAGATAGAAAGAACATCATCTCCACTGAGGAGAGAAGGTTGAACCCTTGGTGGAGAGAGCAACGATCTCCACCCCTTGTAGCTTGCTTGATGACGGATCTTCTCCTCTCACCTTCCTTGTTGATGAGAGAGAAAGTAGCTTGCAATGGACGTGAGTCTCAGACCGGCAGCCTCGAGTGATGGATGGAGTTGTTCTGGTAGTGGAGAGACAGCCTCTGGACGTCTGGACTCTCTTTCATGGACGGCCCTGAGGTCTTATTTATAGGCTTTGAGTGAGATCCAAACGGTTTGGAGACCGTTTGGGCTCAAACGGTCTTGGGACCGTTTGGCGTCAAACGGTCTTGAGATCGTTTGGCGTCAAACGGTCTTGGGACCGTTTGGCGTCAAACGGTCTTGAGATCGTTTGGCGTCAGACGGTCTTGAGATCGTTTGGCGTCAAACGGTCTTGGGACCATTTGGCGTCAAACGGTCTTGAGACCGTTTGAGCTCCATGCGGTCTTGGGACCGTTTGGCTTCATGCGGTCTTGGGACCGTTTGGCTTCATGCGGTCTCGGGACCGTTTGAACTCCATGCGGTCTTGGGACCGTTTGGCTTCATGCGGTCTCGGGACCGTTTGAACTCCATGCGGTCTTGGGACCGTTTGGCTTCATGCGGTCTCGGGACCGTTTGAACTCCATGCGGTCTTGGGACCGTTTGGCTTCATGCGGTCTCGGGACCGTTTGGCTTCATGCGGTCTCGGGACCGTTTGAACTCCATGCGGTCTTGGGACCGTTTGAACTCCATGCGGTCTTGGGACCGTTTGGCTTCATGCGGTCTCGGGACCGTTTGAACTCCATGCGGTCTTGGGACCGTTTGGCTTCATGCGGTCTCGGGACCATTTGAACTCCATGCGGTCTTGGGACCGTTTGGCTTCATGCGGTCTTGGGACCGTTTGAACTCCATGCGGTCTTGGGACCGTTTGGATCCACTCGACCCTTGGGCTGGTTTATTCTTTTGTTATTTTTTTGTGCTTTTTCTGCAATTATAAAAGGAAAAGTTAGTTTGATGATGTATTTACAAAAAAGGGGTAAAATTAGGTTTAAGTACAATATAAATGTAGAAAGATTATGGAAAACTAAGGAAAAAGACTAAGATAAACTACTAAAATAGGAGGTTATCACCCCCCCTAACTTAGAGTCTAGCTTGTCCTCAAGTTAGATAGAGCTGAGGCATGAAATGGCGCGGCGATTTTAATTAAAATTTCCGTACTCTTGCTTCAATTCTTGACCTGAGTTCCCCAGGGGTCGTATCTAGGCTTATTGCATGCCTTGATCCTTTTGGATTTCGAGAGTTGCTTGGATTTCAGGTTTTTCCGTATCTCAAAGTTTTCCTTGGGACCACATTTATTTTGTGCATGTTGTTGACTCTAATCAACTTTATACCTCTCTGGAAACCTATTGGAAGCTAGAGAGGGTATGAGGGTTGGCTAAAGGCTTTGAAGTGTAACTCCCCTTCGAGTGGGGGAGGGGCTGTCTATGCTTTTTAGGATCTCACTACCGGACACGACACATCTGCCTTTATGAGGGCAGCTGAATGTACCGGTCGGGCAAGTCCTTTATTAGCCTTTTCATATACTTGGAACTTTTAGGGTTTCACTACCGGACGCGACACATCTGCCTTTGTGAGGGCAGCAGAATGTGCCGGCCGGGTGAGCCCTTTATCAGTTCTTTATATAGGTCCTTATTCGTGGCACAACTCTCATGATTTTATTCGTCTCTCTGGCTTTTATTCAAAAACTCACAGGCTTGGGTTTTGGGATGAGGATTTATTTTGGGCGGCCAAGCCTCTTTTATTTTGAAGAGAGGAAAGTTGTTCTTAAAGTTTTTCAGCATGCACTTATTTGGTTTGTGGTCCACTTGCAGAGCTTTTTGACTTGGTAGTTGCCTGATTTCCCTCTCATCCTTGAGATCTCGGCTTATTTCTGCCCTGATTTTGACCTATGGAGAGTCAGATAAAGAATTGGAGCAAAAATATAGGATCCATAGTGGATGGGGATCGATAAATCGCCATTTGATGTCTAAGTGCTAAATACTTGTAGAGACTAACATGATTCTAGAGTTAGTTGAGGTGATTAAAAAGAATTTGTAAAAAGAAACTTGAAAGAATAAAAAGAATTTGTAAAACAAAAGAAATGTATGGAAAGTGTTTAGAGAAAAAGAAGGGAGTATAGAAGTTGATACCTAGCCCTTGTCTAATGTATCCCCCCCCCTAACTTATCACACACTCTGTCCCCAGAGTGGCAAAGTGATAGGTTGAGAAAACATTAGAACAAGGGCTGCAGGTTAAGGTAGATTGTCGGTTGCCCCTGGAGAACGCAGTAGTGTAGATGCGAACTGCCCACGTAAGGCGTGGTAATCCACGTCCGCCATGTCCTCCACTGGTCTTTGGAGAACGATTATAGTGTACATCCAGTAGAGGACGTGGAAGCCGCAGTCGTTGGATTGTCGTATTTGCTGGGGGCATTTATGGCAGAAGGTGGGGCGGCTGAAGTGCTCAGTGTTGTATGCCCTAGTGTGCTGACTCAGAAGTTCGATTAATTTCATAGCACACTCCTTTGCCATTTCTTCTGTCGGCGTCTTGGGCGTTACGACGTATTGTCGTTGGCGGGCATTGAACTGGCTGTCGGAACTGTTGTATATTGTAGTGGTTCCAGTGTGGAGATTGGTTTCCAGAAGGAGCCAATGCTCTTGATGTAGGATCGGTAGCATGATGAACTTCGGCGTTGTATGTTGAAGATATGCAATCAATGCTTCTATTGTGCCGAAGTTTTTCAGTTTGAGCAGATCGTCTTTCGTGTACGGGGACGCCATATATGTATCGGGATTGTGTTGGCCAATCTGAGATTGGTAAGCGGCCATGAGGCTGCAAGAAAGTTGCCCCTTATCTTGTAAAGTCTCTCGCAAAGAATCAGCCATTACGATAATGTCTTGAGACATGAATACGATGCCGTCTTTTTCTACGGAGAGTTTTGCCATGATTATGCGTATTTCAAGGTCGTTTAGACCCTTGCAAGAATCGCGATCGAAATCAGGAAAAGTTGGTGTAGTTGTGTACGCGGGGTCTTTCTTGCTGGTGTCTTCTTTGGGCAACTTGTTTTGTTCTGACTCTTCCAGAACTTGGCGGAAAGGTCGCCGCTGTCGACGTTGCACAGCTGAGTAAAGATACCGTGGAACATCATCTGGTGACATAGTCGGATCGTTGAAAAATCTTCTGTCACAGATGAGTTCCATGGCGTAGCGTCCTCTTAGCGAATGGAAGTCTTCAGCTGCCAAGTCTGTGAATGGGATTTCCTGGTTAAGTGCTTGAATATGTCTGATGGTATAGAAGGCGCTGTCCCCGGATCCCGTGGTGGCTTGAAATGGAGGGTTAATGATTCTAAACCATGGTTGGCTCCAGTCTTGGCGAAGAGAAGGGCGTACAGCCCAGATTACTTTAAGCAGCCGGAAGGGTATACACCGAGCTTCACCTGCTGCGTCTCCGATAAAGTTAATTATGCCGGATGGTAGCTCGGCGGTATTGAAGTTGTAGACTTTGGCGTCCCTTGCCGCGGTGTCCACTATCATAAAGAGCCAGTGTCCCGAGACTTGGAAAGGCAGCGTGATATAGTGTGCCCGACGTGCTAATCCGACACGTAGCCGCTCAATCGACCTCGCCTGCAGGCTTTTGTGTAAAAGGCCAAGAGACAGTGCAGGTGAGGCGTTGAAGGCTGGTTGTATCCGTTTTTTACTTTTATATATTTCTATACAGTTGGCGAGGAGGACACGAAAAATTGACAGTGGCATCGTAGACCGGGGTCGGAGGATGCAACGGAAATCTTCGCGTGTCAACGTACGCCTGGTTTTTGTATTAATGTAAATTGTATCGTCCCCCGCTTTTGCATCATCTACTATAGTGTTCAGGATGAAAATGTCCTGAGCATCTAAAGTAGAGATGGCTGTCCTATCAAGATCATGCATTTTTTGTGGAAGAGGGGGGGGGGCGGGGGGAGGTTTTGTGGTAGAGGGGAGGCGTGTTGTTCGAAGGCTTCTTCATGGCCTTTGATATTGTCATCCTGGTCGGAGGTGGAGTCAAGATCTTCGTCTGTATCTAGACTCACTCGGTCCGCGTCGTCCAGGTGAGGGGGAGAAGGTGTTGAATAGGGAAGAGGAGTTTTCGGCGAGGTAGCGCTGGCTCCCTTTATGCACTGTTGGAGCTCAGCGAATGCTGCATCTTTGGCGGCTTCTCCCATTGACCCCATAGCGGAGTAATCAAAGAATTGGTCCCCATAAGAAATGTTGACGTTATCGTGCTGTGGGGACTTGGGGTGATAGTCACTTTCCTGGTGACCTTTATCGGACCCTTTATGGGAGGGTCCTGCAGCATTCCCTGGATCTTCGCCATCATCGTGCTTGTCTCCTGGAGGTGTGTCTTTATTGGAGTCAGCAGATGAATCGGAGTCTTCTTCTTCTTCATCATCATTGTCGTTGCCAGCCGCAGCTTCGTCTATTTTCTTCTTATTAGACGGCTTTTTACACCGCCGGTGAGTGGCATGTAGCTCATCGAAAGCCACCTGCAGATGCTCGTGTTTTTCGAGCAATGCGTCGTGGGCTTCTTTGAGATCTGTATATCTGTCCTCGGCGGAGAGGAGGCGTGCAGTCAGATCTGTGACTTGGGCACGTAGTTGTTGTATTTCATTGATGGTAGCCTCCTCTTGATGATGGTGGAGCTGCGTAATTGTTTCGTCGATGGTAGCCAGGCGCGAGCTTAGCTTGTCTTGGTTTTGCTCAAGCTTGCGGAGATTCTCGTGCAGAGGGTGAGTCTGGGTCGAGATCTCATCGACTTTTCTCGTCGTAGCTTCTTGCTGACGTGTTGCCTCAAGGATCAGGTCCGGCAGGTTGTTGGTGTGGCTGTTGATATGTTCAACTTGCCTAGCCACTTCATCCTGTCGTTGCTGAATACCTTGTAGGACGACAGGAAGAGCTTGATGCTGATTGTCGATCCTGGTTACCTGTTTAGTTAAATCCTGTACACAAGAAAAAAGAGAATGTAATAAGTTAGACGGATCGGTGAGGAGGTGTCGGACAGCGTCAAATTGACGGCCGAATTCCTCACCGATGTTAGTAAAGGGGGCCCCAGAGGCGGAAGGGTGATGTGGCTGGGGCCTATGTGGGATGGTGGTAGTGTCTTGCGGAAAAGACACTGATGAAGGCCCGAACTGCGTAGTGACTGTTGATGAGGTCACCAGCGGTGTCGGGGTGGTGGCGGATGTGAAGAGTGGTGGAGTTGATGATGAAGGGGTGGGGATTGTGGATGGTAATGGAGAGATGGTGAAGTCGGGCATGGAGGTGAAGAAAGGTAAGCCCGATGTTGGGGTGGGTGAAAAGGTGGATGTGAATGCTGATGTGGATGCGGAGGCGAAGGTGGTGAAATCAGGCATGGAGGTGGGGAAGGGGAAGCCCGATGTTAGGGAAGGTGGAAAGGTGGATGTGAATGCTGGCGTGGAGGTGGAGGGGAAGGCGGTGGTGGGAGCAGTGGAGAGCTGCTCGTGTAGACTCTGGATGAAAGAGTCAAGGGAGGATGTTGTGAGAATTTCATCGTTGAAATGCTCATCCTCCAGGTTGGGGCGGGATGTTGGCGTCTCCGACAGCTGCTTGGCCTGTAGCAACCTTCTAGAGAGCCGTTTGACAGGGATTTTTGTAAGTCGTGCTGTCGGGGCTGTAATACTCATCTCGGTTGGACCCGCAGTTTTTTCTTTCTCGGCGGGTTTGATCGAAGTTAGCAACTTAGTAAGCTCGTCGTCAGAAAACAGGAGCTGTGTCATGTCATAGTGTGCTAGCTCTGGTAGCGGAAGGAGGGTTCTTGAAGATTTAACCATCGGGCAGAATACGTAGTGTATTTTCCCATCCTTTTCTTTGATTATGAATGAGTTTTTCAGAGATTGCTCGTTCGTAAGGATGTCACCCTTGATTGGCGTGCATTGGGGTAGTAGCCTGTCCATCTTAAGGAATTTTATTATGGAAGTGACATGGCCCCCCAAGCAGATCTCTTTCCCTATTAGGGCAGCAGAAAATTTCTGGACCATCAATCGTCCAATGTTTACTGGCTTGTCGTTGAGGATAGACCAGAGGACAAAGAGGTCAGATATTGTGACGTTTCCTCCTTCCGATCTTGGAAAAAGCGCGCCAGATAGGATCTTGTGCAAAGTGCGCACAAATCGGGAATGTATGTTGGACGCTTTACAGGTTTTTGCGTCGTAGGTGGGAAGTCCGGTTAAGCTTTTCCAGAATGTATGGCGGTTGAATTCTGGGTGATCGGTTCCCACTAGCTTGGCCTTTTGTAGCTGCTCCGTGTCGTCGATGAACATAAAATTCAGCATATTTTCTGTCAAGACGACATCGCTACCAAAGATCTGGGTGACAATTCTTCTGTCACCCCCATCCCGTGACCTATCAGCGATGTCAACGGGCTCCTTTCTCAGAAAGGAGAAGAATTCCGCCGTAGGTTCAAAGTATGACACTTCAGGTAATGAGCACAACCTGGCGAGGTTGGCTTTCTGTAGTACGCTGAAGATGCGATCTTGAATTCCCATTTTGACTAGTATGCTGGAGCAAACATACTTAGTCGGTTTGAGGGTTTTGTCAATGGAGATGGAATGTTGTATGTATAGGTTTTGTGGTGGTGGAATTGGAGCAGTAATGGGAATGAAGGTGGTAGGGATAGTAGCTGCAGGGGTGATGGTGGAAGCAGCGTATGTGGATGGTTTGGCGAAGGGTTGGTCCATGGCGGATGAAGGGTGGACCTGTTTTCTTGCCCTTTTTGGAGGCTGCCCAGATGCAGCCTTTGCAGCCTTGCGTTTCCCCTCTATCTCTTGGGCAGAGGAGTCCTCATCGGGGTTCGGTATGTAATCCGAACCTTCATCGTCGTCCGAAGAGACATGCTCAATCTCTTCTTCAGGAGCCTCACCCAGGCATTGGGTAAGGCGGGTTATTTCGCATAGGACGTCGATGATCTTGATTTTTGGAGGGACAACTCCAGTGGTGTTGTAGGTGTCCCTGATTTGCACGAGCTTTTCTCGCTCCTCTATCATCTGCTCCCTTGTCAGAGCAGGGGCAGATCCGGAAGTCTTGTTTGATGCCATTTCTGAAAAAGATACAATTTTCTTAGTTAGAAAAAAGGATTGAAACAATTTAGATTAAGAAACAATTTAGAAGCTTCTTAGTTTCAGGACCGTTTGATTCCAAACGGTTTGAGGACCGTTTGGTCCCAAACGGTTTGAGGGCCGTTTGGTCCCAAACGGTTTGAGGATCGTTTGGTCCCAAACGGTTTCAAGACCGTTTGGTCTCAAACGGTTTCAAGACCGTTTGGTCTCAAACGGTTTCAAGACTGTTTGGTCTCAAACGGTTTGAGGACCGTTTGGTCCCAAACGGTTTGAGGGCCGTTTGGTCCCAAACGGTTTGAGGACCGTTTGGTCCCAAACGGTTTCAAGACCGTTTGGTCTCAAACGGTTTCAAGACCGTTTGGTCTCAAACGGTTTCAAGACCGTTTGGTCTCAAATGGTTTCAAGATCGTTTGGTCTCAAACGGTTTCAAGATCGTTTGGTCCCAAACGGTTTGAGGGCCGTTTGGTCCCAAACGGTTTCAGTACCGTTAGATTCCAAACGGTTTCAAGACCGTTTGGTTTCAAACGGTTTCAAGACCGTTTGGTCTCAAACGGTTTCAGGACCGTTAGATTCCAAACGGTTTCAAGACCGTTTGGTTTCAAACGGTTTCAAGACCGTTTGGTCTCAAACGGTGTCAAGACCGTTTGGTCTCAAACGGTTTCGGGATCGTTAGGAAAACCGTTTGGAAAACGAAGAGTCGCAGGTTGCCGGCGCAGGGGAAGGCGAAACGGCGCGAAGGTGAGAGCGCCAGCGACCTCGACGATGACGAAGACGATAGGAAAAACGGGGACGGCGATGGAAGCGGTGGAAGAATCGGAGTTTCTTTCGACAGCGACGATGGTAGCGGAAAAAGAGACGTTGTGCGATGGTCGAGGAGACGGCGACTGGTTCAGTGGTGGTGGCGACACAATGGCGCGGTGACGAAGGCGACAGAGGAGTCGGAGAACTTCGTTCGATGACGGCTGCGATGGCGGTGTAGGAAACGTCGGCGTGAGCGGCGTGTTTGGAGTCGCCGGACTACCTTGCGGAAGAAGGTCGAACGAACGGGTGAGCGGCTAGGGCGAATGCAACAGTAGCAGGAAGAAGACTCTTCGCATGAATGCTCTGGAGAATTCGAAGATTCGAAGAGAGAAAGATGGAGTAGGGATGGTGTATATATATAGTGATTGGTTGGTGGTCTTTCATATTCCAAACGGTTTTGAAGACCGCTTGGTCCCAAACGGTTTGAGGACCGTTTGGTCCCAAACGGTTTGAGGACCGTTTGGTCCCAAACGGTTTCGAGACCGTTTGGTCCCAAACGGTTTGAGGACCGTTTGGTCCCAAACGGTTTGAGGACCGTTTGGTCCCAAACGGTTTCGAGACCGTTTGGTCCCAAACGGTGTCGAGACCGTTTGGTCCCAAACGGTTTCGAGACCGTTTGGTCCCAAATGGTTTCGAGACCGTTCGGTCCCAAATGGGCTTAAGACCGTTTGGAGGTAACAAAAGGGGTTATATATTTTTATGTTTTTGAGTATGTATATATTTGTATATTTTTTTTTGTATTTTGGTTTATGGATTTTTATGTTGTTTGTTTTATATATTGTTTTTGTAGTTTTTATTATGTAGATTTTTTTTGTATTTTTAGATTTAGTAATAAAAGAACTTGAAGAAAGCAAAACAAAATTAAGAGAGAATAAAACTAGAAAATAGAGAAATTGATGTTCAGGTCTTGGGTTGCCTCCCAAGAAGCGCCTTGGTTTTATGTCGCTGGCTTGACGAAGCTAAAACTTGTTATACTGCTGGCATATTTAATTGTTGATCTTTGTTCAGCCCATGTTTCGGATTTAATTCGGGTTGTCCAGCGAAAGTGCCAGCCGAAGGCTTCAATTGTGCAGCAATCTGAGCAAGCTGTGTTTCAACTGCCTTTTGTTGGGCTTGTTGATTGGCCAGCATGGTTTGCTGAGATTGCAGCATCTGTCTTATTGAAGATAGCTCATCTTCCGGCTGCGTGGTAACATTCTTCTGAGAATTTTGTTGTTGGTATTGTTGAACATGCAATTGTGGGTGAAGCGGGGGGTGAGTGTACTGGTAGTAGGCTGACTGATTTCTAGGGTAGTTAACCCTAGGGAAGTTGTTTCTTGGATTCCCTTGATTGTTTGATAACCCAGGAGGCAACCTACTGTCAAATCCCCCTTGAGTCTGGTGTTGCGGGTTTGCAGTCCCAGAAGGGTTCCCATACTGGAATCCAGGATGGTTCCTTGGTTGACTGGGATTATAGTAGACTTGCCCGGGAATAGTATGGATAGAGTTGACTTGCTCCGGAGTCTGATCTTCAATCTGATTAGTGATGGCCTCATAGGGTTGTGGTGGTGGATGAAGATCCATCATCACACTATAGAGCATTCCGCAGGATAAGGTCGGATGATCTGATGCATGACAAGCTTCACAGGAACCTGTGACAGCTTTGACTTGATGCAGCTGCGGGGTTTGTTTCTTGTTGAATTCCCCTAGAGATGATTCAAGGGTTTGCTGTTTATGGGCGATTGCTTTTAGAGCCTCTGCTATTGACTTTAATTCCGTGGATTCCTCAGCTTTAAAGACTTTGAGGACACCTTTTCCGGCTGTTCGCCCCCAGTTGGACTGGTTTTCAGCCCCTAAAGTGACGATCTTCCAGGCGTCTTCATAGTTTTTCCTCATGAAATTTCCTCCAGATGAGGAATCTAGGAACTGTTTAATGTCATCATTTACCCCCCGATAAAAGGTCTCAATCAGTTGATTTTGCGAAATCCCATGATGAGGGCATTTTCGAAGAAGTTCTTTGAATCTTTCCCATGCCTCGGCGAGGGTCTCTCCAGGAAGTTGAGAGAAATGGTTAATCTGCCCTCTGATTTCGTAAGTAAGCGAGGGTGGAAAAAACTTCTCCAGGAATTTCTCCTCTAGAGGGGCCCAGGTGGTAATAATGGGTTCTCTATCCAATGAATTATACCAACTTAAGGCCCTTCCAGATAGAGTGAAATGAAACAGATGGAGCATTATTGCGTCGAAAGCAATGCCAGCTCGTGGGACCAGTCGGCATAATGCCTTAAACCGTTTCAGGTGGTCCATGCAGTCGTCTCCAGAACTTCCAGAGAAAGAAATCCCTTGCATAATCTGAATCCATTGGGTCCGGATCTCAAAGTGTGGGATGTTAATGATCGGAGGCCGGACCGGATGGTTATCTTCGTAATTCTTCGGGACGGCGTAATCCCGAAGTTGCTTGTTTCTTAACGCGAGTTGAGCAGCAGCTTGCTCTGCTTGGATGTGTGCTTGTTCTTCAGCTCGGATCTCAGCTTGCACCTGAGCACGAGTGTCAGCAATGAGTTGTGCTCGTTGTGCTGCTATGGCGGCGTTGACTCTTTCTGCAACAAGGCGTTGCTCTTCGGCCATCTGTCTGGCTCTTTGGCGGTTTAGTCTATTCCTTCGGTGAAAACTTCTTTCTACCTCAGAATCGTATTCTGGTTCAGGGGAGAATCCGATGCTATGCGGGGGTTGCATACACGTTTTCTACCTGAGTAGAAGGAAAATCTCAAGTTAGGAAAAATGGAAGGAAATGAAAAAGATCAAGAAATATTGGATTGGTTATTAAGAAAAAGTGTAAAATCCTAATCAACCAAGAAATTGGTTAGTAAAAACTAAAAAGTTCCGTTGTCCCCGGCAACGGCGCCAATTTTTGATGGAGTTTATTTTTTATGCAACACCACTAAAAATCCTAGAGATGATGAGTCTCTAAGTTTAGCCTTGCTAGTACTATGGTAAGAACTCCACCCACATGTGCTAAGACATGTGGAAGTCTTATCGTAGTATAGTTAAGGGTCGAATCCTCGGGACAACGGTCTTGACGAAGTCAAGATGGAAAACGTTTAGCCTTTACTTAACAACTTAAAGATTGATATTTAGATCGAAAGTTTGGTTTGGTTGTTTTAAACTAAGTACAAAGAAAGTAAAGCAAGAAAGTAAATAAAGCAAGTAAATCTTAAGAGTTAACAAATGATGATGAATCACTGGGGTTAAGCAGGTATTTACCACCGCTACACATGCATTGTATATGTACTAAGCAAGACTTATAAGCTAGATGCATGGATGTTTCCACAAGACCGATGCCTTATAAGACAAGAGCGATGCGTTGCATCCAAGGGTGTTCCACAAGACCGATGCCCACATAAGACAAGAGCGATGCATTGCACCCTTCGATGTTCCACAAGACCAATGCCCATATAAGAAAAGGGCAATGCATCTCATCCTCCAAGGGTTAAGTAACTCTCATGCGGTACATCACTACGCGTCACTGAAGGATGTAGTCTCCGAAGAGAGAATCTTACTCAACCGCAAGAAACGTGCATCTAAAACTAACAAGCGAGCGATAATTACCAAATCGAATAGCGTCCTTGTAGGCCTAGTCTCCTATTCGGATAACCTAGCTACGAGAAGAGCGGGAATGATGCAACGCCAGCCATTCCCGAACAAATGGTCACATGCTTTACATCATTCCCCTCGCAAAGTGTGTTCCTCGACTTACCAAAGGTCTCTTCCATACAGATGGGAGTGTGCCAAATGATAGTGAGTTTACTCCACTCTTTGAGATACACTTCTAGACACCGAAACGGATGCGTGGTGGATACACACACCAGAAACCAACACTAAATCGGTATTCAAGCCTCGATAGCGGTCGTAGACAAACCACAACGAAAGACAATAAATGCATACAAGAACGTGGCCATCATTCAAGCATGTGTGAAACGATTTAGTATTAAAACGAAATGATAACATCTTTTTTACAGTACAAAATACAAAACATGGGCAGCGGGGCTAGTCCCCGCGCCCCAGTGGATGGAACTACTCACTCCTCATAGAGGGAGCAGCAAAGAAGGAGGCAAGAAGAGATAGAAAGAACATCATCTCCACTGAGGAGAGAAGGTTGAACCCTTGGTGGAGAGAGAAACGATCTCCACCCCTTGTAGCTTGCTTGATGACGGATCTTCTCCTCTCACCTTCCTTGTTGATGAGAGAGAAAGTAGCTTGCAATGGACGTGAGTCTTAGACCGGCAACCTCGAGTGATGGATGGAGTTGTTCTGGTAGTGGAGAGACAGCCTCTGGACGTCTGGACTCTCTTTCATGGACGGCCCTGAGGTCTTATTTATAGGCTTTGAGTGAGATCCAAACGGTTTGGAGACCGTTTGGGCTCAAACGGTCTTGGGACCGTTTGGCGTCAAACGGTCTTGAGATCGTTTGGCGTCAAACGGTCTTGGGACCGTTTGGCGTCAAACGGTCGTGAGATCGTTTGGCGTCAGACGGTCTTGAGATCGTTTGGCGTCAAACGGTCTTGGGACCGTTTGGCGTCAAACGGTCTTGAGACCGTTTGAGCTCCATGCGGTCTTGGGACCGTTTGGCTTCATGCGGTCTTGGGACCGTTTGGCTTCATGCGGTCTCGGGACCGTTTGAACTCCATGCGGTCTTGGGACCGTTTGGCTTCATGCGGTCTCGGGACCGTTTGAACTCCATGCGGTCTTGGGACCGTTTGGCTTCATGCGGTCTCGGGACCGTTTGAACTCCATGCGGTCTTGGGACCGTTTGGCTTCATGCGGTCTCGGGACCGTTTGGCTTCATGCGGTCTCGGGACCGTTTGAACTCCATGCGGTCTTGGGACCGTTTGAACTCCATGCGGTCTTGGGACCGTTTGGCTTCATGCGGTCTCGGGACCGTTTGAACTCCATGCGGTCTTGGGACCGTTTGGCTTCATGCGGTCTCGGGACCGTTTGAACTCCATGCGGTCTTGGGACCGTTTGGCTTCATGCGGTCTCGGGACCGTTTGAACTCCATGCGGTCTTGGGACCGTTTGGATCCACTCGACCCTTGGGCTGGTTTATTCTTTTGTTATTTTTTTGTGCTTTTTCTGCAATTATAAAAGGAAAAGTTAGTTTGATGATGTATTTACAAAAAAGGGGTAAAATTAGGTTTAAGTACAATATAAATGTAGAAAGATTATGGAAAACTAAGGAAAAAGACTAAGATAAACTACTAAAATAGGAGGTTATCAGTACTGTCATAAAAGATGTCATCTTTTGAAATATAACATCAACCATTCTTACTATGAAATCCATATACATTCTTGTCCATACAAGATACAAAAATAATGTTTCTATTTATGAAAAGAACATAATATCAATGTCTTAACTCTATTACAAGCCCTATAGGTAGAGATAAATCATAGGTTCCAACTGTAGTGGTATCAACTCTTTCTCCATTTGTGACTCACAGCTCAACCTCACCTTTTCTTTAAGGGCTAGTTCTTTTCAGATCATGCATATTCGAACATATGTGAGATCCACATCTAGTATCTAGGTACCCAAGATGAATAAGTAGATAAATTTATTTCAATAATGTATATACATGAAGTTGAGATCTTTGTCCACATCTTCATCTTCCTGAATTCCATCAAGTACAACGGACAAATTCCTTTTGCTCTTTTCTTTC
This sequence comes from Alisma plantago-aquatica, assembly GCA_963693085.1. NCBI lineage: Eukaryota > Viridiplantae > Streptophyta > Magnoliopsida > Alismatales > Alismataceae > Alisma > Alisma plantago-aquatica. The sequence goes on from OY856411.1 coordinate 31,279,169, forward strand.
TCCTTATTTTGAGTGTTGAAGATCTATGTTTCTGCTTAACCTCAAAACTTTTCACGGCTTTGCTTTCATACTAAAACTCAATCTCACTGATCATCATCACGTATTTGCCTTTCTTCATTTTTTCTTTGACATTTATTATCATGCTAAGAAATTCTGATATCAGTCTATCCATATTATTCATGTAGTAACACTCAATAAAATGGCTATATATTTTAGGCAATGATTGTAGAATCATATTTTAGGCAATGATTGTGGCCAACTCTAGTCTCAAAGAGAATCCCAGTTCTTCAATATATTATCATATTGAGCATATGGGTCTCTAATTGATCTCCCTTTATCATTTTCCACTCAAAGAGTGCCTTTAAGACATTGTAACTTTCTTTCTTTATGAGAATATGGCACACTGTCTTAAGAAGTGTTACCATCTCAAGAATTCCCATGTCTTCACCTTTCTCATGCAACTAATAGTTCATGCATCTTAGCGTAAGGTGCCATATATCGAACACATTGTTGGCAGACTTCCAGTAAACATCCACCTCAGCCCTAGGCGCATCAAGAGACAGTATTTATGGTACTAGTTTTTCTACAACATAGAGATTATTGTCATCATTGACAACCCCTCTCAAAGTCCAAAACCAGTCATGAAAATTTGTCCCACCAAGTTTGTCCTTCTCTAGGACCAATCACAACAAAGATCTGATTGTCATTTGATTCTATAAGAGAAAATTTGCATTTGTCAATATATTTTAGATTTAATTTTATTTTAATAAAATTTGACAATATTTAATTAGGCCTTTAGTTAATTATAGCTGCCACTATTTGGTTAAGGTTGATAACCCTCACTATAATTTAAGAAGATTGTAGCATACAAACATCTAGTGAGCCAAGATCCAAAACTATTAAACTATTACCCGGTCGATGCCAACATCCGTAATTGATTAATAAGGTATGTAACATTTACCAATTACATCATATGAAATTCCTAGATAGACGGTTATGCACAACTCTTTGCCATAGTTATATGCATGCTTCTAGGTGCTTAATCTCATCAATACCACCTAGTTAAGTCTGACCCAAAAGCCAACACAACAATAATGCACCCTACATGGTAGGCCCACATAACTACCATCATACTTCCACATGATGGACAACACACCACACTTGGCCTGCCGATGCATAGTCAATCGAGCTTTTCATATGTCATGCTAATGGAAAGCATCTAATGCTTAATATTATATTGAGTGATTTGTATTTATAAATACATATACATATCCAGTCACCACATATATATAGTATGTATCATATACATTCTATATCCCACAACAAAAACATGTTATAAAACATAAGTTATGGAGAAACATGTTGTTGATGAAGATCTGTTCTTGAACTAATCTTGGTTGATCATTTCAACCCTTGAACCAGTCAGTGTGCCTCTTGTTTTGTCGGTTGGTCGATATAAATGATCGGTTGGTCCAAAGACTTCTGGACACCTCCTGACGATCGGTTGGACCACTATATGATGGGTTCGGCTCCCCTGCCATTTGTCCTCCTTGGTCCTTCAGTCGATGGACTCATCTAGTGCTAAACATCTTCTTCATCATAACAAGAAAATAAATCCATCCTATTCCACATATTATATTGTAATTTGGGATACCTCAAGTTACATTCGAGGGGAACGTGGAAGAGAGCATTAAATTACATTTGAAAAAAGAAGATAGAGGCTCAATATGCAAATTGAGATATAAACATAAATAATCATCCATACAACAATGCAAAAAGATCTGGGTTATTGGCCATAACCTTGCTTTACATCCACCATCAAAACCAATTTTAGGGTGAAGTGTGTAAACTACATATAGATGATATCATTTATTCATATATATATATATATATATATATATATATATTATAAGGGATCATATATGGGATTTAATCGAACATGGTCATTATTTAGTTTAAGTATTTACACCTGTATATAATAATTAAGTGACAAAAAACAATCCAATCACATCAATTAAATCCCAAAACCTATTGAGTTGACATGGCTCTGATACTACTATAGGGAAATATGGCGGCAAAGCAGGTAGTGGAAACAAATATTTTCCTTGTCATATTCTCCTTAAAACGTAGATCACATTAACAACTATGTATTGTGAAGGATGGTTCTCTAGGTTATACTTGGTTCTGGAACAAGTCTAGTGACAATCCCTCATAGTAGCATGCGTCTTTCTTCAAGTTGTACTCGGACATCGTCAATAGAAACTTCTGGTTGACCACCACAAACATCAATTGACCTTTTCCTCCTAGAAAAAGGCAATTTCCACCTTGCCTCTCTAGTATTCCACACAGATCATCGATAATTCTTATCATTCTAGATAACTATATAGGAAGGACTTGTCCCCTTCTAGTTGGTGTACTAGCACCAACATTCTCTCCCACAATTGTTCTCCCTTACTTTCCCTGCCTTTATCAGGTAAGACTTACTTGGGCTCTCTTGATTACCACAAGTGGAGTGGACACTAATCATTAGAACAACTGATCTTGTGTCCTTAGAAAGTCCACAATACCCCTCTATTTATAGGAGGATCAAGGTTTGGGTTCCTAGTCTGAGAGGGAGTTGAAGGGTCCAGAATATTGACAAATCTTTGCATCATGTTAGTTGAAAGATGGTGGATCATAGGTGAACCGATCAGTTGGAATGTGAGTCGATTAGTTCAACCCTTGAACTATTCATTTCATCAAGTTTCCCAATTACAATTGAACTACATATTCGATTCCATTTTAATGTACACCATTAATCCTTGAATCAATCAAATTTATTTTAAGTGAAATGATCGACTAATCACATGAATTGGTAAGTCACAAACTAGTTGGTTGGCTTACATGTGAGTCTGTTAGTTCAATAAGTGATTCGATCAATTCACACATCGGTTCAACCAAAATTCAGCCAATGCAATATTCAATCAACATGACACTCCAACCGGTGGTTCAAAAATTGAACTGATCGGTTCTAATTTTAGTCAGTCCATTATTGTTTAAATTGAATACATAAACACTTTAGTAATCAAGTTAAATGTAATTCATGAATAAAATCCCATTTGTAGTGTATCATATGTGTGTGATCCTATAGGTTCCAAGTTACATTGGTAGTGAATGTCCATAACTAATTTATGACATCACAAACAATAAGCGATATCTAGAAACACAACATTGCTACCGAAGTAATCAGAAATTGGAGAACAACTTCAACCTACAATTTATGTTTGGTGTTACATTGTTTGTATAGTTACTTTGCACTGATATCTAGATTTAACTAGAGGCATGTAATGGTCATCTTCTTCATCATTCAATCCATGTTCCTTGAACTAGAGTAGATAGTCTTAGATATGTGTAAGTTGAATATCTTATATTGACACATGATAATGGAAATGCATTTCTCAATCTCACCTGTCAAGTAGCCAAGATATCATACTCCCATAGGACGGACAAATTCCTTCTACATCACTCACTATCATCCCCATGCTTCACAATGTACCTGAGGACCACCCTTATGGCAACCCTTATTCAAGGTCACAGTGGATAATACCAAGTACACTGATCGAGATGTGATGAGTGCAGTGACTTCAAGTCTAAGGACCAAAAGCACCACCAACACTATAAGAGATGACCATGACTACCAATTATGGTTTCCATATATCACTCTTATGGTAGGTCTATTTAATACAATGTTCTCTAACAAGTATCTATCTATTTGGTTAGATATCATATATCATGGCTGATGAGATTTTGTCATCAATCAATACAAAATCTAGTCTTATGTGTTATTGTTTTCTATTAGCCTTTCACAATAACATACGAGTAGAAACATAAAAAAAATGTATATATTATTGACATCCTCATGATCTCATTGTTCAAGTCATCAACCTGAAATAATTATTAAATAATTGAAGAAATTAGAATAAATTGGAAGATTGCCTTTATTATTAGTCAAATAATTTATAAGATATGTCATTACAATCATTATATGATTTCTATGGGCATATATACCAACAAAAGGGAATGAGGATCACTTTGATTTGTCCACCTTTTTGATGAATTGAGGTGATGTACCGCCCTGCTCCTAGACATAAAAATGACATACAATAATAAAATAGGAAATGAATGATCCTAGATATTCTCAATGTTTAAAACATGATGATGAGAGTTTGATTCTGATCTCTTGGCTATCCCCAACTAAGTTGCTACTTTGTTGCACACTAACAAAAAGGGGGGAAATAGAGATATTTAGGGAATAAAGATATATCCTTTTTGTAGTGAAACATCATATAAATAAAAAATTTGTTTAGAGTGGCCACCAAGTTTTGTGCAAAAAATGAGAAAAACGGTATGTCATTTAAGATACGGAGGAATATGAGCAATTATCCATGATGGATAAAAAAATAAGAAAATGAAAACAAAACCAGATATGAATCCATAAATCTACTGACATGTGGGTGAGGATTATAACCCCCATCTCACCTGATAAACTAGTATCAAGCATTGTTATGTGCAAAAATGTTGATCAATTCAGGATGGTTAAACTAAAGGGAAACAAAATGAGATAATAAATGATATTTTATTATGTGTGGGCTTTTAGGGATAGAGATTGTTGTGTGATTCATCTCATTTCCCTAAAAGTGCTAACTTTTTAGGTATATTTTGATCCTAAACACCTCAAGAGCTCCTACAAAGGAGATCCATTATTGGTGATTAGGATTGATGTGTAGAATGTTAGAGGATGACTAGTAGATGTGGGTTTGTAGAAACTAGATCTCATTTTATAGAAGTAGTAAATGGTAAATACGATAAAAGAAAATTTAGTCGTAGAAGATATCAGATTAGATGAATCAGTAGATTAAGTCAGATTCAACAATTAGAAATTAGAAATTAAACATATAGCAGATTCAGTAGTTATGTAAAATAGTTTAAGTAGTTTACCATTCTACAAAATTTGCAGAGCATGTGGTGTTAAAGGAAGGATTCTCTGATTATAGGCAATAAAAAATATAAAGAGATAGGTTGTTGTTTATGTGGCTTCAGGGGAGATAAAAAGGACCTCGAATACATTAACAATGGGGGTTTAATTATAGGATTGGTTTGCGGTTCGAGAATCTAGACATAATGTTCTTTAAGAGGAATGGATTGTACTGATAAGCCAAACCTAGTGCATAGATTCAAGCAATCTGCTAGTGGAATGTTGTGCATGGTTTTTATCCATCCAGTGTTGTTTAGGTGAAAAAAAGGATTCTTCTCATTTTCCCTGTAATTTTAGGAATGGTCTGCAAAAAATCAGAGAAAACTTACACATAAAGCTAAGTCAGATTTATTTCTTGGATTGTTCAGTAAAAGGCAGTTGAAGAGGCAATATTTAATTCCAAACAATTTAGATGGGTAATTTATGAAAAGATCACTTATTTAAAGTAGAATTAAAGGATAAATTGCACTTTCAATTTGAAAGAAGATTTTTTTGTGGAAGAGCCCAAAGTGGGTGAAAGTGGGCAAAACGGATGATTTAAATAAGAGGAAAATATAGAAAAATATGGAAAAATATGGATGTGTGGAAATTGGTTAGGATGTGGAATAAATTCCATCAATAGATAGAGAATTGACATTAATCATGAATTTTTGTCGAGTGAGAAAAAATGGGGTGTCAACAACATCACTTTGTTTATCCATACTCAAGCAATCATTATGTACAAGTCCATGCTCCCTAAGAAACCTTTTCCTTTTAGATGTTTCCAAGACCATAATTTGAAGGGTTTTGGATCTATGAGTTGTTGAAAGCTCATCATATTGAAGTTTTCCTTGTAGATAATCCTTATTTCTATAATCATGATTTGAGCAAGGGAGATGAAAAAGAATTCTATGCAAATCATACATGGAGTTACACTTCCAGGATCTCCACCCTACCAACGAACTTGTTGTCCTTTCCAACATGATTTTCGAGATTTTATTTCAGATTTCCAGGAGAAGTCTCACTCATTATTGCAACCATTTAGATCTTGACAATCCATGGGATTTCACATATCATGGAAAAATTGACCTTTTTGACTATGAAAACCTCTACAATCTCTATGATCCCAAATACATTTTCATGATGTGTAAATAAACATCAAGAAACCTAGGTGTGACTACTCATAGAGTTCTACCCTCTCCTCATGTGCCCTTCCCCTCATTCTATAATCACAACAGTCATAGTCAATGCATATGTCCATCCTAAGAAAAATAAAATGGACATTATGAAATAAAATATGATATTCTATTGTCTTCTGAATTGAATAAAGGTCAAATCAGATAATTAAATTATCTATCACATGACTTGCTTTGACTTAGCAAAAAACAATCACGAGACCCATCATCCCCATTCCACCTTGATATATGGAGAGTTTCAACACCATTCTAAGAACAAAATCTTCACTAAGTTGAATACATTTCATACTAAAGAGGGACATATAGTAGTGAACCCTTCATCAAGAAATCTTTGATAAACTACAAGACCAATTCTACCTCTCATGCACCCTACACAACCAATCTACATCTCCACATACCCATCCTTCCACCATCCCTCTTCCACCTTCTAGAGATTTCTTCTCTATATACATTGAGAAACTCATGGGATATGTGATGCATGAGAATTCCCACCTCCGTGATGGCCTCCACATCATATCATCCATGAACATCACATGCTCTTACCTCTAACATCCTATCAACCCACTTTCACATCCTCTGCCTATGATGCATACACATATGATCAATTATATCTCGCTTCATAGTTTCCCCCTCTGTTATCCCTACTGCCCATGCCTCCCCATATATTGATATTGTTGATACTGATCCCTTACTCCATCTATGTCTTCACATAGGGATCATCCACGTACTTCTAAGCCTACTATTCTAGGCTTATACTTCATCATGGTTCCAACCTCTAGTTTCCCAATGTTCTAGTGGGTTATCAGTGGAAAACCTGCCCAACTTTCACAAGTATTAGGCCATTGTTTCTCATGGTAACATGACCAAGGATCAATTCCATGGGAGTTGGCCAGACTAAGAATCTAGTATGACATAATGTTGGTATGGTTGTAGATGATGTGGTTGGAGATGTTGATGGGGAAGATGATGGTGATGAATATGGTGGTAGAAATGATGATTGTGATGATACTTCTCATGAGGGCCTTTTTAAGAATGTTATTGAACATTCTCCATATTTCCATTTGAATCCATGCACTGAAAGATAATATGAGGATTATGAGCCTAAATTAGACAATTAAATTTATATTTTATAGTGTCCTACGGTTATATTTTTTGATCATGGAATGCATAATGTATGTCACCTATTTTACGAGGCTATGTATCTTTCATCTTTGTGTGATGTATGCTTTTTTAGGTATGTACTCTTTCTGGATGTACATATATTGTACTTGAGCCATGATTATCAATCATATTTTTTTGGTAATTGGGTCAACCTAGAGCATATTTTCATTATGACTTGTGAAATTGCATCTTTGTGATTGAATGCCTATATCTGATTTTTTATTTATACCAAAATCTTGTCTTTTCTCTTCTACATCCTACTTTTTGACACAATAAAAGGAGATAAAACCAACCTCAATGTATTGAAATGGATCTTATCAAATGTGTATAAAATAATGTAATTTCAATACCTATTGTGTAAGTTGTCAAGTACTAACCAAATATGTTAGTAGGAAGGAATATGGGGTGTCTATAATACTTAGCTTCTTAAACCATGTTAACATTCACTACTATAGAAATGGCTTATAACGTCAGTTTTACATGCGTCGGTTGTATAAATATACCGACACCTAAACTATACAGTGTCGGTTGATTACATAAACCGACATCCAATCAATGAAGGGTGACCAGACACGGGTACCGCTTTTATTCAGTGTCGGTTACTTAATAAAAAACTGACGCCTAAAATTAACCGCCAAATCCAAAATTTCTAGCAAAAAAAAATACCTCCAAAATTTGACATATTGCGTCGGTTGATAAATAATAAACCGACAACTAAAGGTCAGAAATTGGGCACATTTTAGTCGTCGATTTTACTACAATTACCGACGCTTATGAGTTTTCCCGCGCTGTCTGCGAGGATTTTTTCACTCCCTTTCCGCGTCGGTTTTAAGCATAAATTGACAACTATGGTCATTAATCAAAAACAATTTTTTTAATCGGCATATGTATATAAACGTCGGTTGTTTTGTAGTTAAAACCGACGACTATAATTAAGTATTGGTGTTGGTTTTTGTGCAGAACTGACACTGTTAGTTTTAGGTGTCGGTGGTTTTGAAGAACCGACGCCTATGGTACAGTTAATAGCCCCGCGAAACATAACTTTTCCCCATTGTCTCTGTTTCATTGTGACTCTACGCTAGGTCTGGCGATTGCTCCCCGCTGTCGTCGTTGTCGGTTGGCTCCCCCGCGCCGCCGTTCGTCTCCTCGCGCGCCGCTCGTCTCCTCGCCGTCGTCGTCGCCGGTTGGCTGCTCTCCTCTCCTCACCGCCCTCGCCGCCACTCTGCCGAGAAAAATCGTCAGGTGCCCTCCAGCTCCTAGCTTCTCCTCTGCTCGCCTCCGACACCAGCTTCCAGCTTCACCTCCAGTTGCTCTCCTCTGCTCCAGCTGGGCCTTCTTCCTCTACCCTTAAGGTACGCCGCCTTCTTCCTCCTTCCTTCCTCTGCCTAGGCTAGGTCAAGCCCTGCAGGTGCCCTGGAGAAAAATCGTTAGGTGCCTTGCTGGGCATTTTTTTATTTTTTTTTAAGTTATTTACTTATTGGTAACTTGATAAGTGTTGAAACAGTCAATAACCATATTCTGTTACCTGATTTATGATTGTATATGTGTGCTAGCTAGCAACAGACTGACCTGGTCTTGAGGATCTAAGCCTATCTAAGCAGAACAATATTCCTCAATGCTTGTAACACTCACTTTACTGTAAACTATGTAATCTTATATTCTATAAATATAGATATAACACAACATTGTTGTGTGTGCTTGACAGCCCAAATTACTTCTCGTTATTCTTCTTTTAATAAGTAACTCATATCCATTGATGTTGAAGTAAGTTAGGAAGCCAGTTTTTTGACAGTGATATCTGATTATCCATCTTATTTGTTGAAGACATCAATAATCACCCTAACTTGAAGAACTAGGATTGTAGGTATAAGAATGACATCACATGTATTTGTTGGCCTAGAAACCCGTCCAAGATTTACTCATTAGGAGTAAATCTTGGATAGTCCCTGGTTTGGGACTGTTCTTGAACACCTAATCTCACTTAGGATGTAAGTGTATAATGTGTATTGGGTTTTCAAGAAAATTTCAAAAGCATTTCCCCATTTGTTCTCTAAGTACATATGTACTTGGAGACCAGTGGGGAAATGCTGCCGAAATTTTCTGGAAAACCCAATACACATTATACACTTACTAGTGAGATTAGGTGTTCAAGAATGGGATAGGTGGTACACATTTATTATATATCAGAATGAAATCACATGTATATTTGATTGTAATATATACTTGTTTTCTCTTTGATCATAGAATGGATAGATCATGGATGTCCATTCGCAATCGCTGCACCCCATAGTTTATTTCTGGTCTTGACCAATTTATTAGATTTGCTGAGGAACATAGGAAACAACCTGGAGATAGGTTCTACTGTCCATGTAGGCATTGTGGTAACAACTTGAAAGTCAGCACTGGTGACGAAATCAAAAGTCATGTCATGTGCAACGGGATTATACAAGGCTATATAGAATGGCACTGGCATGGAGAGATTTCAAACCCGAAACCAGTGGATGTCGATAGAAGTGCTTGTGTGGAAGAAGAAATTCCCTACGATGATGTAGATGTGAATGAACCAGTTCCACTAGACATCGTTGATGCGATGATGGAAAGTTGTGGGGTAGAGCACATCGATCCACCTCCCATGTTTAGAAACATTGTGCATGATGCTGAGATACCGTTATACACAGGTTGTAAGTTTACGAAGCTTATCACTGTGTTGAGATTGTATAAGCTGAAAGCTAACAATAGATGGAGCGACAAAAGCTTCACGTCATTGTTGTCTTTGTTGAAAGAAATGCTTCCTGAAGGAAACGAGATGCCAATCTCAACATAGAAGGTAAATAAATTGTTGTGCCCAATGGGAATGGATGCCAAGAAGATACATGCATGCCCGAATGATTGTGTATTATTTCAAAAGGATTATGTGGATTTGAAAGATTGTCCAAAATGTGGTGCGTCACGGTATAAATTGACGACTTCGAGGGAGTCCAAAACTGGTTCTCCTGCCAAGGTGATGTGGTATCTACCTATAATATCACAGTTTCAACGCTTGTTTGCCAATATGATAGATGCAAAGAATTTGAGGTGGCATGCAGATGTTAAGAAAAATAATGATGGGATCCTACGACATGCGTCTGATTCCCCACAGTGGAAGAAGATTGATCTATTGTACCCTGAATTTGGTGAAGAAGTCAGGAATCTAAGACTTGGGCTTTGTACAGATGGGATGAATCTGTACGGGACATTGAGCAGCCAACATAGCACTTGGCCAATCATGCTTGTTATATACAATCTTCCTCCCTGGCTGTGTATGAAAAATAAGTACGTAATGTTTTCATTGTTGATATCGGGCCCTAAACAACCTGGAAATGACATCGATGTTTATCTTGAACCTCTGATTGATGACTTAAAGAAACTCTGGGGTGAAGGTGTGATGACCTATGATGCTTCACGAAGAGAGACATTTCGTTTGCATGCTATGTTGTTTTGCACTATTAATGACTTTCCAGCATATGGGAATTTGTATGGATATAGTGTCAAAGGAGCTAAAGCGTGTCTTATATGTGAAGAGAACACTGATTCAACAAGACTAAAACATGGCGGTAAGACTGTATATCTCGGTCATCGAAGGTTTCTTCCAAAATTCCATCCGTATCGTAGGAAGCGCAAAGCATTCAATGGATTGAATGAGGAACGAAGTGCACCTAAACCTATACCAGGGGAGGTTGCTTATGAAAGAGTAAAAGACTTTGTCAATGAATTTGGTAAGAGATCACAATGTACTATGGCCACACAGAGTGACAAATATTTATTCAAGAAGAAATCAATATTTTGGGATCTTCCTTATTGGAGTTCTTTGACAGTCAAGCATTGTATCGATGTCATGCACGTTGAGAAAAATGTCTTTGATAGTGTCATTGGTACTTTGTTGAATATACCAGGTAAGACTAAAGATGGGATAAAATCCAGACTGGACCTACGTGAAATGGGAATAAGGTCAGAATTAACAGAATTTCATGAAATGGGAAATCGAAGAACATACTTACCTCCCACTTGTTACACATTGTCTAGAAAGGAGAAGAAAGTTTTTTGTGAATGTTTGGTAAATGTTAAGGTGCCACAGGGTTACTGATCCAACATCTGTAGATTGGTATCAATGAAAGATCTGAAGTTGATAGGTCTTAAATCTCATGATTGTCACACTCTAATGCAACAAATATTGCATGTGGCAATTAGATCTATATTGCCGAAACATGTAAGGTTTGCAATCACCAGACTTTGTTTCTTTTTCAACAGTCTGTGCAGTAAAGTTATTGACCTTGATACTCTCGATAAATTGCAAAGAGAAGTGGTTGTTACCCTATGTCAGCTTGAGATGTATTTTCCTATGTCGTTCTTTGATATCATGGTACATCTTGTTGTCCACTTGACTAGGGAAGTGAAAATGTTGGGACCAATTTTCTTGCATTGGATGTATCCCTTTGAACGATACATGAGCGTTTTTAAAAGTGATGTTCGAAACCGTTATCGGCCTAAAGGGAGTATTATCGAGGGTTATGTGGCGAGAGAGGTTATGGATTTTTGCAATGACTTTCTCAGTGGTAATGACACTCCTGATAATGACAAGAATATTGATGAGCAATTTGGCAATGGAATTTTGGGATCACGTGTGAAAGTAATCATCCGTGAGCAGTTGGAACAAGGCCACTTGTATATTTTACACAACATGGATGAAGAGAACGTTTATACCGAGGAACATACCAATTTCATCAAGAGACAATATCCTCGAGCCAATACAATGTGGCTTACTAGAGAGCATAACAAGACATTTATTAAGTGGTTTGAAAATAAATTCTTACATCAACTATCTTAAACACCAGATGATATTACTGAAACTATCAAATGCCTCGCCTTTAAACCAAAATTTACTATTATGCCTTATGAAGGGTATGACATTAATGGATTCACATATTACACAAAGCGCCAAGATGATAAGAGTGTCGTCCAAAACAGTGGGGTCACCCTTCAAGCATCGACTATGGTTTTTGCAAGTGCAAAGGATAAGAGTCCACGTGAAGCTAAAATGTCATATTACAGTGTCATTGAAGACATATGGGAGTTTGACTACATAGATTTCAGAATTCCGCTCTTCAAATGTAATTGGGTTGATAACACCAAAGGAGTTATAGTGGATGAATTGGGTTACACTTTAGTGAACTTTGAAAAGATTGGTGAGAAGGATGAACCATTCATATTGCATCACATGTGAAACAAATATTTTATATCGATGATCCTGCAAATGATAAATGGTTGGTTGTTCTTCATGGTAAAAGACAGTTCATTGAAGATCCTATAGATGAAGAACGGTACTATGATAAGTATGATGACTCTAGTCCATTCTCAGTTGGGTTGCTAACACCAGCAAATATTGAAGCTAATGATGACTTGTATGTGCACGGAGATCACAATGAAGGATTGTTAATTGATAAAAAATCGCAACATTAGAGGCATGTTTATATTTTTTATATGTTTTATTTTTCTGAATGTGAAATTTACAATGTGAATGTAAACTTTACAATGTGAATTTTACAATGTGAATTACTTTATAATGTGAACATTACAATGTGAATTACTTTACAATGTGAATGTGAACTTTATAATGTGAATGTGAACTTTACAATGTGAGCTTTACAATGTGAACTTTACAATGTGAATGTGAACTTTACAATGTGAATGTGAACTTTACAATGTGAATTTCTTTATAATGTGAACTTTACAATGTGAATTAATTTACAATGTGAATGTGAACTTTACAATGTGAGCTTTACAATTTGAATTACTTTACAATGTGAACTTTACAATGTGAATGTGAATTTTCAGATGGCTGAGCATTCTCCTGATGACCGTGCTGATGATTATTGTGAGGGTGAGGACATCAATGCGCCGCCTCACAATGTAAGTTTTAAAAATATATCATATATTTATATCTATATGTCCATTTATAGTTATATCTTGTAAATGTGTTTATTTTGTCAAATTTTAGGTTGATGATGCACATGTACCATCTCAAGCACTTGAGGCACTTGATCAGCAACACCAAAAAGTTGATAAGAGAAGGGGCATCACTATGATGAAGAAGTTAATAGTGCAAAAGGGCAATGGACCCAAACTTGTTGTGGGTTTTGATAATGCAGGAAATGCATCTGGTGTGAATCGTAATTCATTTGTTTCATATCTTGGGTATGTTACTCGTAGCCATTGCGGTTGTAAGATAGATTCTTGGCATAAAGTTTCTAAGGAGAAGAAAGACATAATATGGAAGGATTTATGCATGAGTTATTATTAATTTGCAATTATATTTTGTAGATTACTAATTGTTTGGATACTCTAGTTAATAGCAATTCTATTTTGTAGAGTATCTTTGAATTGGATGAAAAGCTGCATTGTAAATGCGTGATGCAATGCTGCGGGAGAGTCCTAAGGAACTATAGGACAAATCTCACCCGAGAATACATAAAAGAAGCTGAAAAGAGGAAGAAGACAGCCACTGAATAGTGGAACTTCCTGGACAAAGAAGAATGGGACGCGTTTGTTGCTTCAAGACAAACTGATGAATTCAGGGTATTAGGCATCAGTCCCAATCTCACTAATATATGTTGTATTCACTTATTCAAGATTAACATTTACTGTTACTAACCAAATCATTAATGTGCATACTAACTAGGCCCTTAGTGAGGCACAAAGATCAAGGCGTGCACTGAATGTGCATGACCACACAATGGGTCCAAAGGGGTATGCAGGAATTCGCCAAAGACTACAGTCTGAGGCTACTTCTTAGTCTGATGCTACTCAGGAGTCCTCCACTATAGGTAGCACACCTCTGCCTCACCATGATGTCTGGATAGCTGGGAGGAAAAATAAGAAGGGAGAAATAAGGAAGCCTGCAACTGCTGAGGTGGCTGCAAAAATGGTAAAATACAACTCTTACAGCAATCGTTCGAATATTGATTATTTGTGGTGTTTACGTAATTACAAATTTTTGTTTTGGTGATTAGCGGGAGCTGCATGAGCTGAGGAAACAAGGCAAGTTCATCCCTGAGGGCACAAGGGATGAATTGACAGTTGCTCTTGGTAACCCAGAGCATCCTGGACGTGTTAGGGCTGCAGGCGCTAGTGTGGGCATCAATGCTTTTTTTGGGCCATCCCAGCGCAAACATGTCCCAAAAGTGGGACTTTCACAAGAAGAGGTAACATATGTTTTCCTTGTAGATGTTACTGTAAAAGAGAATTCAATAATTAGAATTTGACATTTATTTTATCCATGTATAGGTAGATAAGCTATTTGATAGGAAACTCGAAGAAGCAATGAAAAAGTGGCAGGCATCTCAGACTGCCACTTACCAGACAATACCTATCGTGTCTCCTACTGCAGGCTCTACTCCTACTGCAGAGGTTGGGAGTAATCTTGTAGACCCACCACCTAGCAAATCCGCTGTAAGTATTTTTATGACATAGTAACTAGTTTTTTAATTCAAGATGATATGTTTTCAAGATGATATGTATATATGCATATAACATTCTTTACACAAAAATTTGTAGGGGTTGAAGCCATGCCGTCTAAAAGTTAATGAATATGACGTTCCAGAGGCGTCGGCTTACCCATCCCTACCAGGGGAAATGTTTGAAGGGTCTCCTTTACCAGCTTGTTGGATTCATGTGAGCCCGGTACATATATTCCCCAAGCAGATGGATCTTCCATTGCCATATGCCCACCCAAATTGTGAAACGCTTGGTGAGGCAGAAGGCAGAGTGATATTGTGGCTAAAAGCGGATGTCATCTTTACTGAAATTGTATGGTAAATTTGCATTATGTTAAATTGTTAGTGTGTGTATATGATGTCAGTTGATCTGAAATTATTATATATATACAGGTTAAAAAGAAGACACCCACAACATCTAGGCCTCCACTTCCACCTCCTACATTACCCAGTTGGGTTCCACAGGACCTAACTGTCCCGTTAGGTCCTAACTGTAGGGGTATGGCAATATGGTTAGGTGAACATGATATAAATTGCCCTATAACTGTTTCTATAGATTCAGATGTTGCAGGTCAATCATACGAAAGCAAACTATTTATACAAGATATTTTGGAGTTCTTTCGATATGATTGGCTAAATACATCTGTGATAGAGCTATGGATAAGGTGAGATCTTCTTTATACATCCATTTACCTTGTGTAGGATCTGGTGATATGGTTTCTTATTTATTAATGCATGTGTAATTAATACATATTTTGCATCTACTTAGACAAGATATGTGCAGATTTTGCATTCGAACATGTAGGATTTTTGATTCCATCTTTAATTAGCCTAGTAGCTAAAGACCCTCTGTCAATTCAACAATATTGTTGTGAGGCTTTTTCAATTTTTGCTCAAAATAAGAAGACGATGATAATGGCTCCATTCAATGTAGAGTAAGTTTACTTTGCTTATTATAATTTGGACTTAAGAAAATTACATTTTTATTGTGGATTTTGAGTTATTAATTTTTAACTTTTTTACCTCTAGTGGTATGCATTGGGAGTTACTGGTTATTGTCCCCGAGACGTTCACTGTCTATTATCTAGATCCTAAGGGGAGTAAATTGAATACAAAATATGGACACATAATGAAAATGGCATTATTCCGGTGAGAAATATTTCATTTTCATATCTGTTAACATATGTTATTACATTACTATTTAATTATGCAATGTATTGTGTTACATTAACATGTAGGGGTTTTGATGAGTTCAAAAAGGCTGGAGGAAAGGTCCCCACGAAAAAGAACCAGCCAATAATTTGGAAGAACCTGAAAGTAAGTTCCCGACTACAATATATGTATATATTATTTATGTGAAAAATGCTTAATAAGTTGTATTTTTTAATATTTTGTATGTTTGAATTTATAGTGTGCTACACAAGACAACGGATGGGCATGTGGATACTATGTGATGCGATTTATGCACATGATTATCAAATATGCCGCAATGGACATTGATTGTATTGCTGAGGTATTATATAGTCTCATTAGATAATATGAAATATATCAATCTTATTTATAGCTCATTAATTATATATATACATCATTCTCTTTACGGGTGTTTAAAAATGACCACACTACAGGAACGGCCTTACCAGATGTACATGCTCCCTATACGACGGGAGAATTAAATGAAGTAAGAGAAAAATGGGCAACAACCATACAAGTAGTGGGGGGTTTAAGATATAATTGGGATGTTGATAGCGAATAATGACTAAAGAATGATATTTTGTAAATGAATTTCTGAATTATAATATATGTGTGAATGTTTTTACATGTCTGGATGTTTCTACATGTGTCTGAGTGAAAATGAATGAAACTGTTGGTTGCTATATGAATGTTTCTATATGTGTGAATGTGAAAATGAATGGAACTACAAATTGCTAGCTACATGAATGTTTCTAAATGTGTGAAAATAAAATGGAACTACAGGTTGCATTACTAAATGTGTGAATATTGTTGTTGTTAATTTTGTCAGTTTGTGGCCTGTTGTTGGCTGATATCAATGGATGTCGTAAAACCTGCAGTTCATAACTAAACTGCAGGTTTCTCATCCTGCGACCAGCCATACAGTAGGTCTATAGACTGATAGAAAAAAAAACAAAAAATAGGCGTCAGTTATTTGTATAAAACTGACGCCACATAGTTACAGTGTTGGTTTCTACTCATAACCGACGTCTATTTCCTTAACGCCACGGCCGTGCTGGTCAGAACGGCCGTGGTAGTGGACCAGACACGACGGCCGTGCTGGGAGTGATATGGCGTCTGTTACAGTGTCGGTTTCTACTCGTAACCGACGTCCATTTCCTTAACACCACGGCCGTGCTGGCCAGCACGGCCGTGGCAGTGGACCAGCCAGCACGGCCGTGCTGGTAATGCTATGACATCAGTTTATTATCTAATAACTGACGTTGACAGTGCCCAAGATGGCGCCCTTTCTGTGGCGCGAAGGTATATGTCGTCGGTTTTGTATCTAATAACCGACGCCTATAGTGCCCAAGATGGCGCCTTTTCTGTGGCGTGAAGGTATATGGCGTCGGTTTTTGATCTAATAACTGACGCCTATAGTTCCCTGCTGGCGCATTTTCGGTGGCGCGCGAAGGGTTTTGACGTCGGTTTTTGAACCGACGCGTAAAGGCTGGGCTTTTAGCGTCACCCACATAGGTGTCACTTAGAAATCGACAATAAAGGCCTTAAATAACCGACACTAAATGTTGGTTATGTACTAGTGACTCAAAGGTAAAGAAATATGACTAGTATATTTTTAGTTATCTCAGGAATGCTTTATCATCTTTAAGGGGAGGGGTATTGGTGACCTAAGAATTATACATTGTCCATATGTTGATGATGACTTCACCTTTGCCAAACATGTGGCATCTGAGTTGGTAAAGTTGATGATATATGACCGAGAGGTCGAAGGTCCATACACAGATGATGTGATGAATAAATCACCAATTAAAAAAAACTCAGTGGAGGTCATGAAATGGAATGATGATGACCTCACCATTACACTCTTTGGTGCCTAATATTTAGACTGAGTTCATTTTAGATTGGTAAACACAATCTACTTTATTGGATTCATGAAACCCTAGAATGGATAATTTCAATCTTTATAGCTCAAAATTAAAGAATTAAAGAATAGCTAGATTTTCATTTAGGATATTGATGTCAGTGAATTGTAATTATGGTATGAATTTTAATAAAGCTGAAACATATAATGGAATTAATTAAATAAAATTATATTGAATTTTGCATCATTTGGAATTTTTAAATTTAGGTATTTCATCGATTGTGATGACCGTAGACATAACTTTACAACTGACACTATTAGTTTTTCCTATCAATGACATATACTATGTTTCTAAATATAATCCAATTGGCCATTGACCATGTGACTTGAACCCAACAAATTTCATTGGTTGAGATTTTTTTGACACAAACTCAGGCAAATGAACATGAGGTTCTTGTCTACTTGTGCTAACGTCCAGATTGTGCTCCATAAATTGACCAATGGTGTAGTTGTAAAGTGAAATATTGTCAATAGAGAGAAAAAAGTGAATTATATTTGTTGGTGATGCAACCAATCTCTAAAAAATGGTTGTAGTTTAAACAAAATGATTGTACTTTCTAGTAGGTAATCTCAACTATAAATAGGACCCTTTGAAAGCTTCATACCAAGGTTACCTTCTATGATCCTATGTTATAGTTGAGTGATTGTTGTAAATGAATGTTGGTTATTTTCCCTGAGAACATCATGTGGTGATTGTAGAAGGGACATTATGTACTTATTTTATTATTAATAAAAGGAAATTACACTTATTATGTCGTTTGATTATTAAGATAATGAATAAACTTAGTATTGTTTGATGAATGTTTTACTCGAAAACATATGGCTTAGGTTAAGGACCTAAATTTGAGATCATATTAAGATTATTTATTATTGTTATTTCCCTAGTCAATAATTATTGTGGATAGTATCAGACAACAATAATGCACAACACTAGCATGTATGGTGAATGATTATTGTGTCTCTTTAGTCGTGATATTAGATACAGACTCAAATGCATGGGTACTTGTTAGAAAACAAGTTGTATTGGACAAACCCACCTTGATATTGACACATGGAGGTCATGTAATGACATGTCATAGTCGTATCTCAATGTAACAATGGTGACTATAATCCTTGGACATAAAGTTATTGCACTAACACATGTATTGTTGTGCACTTTCACACTATCCCAACATTCTTTGAAATATGAGTTGTGAAAAAGGTGTTGATTGGATATAGTGTGACACATGGAGCATACTGTGAGTGATTTAGATGGAAGTTTTCCATCCTTTGGAGTAGTATACCCCATCCACATGATAAGTGAAACTATGAAATGCATGATCATTCTCATGCGAGTCAATATATGATATTGAGATCAAATTCTTTCAAACACTCTACTCTAATTCAAGGAACAATATTGAATGTTAAAATGATGGCATTACATCCTCAATTTCAACCTGGATATTGTGATTAAGGGGTTATATAGTTGTGGAAACATTGATCACTTTACAGTTTGTCATTGTTCTCCAGCTCATTCATATTACTTGGGTGGAAATAGGTGTGGCTAGATAGTAATATTTGCTTGTGTGTTTTGTAAATCACTGCAAACATAATTAGGAACCTACTGGATCACACACATAAGTATGCAAAAGGGAATTGATGTTTGCAATCAAACATATGGTTAGAATGGTTTTGATTATAAACATGTTGTTTAATACTATATAAGAGGACCAGAATGTCTGAACGACCGATCGTCTAATATGATCGGGCAATCTAAGGTTGTGATCAGGCGATCATGAAAGATGATCGGTCGACAAGAAATCCATTCCAAGTTATCAGCAACAAACTATTTTTAAGATTGTTATTAGGAAATGGATTGATAATAGGGTTTTCCAAGCCCATGAGTCTCTTATATAAAAGGGGCCCTTCCCAAAGGGTGAGATATAACTATTATGGAAACTTGTGAGATATTTTGGATGTAAAAACTTCTCTCTCTTTTAGAGTAAGTGACCCTAAGGAGTTTTGTTTAAGATAGGATAAGAAAGGGAGTTTCAGGATGACTAGCACATCAAGAACTATTGTTCTACTTCAACTTTGTGGCCAAGGTGGTGCACCATGTTCTTCCTCATCCCTGTTCATTAAGTAGAGGTCAAAGCACACATGCAAATTCTCTTGGTGAACATGTTCTATAAGATGATAACCAGTTGCTACTTGGTAGACAATTCATATCTATTGGTGTTCTATTCATATTTCTTAGTGGTCATTCTGGATCTAGATCCAGGAAATTGAATTCTGCAATGATATAAGACATGTCTACATGTTGAATAGGTAGTTTGCGCTATGGTATCACCTTCAACCCTTCTTATATATTTTTTTCACTGATGTTTTATAGCTATCATGGATCCAATGGCATGGGTAGAAAGGGAAGAAATCTTTATTATTCCATTGTGCCCTCTTTAAAAAAAACCAGCAGTGGTATCATAGTCAACTTCATACACTTCTAATGTTGTCTTGGGTTTTGAACCATAAATCATTCATTGGATGAATAAATGTGCAATCTTGCATCCATGAAAATCATGTAATATCATATATGATATGATATGCATATATGTTCTATAAATCCATTTGAATCCATGACAATTGTTTTGTTTGGTAGATGTGGATATGTCAATTACATTATTGTGGTGTGATCTAAAACATGTAATATCACCATTTTGATTTGATCCAAAGACTATGTAACATGTATATGACTTTCATGCCATACCTATATTTATCATTCTCCATGTAAATTTTATATTATGAAATGATGTGAAGACATCAGTGGTGGACTATGGTGGAGAGAAGGGGGTGATCCAATTCTTTTATCCAAGAGGATGGTCTTTGGATGGTTCTTGATAAAGATGAAAAAAGGATAAACAACAACTCTAGATGTGCAAAATCAGGCACTTTTTATCAGCAAATCAACATTATAGATAGGGCGGTAAAAATGCCCGAAAAGGTATCTTGGATCAAATCTAGATGTGAATTTCTTATTTGTTTTCTACATCACTTGTTGGATCAAGTTGTTGTACTAGTTTCTATATCATGGTTTATCACATGTGGTGGTTTTCTTATTATATTATATGTATAAAAATGTATATGTAATGGTGATTGGATACATATGGATATATATTTAAATCCCTCAATATAATACAAATATTAAAGATGCCTTCCAAGTGGGATACACATGAAGCACTTATTCAACTAAGTGTGGGCAAGCCAATCTTGGTGCATTGTCTACCTCAGGGAAATGTGATAAAAAGAATGTGCACCTACCAAGAGGGGTGCATACTTATTTTATTTGCCTTGGGTTGGACTTGAATTATGATCTTAATGAGATTAAGGTCCAAGAGGCATAACGATGGAATATAATTTATATGATGAATTATTAGCACAGAGTTGTGCAACAATTTATCCAAGAATTGCATATGATTCAATTGGTAGTTGTTACCAACCTTAATATTTAAGACATAGGTGTTGGCATTAGATGATCAATGACTTGATTATTTTGAATCTTGGCTCACTAGAATATTATTTGATGTAATCTTGCCAATTAATAATGAGGGATATTAATTAGAATAACATATTGGGAGCATAATTAATCGAATTCCAAATTATTCTATTCATTAGATTTTTGAAATCAAATAAATTGACTCATGCAATATGTCTTCTATGTATATTAATGGAAAATACTAGAAAAAATTCATTTCCATTTTGAGATGTTCTTCATAATGAAAACCTTAATGAGAATAACTCAATGACTAGTTTAGGGATGTTGAGAAATGTTCTCACAAATGAGCATAAGCTCTATGTCCTGGACGTACCAGTATCTGATGAACCAACTCTTAATGTGCCTAGAGAGGAAATGGATGCTTACAATGAGCATTTTGATCACATCATGGACATATATTCCTAATGCTTTGCTCCATGAATCACGAGCTATGAAAGAAACATGAGAGCATGGATATTATTTAGATGATTACATCTCTATGGAACATGTATCAAGATAAAGCAAGGCAACAGAGGTATGATGTCTGCAAGGCCTTGTTTAAGCACCAAATGATAGAAGGTGATCCACTTGGACCTCATGTACTCAATTTATTTGGGTATGTGGAATGTCTTAAAAGATTGTGATTTCATTTAGGTCAAGATTTGTCCATAGATGTAATCATGCAATAGTTTCCATATTTATAGAAGCAAGTTTTCATGAATTACAACACTAATAATATTAATTAGCCATTAAATGATTTGCTCGACATGTTAAGAACTGTTGAGGGGTAAATGAAATATAAGCCCAATCATGTGTTTATGGTAACCAAAGGAAAAGGAAAGTTCAAGGGAAAATTCAAAGATAATAAAGGTTCTTAACCTAGTTTAAAGTCTTCTGCACTTAAAGAAAAAGGAGGAGTGGCTAAGTGAGGAAATTGTCACCATTGAAACCAAGCTAGACATTAGAAGAGAAATTTCCCTCTATACTGTGAGGAACTAATGAGTAAGAAGTAGGTGATAGAGATCTCCACTTCAAGTATATATGTTATTAAAATAAACTTATCTACTTATTCATCATGGGAATTGGATAGAGGATTTGCATCTCACATATGTTCAAATATGCAGGATCAGAAAAGAAGTAGACCCATGAACAAATGGAAAGTGTAACTATGTTTTGCAAATGGAGAAAGAGTTGTTTCCACAACAATAGGTACATATTATTTAAATTTACCCAATGGGATTGTAATAGAGTTTTATAACTTCTAAATGTACATTCCATAAAATGAAACATTAGTTATTATCTTGTTTGGAAAAAAAGGTTTTTAGTTTTAATAATGAATATCAAAGACATGTATATACATTAATACCAAGAAGTTAAACTCACTTACTCAAATAAGACATATCTTTGGGACTATTGTATAGGTCACACAAATGAGAAGTGCATTTCCAAACTCCATAAAGATGGTTATCTGGACTCTTTTAACGCATCACCATTACTTTGGAGTGAGGCTGGTGAAAGAAGTTTGATATGAAGTGATGAGTTGTAGTTCTATACAAATTAGGTTGATCATACTAGGAAGTAGAAGTGGATGAAGACAACACACGAAAGATAGAAAAAGCATCATGATGCTTATCGATCTGTCAGAGAGTTCAAGGCGGGTTTTCATGTTTTCTTGAATGTTAAACCAAACAAATATATTGTTAGATTGAAGATTAAGGGTATGATTAACCACCATTGTATTGTTCCTTTTGGGATACTTGATAGGGGGAGTGATTGTTTACTCATTAGTACTACCACCAACATATGACAGATGCATAATGCATTTCATGCATCTTTGTAGAGGTTTTACATCAAGGATATATTTCAAGTTCATGTTTATGACACTACTAAGATGAGAGAGGATCTATCCTCTGAGGAGTTGCCCTTGAGAATTTTTGATCTTCATTCCAAAAAATTGAAGAACTAGGATAATGTTCTTGATAATATTTTATGGAGGAATCAGCAATATTGAGGAAGCTACTTGGGATCTTAAAGATGAGATGTTGAAGAAATAATAGAGCTTTTCAATCTATGGAGTTTCAAGGAAGAATGTTTTATAAACATGGGAGGATTTCCACATCCTCAATTGTCTAGGTATGTTTATTTAATTGTTGAATAATTACATCTTTTAAAAGATCAAAATTCTTAATGGGCTATTTATGCCTTTTGGAGATATATTAAGTGGTGAAACAAATTTTTAGTTAAATATCACAATGAGATAAGATTTACGACCAGTTTTGGAAATATTAGTATTCTTGTAATTTATTAGGAATTATGAAACTTTTAACCTAAACAAAATAATTAGGGTCTTCAGTTGAAAAATTAGGAATCTAAGACCAAGATAATTATCAACACATAATTGAGAACCTATGGTAATTTGATATTTTTCCAAGGTTGTTTACTAAGTGAAGAAAATTATGGAAGATATAGCGTTGGAATGAAATTTTTAACTGATTTCAATTTCTTTTTCTATAAGTGGTGCATGGTGGGTCTTGTTCAAGACCGTTAGATTGGACTTATCAAGGGTGAAAGCTAGTTGAAGTTCCAACCAGTAAGGGGAGGGGTTTATGTTAGTTGCAATGTTGGTGAATTTCATGGATCGAGGTTGGAGGTCGTTGCACCATTGATGGCCACATAGGATGGGAGTGAAGAAGAAACCCAAGGTCACTGTAGCATGATTTCATGAGTCATATTTGGTATACTCAAACTTATGTATATAGGATGATCTTTATTATTTGAGACATGATTCTTAATGTAGACTAATTTACTTAGCTACACCCTATCACACATATGGTTGATTTAGGAATTGGGGGTGCATCAATAACATTGTTTTTCATATATCCCATCCTGGAATAAGATAAATTGAAAAACTAAATCCTTATTGGCCAACACAAAATGTTCATATCTTTTGTTGGTATTGATGGAACTAGGATTTACATCAAAAGATTTTTCTTCTAATAGAAGTCCTAATGTAGACCAAAAACCCTAGGGAGTTGATGTTCTCTCTAGGTTTACCTACCACTGGTGCTAGATAAATGCCCCAACCCCACAAGAGTGTGGAAGCCTTATCATAGTACAGATTTAGGATTGAACCTAAAGGACAACGTGGTGAATCTAGATGTCTTTGTCTCATCTTGTCTCGGTCTAAGTTAATCGTTTACAACCAAGAGATTGATAGGATTAATCTAAACTAATCTAGAACATGAAAAAGTAAAGGAAAGAATGAAATCTAGTTAAAGTTTGAAATCTAAGATTATCAGATGATGATGGATCATTGGGGTGATGTGGATATTCACCACCACTACACATGTATTATACATGTACCAACATAGCAGGACCTGCAAGTAAGATACATGGATGTTGTGCAATGTCGATGCCCTCTCAGACAAGGAGCATTGCACACATCCTTCACAGGTTGAGAAACTCCCATCCGGTACATATATGTGTCTCAATGGAGATATGTGCCCTCCAAAGGGAGATCTTACACAATCTCGTGAAACGTGCATCGAAAGACTAACAAGAAAGCGATATTATCAATTCGATTAGTATCCTTATAGACTATCCCTCTTTCGAGGACATAGCTACAAGAAATGTGGGAGTGTTGCAATGCCAGCTATCCCCAAATGAATGGTCACTTACTTTGCATCATTCCCTTTGCAGAGTGTGTTCCTCGACCTATCAAGATTGTACTTTCATACGTCAACTGATTCCATTTCATAATATGAAAGTACAATGATGGAGGTGAATGTACTCCACTCCTTGAAAGGCATTCCTAGATACCGAAACAAAGGTGTGGTGGATACACACATCAAGAACCAACGTTAAATCGATAATCGAGTCTCAAGAGTAGACATAGATAATCCACAACAAAAGACAATAGATCATGTAAGAAAGCGGCCAACATTCGACCATGCAATGAAACAATTCACATTGAATCAGAAAGATAACATCTTTAGGTACAAATTACAAAGCATGAGTAGCGGGGCTAGTCCACGCACCCCAGTGAATTACACTACTCGCTCCTCATAGAGAGAGCAACAAAGACAAAGAAGAAAGATAGAACAAGAATCGTCGGAGAAGAAGAGTAGATCTATGACAACCCGATGTAGATCGCCCCAGTCTTTGGGACAGCTCCGACTTAGTCGATGAAGTCCGTCTCTTGCTGCCTTGATCTTCGTGTGCACCTTCAGAGACGTACGAGTAGGGCCAGGAAGAGCTTGGTGGAGATGAGGTAACAGTGGAGCAGCCTTGCAACCTCCTTATCTGATGCCCAAATGAAGATCATGTTGGTCCTATTTATAGGTTTGGATGGGGTCATCACATTTTTTATGTGAGAATACTTCAAACAGTCTTGGCTCCAAACGGTCTTGGGTTCAAATGGTCTTGGCCCCAAACGGTCTTGGCTCCAAACAGACTTGACTCCAAACAGTCTTGGATCCAAACAGTCTTGGCTCCACACAATCTTGGGTCCTAACGGTCTTGGCAACTGGTCTTCATCAAAACGGTCTTGTTGTCCATCCAGTCTAGAGTTTTAATTGTTTTGGGATCCAAACGGTCTTCATTTCCAAACGGTCTTGGGTCCAAACGGTCTTGGATCCAAACGGTCTTGGGTCCAAATGGTCTTGGCTCCAAACGGTCTTGGGTCCAAACGGTCCTGGTCCCAAATGGTCTAAGCTCCAAACAATCTTGATTCCAAACGGTCTTGGCTCCAAACGGTCTTGGGTCCAAACGGTCTTGGCAAGTGGTCTTCATCCAAATGGTCTTGATGTCCAACTAGTCTAGAGTCTTAACAATTTTAGGATCCAAATGGTCTTCATTTCCAAACGGTCTTGGGTCCAAACGGTCTTGGCCCCAAACGGTCTTGGCTCCAAACGGTCTTCAGACCGTATGAAGGGTAAAACCAGATGGATGAGAATGATCTGCAGAGAAGAAGGAAAGTGAGTAAAGGAGGATAAGATCAATTAAACTAGTAATTAGAGCTATTAGAGAACTATTTTCATGAAACTGGGGAGACACTCAGAGTAAGCCAAAACAAGGGTGGACAGTCGATATGAGGCACAAAATTCCTAGAAATGGCGAATGTGAGGATGAATTTGGAGGATTCATCACCACACCGAACTTAAGCGTTGCTCGTCCTGAGGAACGGAAAAGCCCAAGACAGTCGCCAAAAAGCTTGTTCATCTCGTAATTTTCTCATCTTCATGCAAACGCCAGAATTTTCACGAAAGTGAGAAAAAAACGAAGCAAAACAAAATAAGGGCAAAAATGTCGGAAATGATTTGAATTGGTGACTGAGGATGAATCTGGAGGATTCATCACCCATACCAAACAATGTTGCTTGTCCTGAGGAACAGAAAACTTAAAATAGTCACCAATGAAATCATTCATCTCATGATTGCCTCATCCTTATGTCGTGTCATAATTTTGTTCATGGCTCAGATCGATACAATATCAAGGCTTCCTTATATCATGGAATACATCTTATGATATCCTCATTTTTGAGTTCACTTTACTGAAGTATTTCCTTCTCACTCTCTATTGTATCAGTCAGTTTTATGTGATTTTGAAAAGACCTGTAGAATCAATCAAACATGTATATGATATGTCGCTGGTGTTTTCAAGAGAATGGTTGAAATGGAGGCAATTGTGGTGCCAGTAGGTTGAAAAATGAAAGAATAGGGGTCTGATCAAAAGATAAGAGTTTCTCCTCTAGTCGATTCAAGATTCTTATTATTGGTGGATTCATCAAGATACTTTGAGTGTTTTGTGCACAACTCTAGTTGACTTAGCCTTACACCCAATTTTTTTCTTTCTAAAGGTAACTCAGAAGTGTGTATAGGTTGGCTTAAGGCTTGTGGCTAACTTACCTCTGCGAGAGGATGTAAGAGGTTATTTTTGGAGCCTTAGGGTCTGACTATCGGGCTCGACACATCTGCCTTTGTGAGGGCAGCTAATGTACCGGCTGGGCAAGACCTTTGTCAGTTATCCTTATTCAGGGCACAACTCTCATGCTTTTATTCACACTCCGACTTTTATTCATTCTCACTTGGCTTAGGAGAAAGGGTATTTTTGGATTTTTGTATATTTGGGTTGTCAGGCCTCTTTTTGGAATCGGGGTAGATTTTTCATCAACCTTGGTATGTGCACAATCATCATCGTATACTTTTTGAACAAAATGAGAAGGTGATACGCCCTCGTTATGTATTGAGGGGTATGGAGGAAGCAGTTATAGAAGAAGAGGTGTGGTGTACCACACCGAAGTTATTGTTCGGCAATGTTCTAGCTTACACTAGAAAAGAGTGTGGTGTGCCACACTGAACTTAAAGTTGTGGCATGGTTGGTGAGCAAAGAGGTATGGAGATGAAAGAAGTAGTGTAGAAGAGAGTTCGGATCATAATCTAGTTTGCTTAGTGATTCCATATGACACGTTCCTTTTCTTCATTACACTCTGCTCAAAAAGTAACATGATAAAACTTCAAATGAGAATTCCATACAGCTGATCCATTAATCAGTGAGAGGTGTGAAGCATTTGATCGATCACAGTCTTCTTGAAGCTTATCATCTTTTTCCTATTAAGGATATGACATTAGGAGTCACAGACTATACAAGATGAAATCATTTATCGGCTAGTTTTAAACATTCTTTTCTTGTGAATTTGCAACAAAAAGAGGTGATGATCACATATTCAAAAAGCAAAAGCCGACTAGATAAATGCTTTATTTTAAGAAGACTATGAAAATGTGAAAAAGAAACTATAATGGAGAATCAGAAAGCAGTAAAGATAGAGGGTGGAGTGAGAAACATACCACCCACCCTCCATTTCGAACTTATGAGTTTTCTCATCTCCGAGCAAACACTGGTTCGAGATGGAGGGGAAGTGTTGTGTAGTGTTAACCAGGCAGTCCTCACATTTGAAAGAAGGTCCGGTGAAGATGTTTCATGATAGTCAACATTGAGAGTAAGGAAGCGGAATGGACAACATGTTGACTAAGTGGTCGTGGCTACTCAAATGGGTTTTCTGGATGACTTGGATGCACATTTCTTTCACCTCTTTGTCTATCCAGAAGAATGTAGAGATGTTCCCCCATCAACGGGGGAGGTGGAATATATGCAGTTGAAACTGGGGGACTAGGCGAATAATCGAAGTCATGCCTATATTTGTCCTCCAGTTGTAGCTCACCCTCCAAATTTGGAGTGAAGCTACCTTCTTCATGATCCAAAGTAGTTGATAGAGGGTTAGTCACTTGAACTTCTTGTACCAGATCAGGTGGTGGATCTGGTTCAAGTTTCATTTCTTCACCCGACTTTTCTTGTGTAGGGTGTGGCAGCTAGGGTGACATTTCTTCATCAAGGGGATTGTTCTGAGGATCATCATTTTGATGCCATGTGTCCTTCATAGGGTTATCATTATCAATGTTGGGGTTGATAGGAGCAGCATGTTTCATTCCAAAGTTAAGGTGTTGTTCAAATTCTTCTTCGTTGTGCACTCTTAATTTGCCTGAGTAACTAGAGGGAGATTCAACAGGTAGAATGAACTCTTGCTCAGATAAGGGAATTATGAGAACCTGAAGTAGAAGCTCCACTGATGTCTATTCATGGGAAGGGTTAGCCCATGGAACAACATTTTGCATACTAGAATCCTCCCACGAATCTATTTCTTTGATATTGAGACCAATATACTCCATTCCTAAGTCAGGATGTTGTTCCAGTTCTTCCTCATAGCATGCCTCCATTTCTATTAAGATTTCGGGAGAAGTTGCTATGGGAAGAATGAAACCTTGTTTAGGTAATGGAGATATGTCAGTCTCCTATATATTTCATAGCTCGGGAGGAGCTTCTCCATAGGGGATGGTAGCCGTAAGAAGATTGTTTTGTAGCTCAATGTCTTCCCAAAGGTCCTCCTTGTCATTACAAGGGTCTACGGAAATATCATATTCCATTCCAAAATCAAGAGATGGTTTGTGGTTCTCTTCATAGTATACCATCAACTCATTCAAGTGACTAGAAGGAGATTCAATGGAAAGAAGATACTCTTGTTTGAGACTTGACACCATTTGGACTTCTTGTAGGGATGGCAGCTCTAGTAACGTCATTTCATGGAAAGGATCGGTCATAAATTCATCGTCTTGGGATCCATCATCCTCCCATGATTCTTTTTCATCATCATCAAGGTCAGTAAGAGTGGTATGGTCCACTCCTAAATCAAGATCTTGATCAGTCCCATGCTTGAAGTCTGTTCCTAGATTAGTCGAATGATCAGAAATTTCTTCATAAGGACAAATCAGATCTTGTTCTAGTAATGGAGACATTTGAGTTTCTTGCATAAAATACATCTCCTTATCTGAATCAGTCACATATTCATCTGAGTTTGACTGTGAAGGAGTGTAGAGTTCTTGTAACCTAGACTCTTCTTCATTGGGATTCACCAACAAGACAGTTGAAGTTGAAGAATATTTGTCATATAGGGAGTCAATCATTGCTGATTGGTCCTCAATCTGTATGGTTGGATCTGGGTCTGTGGGGGAAGAATATGGGTAAATACCGAAATTTATCCCCAATTGATCTCCCGGCTGTAGAAAAACTTCATATTGGCCAATCAATTTTTCATCTAAGGGAATAGTTCAGGAGTCATTTTCCGAGTCGGATCTTGGGTTAGAAAATGATTCTTTTTCTTGTGATACTGTGGAGAAATCATCCTCGGGTACAATCATTTACTCTGAGGATGATTCCTCTCCCTGCACTGCTGCTAGAAGATCATTAGAAGGTACCTCCCACATGATATCATAATCATCATCGTAATCGATTGCAATATGCAGATGAGGAGTTTGCTCGAGGGAGACTGGTGATTGTTCTTCATGTTGCTCAGAAGTGAGGATAAGTTGTGTAAGTTGATCAACCTCAGCTATCAACTTCTCGTTCATGGTTGTCAGATCAACTAGTTGTTGAGCCACCAATTTTTGTAGAGCAGGTACTTCTTCTATTAATGTGTATCGATCTTCATAGTTGGGCTCTTTACTGTACTCGTTGGGTTGATGTTGATAGTAGCTCTCCTAATCGTAGTATTGATTTGCATTGCAGTCCAGATTTCCTTCTGCATTGCAATCTATGCCTTGAAATCCGTCATAATTGGGTTCTTGATAGTAGCTTTGTAACGTCCCCAAATTTCCGCTATCTCGAGACTTAGAAGGCCTGAGAGGACGAATCCGAAAATGTGAGACAATCGTTTCAGAGAGCGATGCGGAAGCGACATACGCATACATATACATAAAAATAGAATGCATACACCATAACATTCTCAACATTCAACGTATTTATATTACAACATGAATTAAATTTGCAACTTACATTTACATAATTTGAAGAAAATTTACAAGTCTATGAACTTGTATGCTAACTGGGATCCTAGACAATAGGTAATCTGAACAACTTGCTCACGCCCTATTCTTTTTCTCCCATTCTATCTCTAAACCTAAAACATATGTGAAACAAACGAATCAACAAAAGTTGGTACGTGGTAAAAGATACACTAGTAAGGTTGCATAAAGGAAAATACTTGAAGAATGAAGAAAGAGAGAAAAACCATTTCTTAAGGTGAAAATTAGGTAAACATCCTTTTTATTACATTTATTTGATGTGGTTGTACTACACTTATCTGCACATGACTTACATCCAGTATGGGCAAAAATCATATCATCATACATCTAACATGGGCCAAAGCATCATACATCCATGTTAGGCAACATACATCCATACTAGGCTAGGTGCACTAGTAGATACAACCCATCCATATCCTTTAATGTTATATTAGATTTTTCTTCTAATAGAAGTCCTAATGTAGACCAAAAACCCTAGGGAGTTGATGTTCTCTCTAGGTTTACCTACCACTGGTGCTAGATAAATGCCCCAACCCCACAAGAGTGTGGAAGCCTTATCATAGTACAGATTTAGGATTGAACCTAAAGGACAACGTGGTGAATCTAGATGTCTTTGTCTCATCTTGTCTCAGTCTAAGTTAATCATTTACAACCAAGAGATTGATAGGATTAATCTAAACTAATCTAGAACATGAAAAAGTAAAGGAAAGAATGAAATCTAGTTAAAGTTTGAAATCTAAGATTATCAGATGATGATGGATCATTGGGGTGATGTGGATATTCACCACCACTACACATGTATTATACATGTACCAACATAGCAGGACCTGCAAGTAAGATACATGGATGTTGTGCAATGTCGATGCCCTCTCAGACAAGGAGCATTGCACACATCCTTCACAGGTTGAGAAACTCCCATCCGGTACATATATGTGTCTCAATGGAGATATGTGCCCTCCAAAGGGAGATCTTACACAATCTCGTGAAACGTGCATCGAAAGACTAACAAGAAAGCGATATTATCAATTCGATTAGTATCCTTATAGACTATCCCTCTTTCGAGGACATAGCTACAAGAAATGTGGGAGTGTTGCAATGCCAGCTATCCCCAAATGAATGGTCACTTACTTTGCATCATTCCCTTTGCAGAGTGTGTTCCTCGACCTATCAAGATTGTACTTTCATACGTCAACTGATTCCATTTCATAATATGAAAGTACAATGATGGAGGTGAATGTACTCCACTCCTTGAAAGGCATTCCTAGATACCGAAACAAAGGTGTGGTGGATACACACATCAAGAACCAACGTTAAATCGATAATCGAGTCTCAAGAGTAGACATAGATAATCCACAACAAAAGACAATAGATCATGTAAGAAAGCGGCCAACATTCGACCATGCAATGAAACAATTCACATTGAATCAGAAAGATAACATCTTTAGGTACAAATTACAAAGCATGAGTAGCGGGGCTAGTCCACGCACCCCAGTGAATTACACTACTCGCTCCTCATAGAGAGAGCAACAAAGACAAAGAAGAAAGATAGAACAAGAATCGTCGGAGAAGAAGAGTAGATCTATGACAACCCGATGTAGATCGCCCCAGTCTTCGGGACAGCTCCGACTTAGTCGATGAAGTCCGTCTCTTGATGCCTTGATCTTCGTGTGCACCTCCAGAGACGTACGAGTAGGGCCAGGAAGAGCTTGGTGGAGATGAGGTAACAGTGGAGCAGCCTTGCAACCTCCTTATCTGATGCCCAAATGAAGATCATGTTGGTCCTATTTATAGGTTTGGATGGGGTCATCACATTTTTTATGTGAGAATACTTCAAACAGTCTTGGCTCCAAACGGTCTTGGGTTCAAATGGTCTTGGCCCCAAACGGTCTTGGCTCCAAACAGACTTGACTCCAAACAGTCTTGGATCCAAACAGTCTTGGCTCCACACAATCTTGGGTCCTAACGGTCTTGGCAACTGGTCTTCATCAAAACGGTCTTGTTGTCCATCCAGTCTAGAGTTTTAATTGTTTTGGGATCCAAACGGTCTTCATTTCCAAACGGTCTTGGGTCCAAACGGTCTTGGATCCAAACGGTCTTGGGTCCAAATGGTCTTGGCTCCAAACGGTCTTGGGTCCAAATGGTCCTGGTCCCAAACGGTCTAAGCTCCAAACAATCTTGATTCCAAACGGTCTTGGCTCCAAACGGTCTTGGGTCCAAACGGTCTTGGCAAGTGGTCTTCATCCAAATGGTCTTGATGTCCAACTAGTCTAGAGTCTTAACAATTTTAGGATCCAAATGGTCTTCATTTCCAAACGGTCTTGGGTCCAAACGGTCTTGGCCCCAAACGGTCTTGGCTCCAAACGGTCTTCAGACCGTATGAAGGGTAAAACCAGATGGATGAGAATGATCTGCAGAGAAGAAGGAAAGTGAGTAAAGGAGGATAAGATCAATTAAACTAGTAATTAGAGCTATTAGAGAACTATTTTCATGAAACTGGGGAGACACTCAGAGTAAGCCAAAACAAGGGTGGACAGTCGATATGAGGCACAAAATTCCTAGAAATGGCGAATGTGAGGATGAATTTGGAGGATTCATCACCACACCGAACTTAAGCGTTGCTCGTCCTGAGGAACGGAAAAGCCCAAGACAGTCGCCAAAAAGCTTGTTCATCTCGTAATTTTCTCATCTTCATGCAAACGCCAGAATTTTCACGAAAGTGAGAAAAAAACGAAGCAAAACAAAATAAGGGCAAAAATGTCGGAAATGATTTGAATTGGTGACTGAGGATGAATCTGGAGGATTCATCACCCACACCGAACAATGTTGCTTGTCCTGAGGAACAGAAAACTTAAAATAGTCACCAATGAAATCATTCATCTCATGATTGCCTCATCCTTATGTCGTGTCATAATTTTGTTCATGGCTCAGATCGATACAGTATCAAGGCTTCCTTATATCATGGAATACATCTTATGATATCCTCATTTTTGAGTTCACTTTACTGAAGTATTTCCTTCTCACTCTCTATTGTATCAGTCAGTTTTATGTGATTTTGAAAAGACCTGTAGAATCAATCAAACATGTATATGATATGTCACTGGTGTTTTCAAGAGAATGGTTGAAATGGAGGCAATTGTGGTGCCAGTAGGTTGAAAAATGAAAGAATAGGGGTCTGATCAAAAGATAAGAGTTTCTCCTCTAGTCGATTCAAGATTCTTATTATTGGTGGATTCATCAAGATACTTTGAGTGTTTTGTGCACAACTCTAGTTGACTTAGCCTTACACCCAATTTTTTTCTTTCTAAAGGTAACTCAGAAGTGTGTATAGGTTGGCTTAAGGCTTGTGGCTAACTTACCTCTGCGAGAGGATGTAAGAGGTTATTTTTGGAGCCTTAGGGTCTGACTATCGGGCTCGACACATCTGCCTTTGTGAGGGCAGCTAATGTACCGGCTAGGCAAGACCTTTGTCAGTTATCCTTATTCAGGGCACAACTCTCATGCTTTTATTCACACTCCGACTTTTATTCATTCTCACTTGGCTTAGGAGAAAGGGTATTTTTGGATTTTTGTATATTTGGGTTGTCAGGCCTCTTTTTGGAATCGGGGTAGATTTTTCATCAACCTTGGTATGTGCACAATCATCATCGTATACTTTTTGAACAAAATGAGAAGGTGATACGCCCTCGTTATGTATTGAGGGGTATGGAGGAAGCAGTTATAGAAGAAGAGGTGTGGTGTACCACACCGAAGTTATTGTTCGGCAATGTTCTAGCTTACACTAGAAAAGAGTGTGGTGTGCCACACTGAACTTAAAGTTGTGGCATGGTTGGTGAGCAAAGAGGTATGGAGATGAAAGAAGTAGTGTAGAAGAGAGTTCGGATCATAATCCAGTTTGCTTAGTGATTCCATATGACACGTTCCTTTTCTTCATTACACTCTGCTCAAAAAGTAACATGATAAAACTTCAAATGAGAATTCCATACAGCTGATCCATTAATCAGTGAGAGGTGTGAAGCATTTGATCGATCACAGTCTTCTTGAAGCTTATCATCTTTTTCCTATTAAGGATATGACATTAGGAGTCACAGACTATACAAGATGAAATCATTTATCGGCTAGTTTTAAACATTCTTTTCTTGTGAATTTGCAACAAAAAGAGGTGATGATCACATATTCAAAAAGCAAAAGCCGACTAGATAAATGCTTTATTTTAAGAAGACTATGAAAATGTGAAAAAGAAACTATAATGGAGAATCAGAAAGCAGTAAAGATAGAGGGTGGAGTGAGAAACATACCACCCACCCTCCATTTCGAACTTATGAGTTTTCTCATCTCCGAGCAAACACTGGTTCGAGATGGAGGGGAAGTGTTGTGTAGTGTTAACCAGGCAGTCCTCACATTTGAAAGAAGGTCCGGTGAAGATGTTTCATGATAGTCAACATTGAGAGTAAGGAAGCGGAATGGACAACATGTTGACTAAGTGGCTGTGGCTACTCAAATGGGTTTTCTGGATGACTTGGATGCACATTTCTTTCACCTCTTTGTCTATCCAGAAGAATGTAGAGATGTTCCCCCATCAACGGGGGAGGTGGAATATATGCAGTTGAAACTGGGGGACTAGGCGAATAATCGAAGTCATGCCTATATTTGTCCTCCAGTTGTAGCTCACCCTCCAAATTTGGAGTGAAGCTACATTCTTCATGATCCAAAGTA
This sequence comes from Alisma plantago-aquatica, assembly GCA_963693085.1. Taxonomy (NCBI): domain Eukaryota; kingdom Viridiplantae; phylum Streptophyta; class Magnoliopsida; order Alismatales; family Alismataceae; genus Alisma; species Alisma plantago-aquatica. The sequence goes on from OY856411.1 coordinate 31,314,794, forward strand.
GTTGATAGAGGGTTAGTCACTTGAACTTCTTGTACCAGATCAGGTGGTGGATCTGGTTCAAGTTTCATTTCTTCACCCGACTTTTCTTGTGTAGGGTGTGGCAGCTAGGGTGACATTTCTTCATCAAGGGGATTGTTCTGAGGATCATCATTTTGATGCCATGTGTCCTTCATAGGGTTATCATTATCAATGTTGGGGTTGATAGGAGCAGCATGTTTCATTCCAAAGTTAAGGTGTTGTTCAAATTCTTCTTCGTTGTGCACTCTTAATTTGCCTGAGTAACTAGAGGGAGATTCAACAGGTAGAATGAACTCTTGCTCAGATAAGGGAATTATGAGAACCTGAAGTAGAAGCTCCACTGATGTCTATTCATGGGAAGGGTTAGCCCATGGAACAACATTTTGCATACTAGAATCCTCCCACGAATCTATTTCTTTGATATTGAGACCAATATACTCCATTCCTAAGTCAGGATGTTGTTCCAGTTCTTCCTCATAGCATGCCTCCATTTCTATTAAGATTTCGGGAGAAGTTGCTATGGGAAGAATGAAACCTTGTTTAGGTAATGGAGATATGTCAGTCTCCTATATATTTCATAGCTCGGGAGGAGCTTCTCCATAGGGGATGGTAGCCGTAAGAAGATTGTTTTGTAGCTCAATGTCTTCCCAAAGGTCCTCCTTGTCATTACAAGGGTCTACGGAAATATCATATTCCATTCCAAAATCAAGAGATGGTTTGTGGTTCTCTTCATAGTATACCATCAACTCATTCAAGTGACTAGAAGGAGATTCAATGGAAAGAAGATACTCTTGTTTGAGACTTGACACCATTTGGACTTCTTGTAGGGATGGCAGCTCTAGTAACGTCATTTCATGGAAAGGATCGGTCATAAATTCATCGTCTTGGGATCCATCATCCTCCCATGATTCTTTTTCATCATCATCAAGGTCAGTAAGAGTGGTATGGTCCACTCCTAAATCAAGATCTTGATCAGTCCCATCCTTGAAGTCTGTTCCTAGATTAGTCGAATGATCAGAAATTTCTTCATAAGGACAAATCAGATCTTGTTCTAGTAATGGAGACATTTGAGTTTCTTGCATAAAATACATCTCCTTATCTGAATCAGTCACATATTCATCTGAGTCTGACTGTGAAGGAGTGTAGAGTTCTTGTAACCTAGACTCTTCTTCATTGGGATTCACCAACAAGACAGTTGAAGTTGAAGAATATTTGTCATATAGGGAGTCAATCATTGCTGAATGGTCCTCAATCTGTATGGTTGGATCTGGGTCTGTGGGGGAAGAATATGGGTAAATACCGAAATTTATCCCCAATTGATCTCCCGGCTGTAGAAAAACTTCATATTGGCCAATCAATTTTTCATCTAAGGGAATAGTTCAGGAGTCATTTTCCGAGTCGGATCCTGGGTTAGAAAATGATTCTTTTTCTTGTGATACTGTGGAGAAATCATCCTCGGGTTCAATCATTTACTCTGAGGATGATTCCTCTCCCTGCACTGCTGCTAGAAGATCATTGGAAGGTACCTCCCACATGATATCATAATCATCATCGTAATCGATTGCAATATGCAGATGAGGAGTTTGCTCGAGGGAGACTGGTGATTGTTCTTCATGTTGCTCAGAAGCGAGGATAAGTTGTGTAAGTTGATCAACCTCAGCTATCAACTTCTCGTTCATGGTTGTCAGATCAACTAGTTGTTGAGCCACCAATTTTTGTAGAGCAGGTACTTCTTCTATTAATGTGTATCGATCTTCATAGTTGGGCTCTTCACTGTACTCGTTGGGTTGATGTTGATAGTAGCTCTCCTAATCGTAGTATTGATTTGCATTGCAGTCCAGATTTCCTTCTGCGTTGCAATCTATGCCTTGAAATCCGTCATAATTGGGTTCTTGATAGTAGCTTTGTAACGTCCCCAAATTTCCGCTATCTCGAGACTTAGAAGGCCTGAGAGGACGAATCCGAAAATGTGAGACAATCGTTTTAGAGAGCGATGCGGAAGCGACATACGCATACATATACATAAAAATAGAATGCATACACCATAACATTCTCAACATTCAACGTATTTATATTACAACATGAATTAAATTTGCAACTTACATTTACATAATTTGAAGAAAATTTACAAGTCTATGAACTTGTATGCTAACTGGGATCCTAGACAATAGGTAATCTGAACAACTTGCTCACACCCTATTCTTTTTCTCCCATTCTATCTCTAAACCTAAAACATATGTGAAACAAACGAATCAACAAAAGTTGGTACGTGGTAAAAGATACACTAGTAAGGTTGCATAAAGGAAAATACTTGAAGAATGAAGAAAGAGAGAAAAACCATTTCTTAAGGTGAAAATTAGGTAAACATACTTTTTATTACATTTATTTGATGTGGTTGTACTACACTTATCTGCACATGACTTACATCCAGTATGGGCAAAAATCATATCATCATACATCTAACATGGGCCAAAGCATCATACATCCATGTTAGGCAACATACATCCATACTAGGCTAGGTGCACTAGTAGATACAACCCATCTATATCCTTTAATGTTATATTAGATTTTGCCGAAGTATAACTCATAATTGTTCAACCAAGCAATGAATATTCGAACAATAGCATTCATGATATTACATATCATAAGCAACCAAGAAATCTGGTCTTATACTTATAAGACCACATACCTGAGTTCGTAGATTCATTATATGTCCATGATCATCTAGAACTTTGTCCATGACCTGATTAAATAGAATTGAGCATCATTAATATATGATCATCATTGTCCTTAGCATTTTTAGGTCCCATTTAAGAACATGAAAAACCTAGGTATTATTGATCTAAAACATATTTCTGTTATTTTTCTACTGATCAAGAGATCCTAATAAGGGTCTGGTACAATTTTCATATTTTTCTGATTACTGGTCTATTTTCTATAATTAATAGGATGTTTAAAGCATCTAAATGTGCATTAATGGGGTAAGTCCAAATATTTTGAAATTATTATCAAATATGAGTCAATATTAAGTATCCTCACAATAATATGGTTTAACATAAATTTTCTAGGAATTAATATCAACTGGATATTGTTTATTTTCTTTAATGAATCCTAAAAAGGAGTTTTGTACTCTAAATTAAATATCATCATTGACAGTGGTTTAAGGATCTAATCTAGGGGTCCACTAATGTAGTGAATTTTTTTCTAAGTCAAGGGGTATTTTGGGGGCATTTATTGGATAAAGGACCTATTTTTAATATTATTTCCAAGATCTAGTATATTTCTAAGAAATGTTTACCTTTTTGCACCAACCACCACTCGCCACATGTCCACTTTGGGCATCTCCTGGATCGTGTTTTCTCAGGTGCAACGGTTTGCTTGGTCTGTTGTGATGGACCAGCAGGTTCCTGGCCTGACCCAGTCCTTCTCCTTTTCTTCACGATCACCCTCTCGCACGACGCAACCTCCGCGTTTCTCCGTTCTTCTACATTTGCAATGAGCGTCGTCACAAAACCAGACAGCAGTGAACAATCAGAAGAGTCTAGGCCTCCTCCATCAAAAGGAGGCTTGCTCCAGGTCCTTCGTTGATCTGTTCTACCTCAGTCTCACGGTGACCAGCGACCACTGCACTGCATGGATGCCTCGGGGTCCAATCCTGTCAATGAACGGTCACGTGGGGGAAGCTTTGTGATGCTGCGAGGATCTCAAGAAGATAGACTATGCAAGTGTGAAAGTGATCCTATAGATCCTCCTCACTCATCGCAAGACCTGATGTTTCCGGAATAGAGAACGGGGAAAGAAGAGTCTATTCGGCAATAGAGATTATGGGGAGGGAGTTGTGGGTTTGCTAGTTGGGTGGCGCCACAGATTTCATCTCCGATGAGCCATAGGTTCATATCCCAGCCTCCCTGCACTATCTGGTCTGTGCGGGTCGATGGTATGAATGACACTACCACACTGGAACGCCAGCGAGAGTGTGCGCCCCTCCACGCTTGCCACCGTTTTCTCGGGCATGATCCCTGCACCATTGGTGGCTGGATCTCCGAAAAGAAATCAAAGGGACCTGGCTCATCTCAGACTATTCCAGTGCCATCGTGGCTACTGCAGGTTGTTTCTGGCAAAGTAAGGATGAGGAGCCATAGGTAGGCGGGGATGCTAGTTATTTGTAGGTGGTTTCTAGATGAGTCTTAACGTTGGGATTGGCTGTTGTTAAACACAGTACAAAATGACATAAAGGAGGGGGAGGTTGATATCTCCATTCTAATTGCCACCCTTCTCGCGAATGTTCACTGGGATCCTAGAAACATGGTGAATTCAACCGATGAGGCCAATACCCCAGGTTTATCGTCATGGCACCCTCCGCCAGTTTCAAGAAAAAGGCCATCATCTCCTTTCTTTTTAGAGTTAGGTGATGATGGGCTCTTGATGGAGCTTCCACTCGCATGGAATTGCGTGCACCACTAAAAATCCTAAAGATGGTAAGTCTTTAAGTTTAGCCTTGCTTATACTAGATAGAGAACTCCACCCACGTATGCTAAGATATGTGGAAGTCTTATCGTAGTATAGTTAAGGGTCGAATCCTCGAGACAATGGTCTTGTTGTTGCCAACAAGATGGAAAACATTGGAATTTCACTTAATCACTCAATAGTTAGTATTTTAGATCAAAAGGTTGATTTGGTTGTTTTTAAGCTAAGTGCAAGTAAAGTAAAGAAAGTAAGTAAATCTAATGACTTAAACTATGATAAAAGATCACTAGGGTGTGATCAGTTTTTCACCGCCACTACACATGGATCAACACATGCAAAACAAAAACATAACCTGCAAAAGAGTCTAGTCAGTTAGTATCCTTGTAGACTTAGCTTCCTTTCGGAGAACTAACTACGAGAAGTGTGGGAATGTTGCAACACCAGCCATTCCCGAACAAATGGTCACATTACTTTGCATCATTCCCCTCGCAAAGTGTGTTCGTCGACATACCAAGGTTGCACTTCCATACATCAACTGATTCCATTTCATAGTATGAAAGTGCAACGGATGATAGTGAGTTTACTCCACATCTTGAGATATGCTTCTAGATACCGAACCAGATACACGGTGGGTACATGCACCAAGAACCAACATACAAATGAGTTTCGAATCTAATAGTACAAACGTAGACAATTCATACTAAAAGATAAAGGATAACACAAGTTGGAGATCAAGCAACATGCATTCATTAATTGTTTGATGTCGAACTGAAAAGATAAGAACTCTATATTACAAGTTATGGATTATATCTACATGATATGAAAACATGGGTAGCGGGGCTACTCCTTGCACCCTAGTGAGAGAGACTACTCGCTCATGACTAGGACAAAGAAGGAGGCAAGAAGAGAGAGAGAGAGCATCATCCCCATGAAGGAGAGAGGAAGGTCAACCCCTTGGAGAGAGAGAGCAATGATCCACCGATCTTCAAAGGTTGCACGATGATGAGATCTCCCCTTCCCACCTTCTTTGGCGAAGAAGGAGAAAGCAGCTTCAAGATGGAGTATGGGTCTCAGACTGGCAGCCCCAGGGCGGAGGATGGAAGTAGCAAGAGCTCTGGAACGATTGAGGCAGCCTTTGGACGTCTGAAAAACTTTTCTTGGTGAAGGACCCTTAGGGTCTTATTTATAGGCCTTAAGTGAAGTCCAAACGGTTTGGAGACTGTTTGGACCTCAAGACCGTTTGGTCCTGAGACCGTTTGGATCTCAAGACCGTTTGGGCCTGAGACCGTTTGGATCTCAAGATCGTTCGGACCTCAAGAACGTTCGGACCTCAAGACCGCTTGGACCTCAAGACTGTTTGGACCTCAAGACCATTTGGATCTCAAGACTGTTTGGACCTCAAGACCGTTTGGCTTCATGCGGTCTCGGGACCGGTTGACTCCATGCGGTCTCGGGACTATTTGGCTTCATGCGGTCTCAGGACCGTTTGAACTCCATGCGGTCTCGGGACCAGTTGGCTTCATGCGGTCTCGGGACCGTTTGACTCCATGCGATCTCGGGACCGGTTGGCTTCATGCGGTCTCGAGACCAGTTGGCTTCATGCAGTCTTGGGACCGTTTGACTCCATGCGGTCTCGGGACCGGTTGGCTTCATGCGGTCTTGGGACCGTTTGACTCCATGTGGTCTCGAGACCGATTGGCTTCATGCGGTATTGAGGTTGAGTTATTCTTTTTTGATTTTTTTGTGTTTTTCTACATGTAAAAAAGGGAAAAGTTAGTCTGATGGTATATTTGCAAAGAAGGGGTAAATTTGGGATTATGTATAGTTTTAACTTGGAAAGAGTATGGAAAACTAAAGAAAAAGACTAAGATAATCGTCCAAAATTGGAGGTTATCACCCCCCCTAACTTAGAGTCTAGCTTGTCCTCAAGTTAGATAGAGATGAGACATGTAATGGCGAGGCAATCTTATTAATTAGGATTTCCATACTCTTGCTTCAATTCTTAACTTGAGTTCCCCTGAGGTCATATCAAGTCTTATTGCTTGCCTTGACTCTTTCAGGTTTCGAGAGTTGCTTGGGTCTCAGGTTTTCTCCGTATCTCACAGTTCGCATTGGGACCACCTTTATTTTGTGCATATTGTTGACTCTAATCAACTTTATACCTCTCTAATAGACCTACTGGGAGCTAGAGAGGGTATGAGGGTTGGCCAAAGGCTGGAGGTGTACCTCCCCCTTCAAGTGGGGGAGGGGCTATCTTTGCTTTTGGGATCTCACTACCGGGCACGACACATCTGCCTTTGTGAGGGCAGCTGAATGTACCGACCGGGTGAGTCCTTTATGAACCTTTCATATATTTAGAGACCTTCGGGTTTCACTACCGGGCACGACACATCTACCTTTGTGAGGGCAGCGGAATGTGCCGGCCGGGTGAAACCTTCATCGGTTCTTTATATAGATCCTTATTCATGGCACAACTCTCATGATTTTATTCGACTCTCTGGCTTTTATTCGATGACTCACAGGCTTGGGAATTGGGGTTTTATTTGGGAAATTATTTTGGGCGGCCAAGCCTCTTTTATTTTGAAGAGAGGAAAGCTGTTCTTAGAGTCTTTCAACATGCACTTATTTGGTTTGTGGTCCACTTGCAGAACTTCTTGATTTGGAAGTTTCCTGATTCCCCTCTCATCCTTGAGAGCTTGGCTTATTTCTACCTTGATTTTGCCCTGTGGAGAGTCAGATAAAAAATTGAAGCAAAAACATGAAATCCTTAGTGGATGGAATTTGTTAAATCGCCATTAAATGTCTAAGCGCTATTTACTTTTGGGGACTATCATGATTCTAAGGTTAATTGGGGTGACTTTATTCCAAAACAATTGTATAAAGAGAAAGAATAAAAGAAAGAAAAAAAGAAAGTGCTAACAGGAAGAGGGATGTAGGAAATGATACCTCGCCCTTGTCTAATGTACCCCCCCTAACTTATCACTCACTCTGTCCTTAGAGTGTCAAAGTGATATGTTGAGCAGTAATTATGACAAGGGCTGCAGGCTAAGTTAAATCTTCATTTTCCCCTGGAGAACGAAGTAGATTGGATGTGAACTGTCCTCATAAAGAGTGGTAATCCACATCAGTCATCCCCTCTACTGTTCTTTGGAGAACGATGATGGTGTACATCCAGTAGAGGACGTGGAAGCCGCAGTCGTTCGATTGTCGGATTTGCTGGGGGCATTTGTGGTAGAAGGTAGGGAAGTGGAAATGCTCTTTGTCGTACGCCTTTGTATGCTGACTCAGAAAATCAATTAACTTTTCGGCGCACTCCTTTGCCACTACTTCTGTTGGGGTCTTTGGTGTCAAGACGTAGTTTCTCTGTCGGGCGTTGTACTGGCTATCGGAACTGTTGTATATTGTGGTTGTTCCTTCTGGGAGGTTTGTTGCCAGGAGCATCCAGTGCTCATGATAAAGGAAAGGTAACATGATGAACGTCGGCGTTGTGTGCTGGAGATAGGAGATCAGCGCGTCAGTTGTGCCGAATTTCTTGAGCTTTAGGAGATCATCTTTCATATATGGAGATGCCATGTATGTTGTTGGGTTGTTTTGGCCAAGCAGAAACTGATAGGCGGCCATAAGGCTTACAAAGAGGGATCCCTTAACCTGTAGAGTCTCTCACAGCATGTCTGCCATTACAAGAATGTCTCGGGACATGAATACCAGGTCATCTTTGTCGGCGGAGAGCCATGCCATAATGAGACGCAATTCGAGGTCGGTGAGACCCTTGCAAGCATTGTGATCAAAATCCAGAAAGTTTGGTTTAATGGCGGACACAGGATCAATTTCGCTTTGATCTTGCTCGGTATCGGCGACTGGCAACTTGGTATTTTCTGACTCCTTCAGAGTTTGTCAGGAGGGTCGCCACTGCGGTCGCTGGATAGCTGAGAAGAGGTAGTGAGGAACGTCGTCTGGTGCCATAGTTGGGTCCTTGAAGAATCGTCTATCACATATTAGCTCCATGGCGTAACGTCCGTGTAAGGAATGAAAATCTTCAGTAACGAGATCGTTAAATGGGATTTCATGGTTCAACGCTTGAATGTGACGTATGGTGCAGAAAGCGCAATCCCCAGATCCCTCGGTGGCTTAAACTAGAGGGTTTATGATTTTGAACCATGGTTGGCTCCAATCTTTGCGTAGAGATGGGCGTGCAGCCCAAATTAACTGAAGCAGCCGGAAGGGTATACACCTGGCTTCTCCTGCTGCTTCTCCTACGAAGTTTATTTTGTCGGCTGGTAGCTCAGCGCCACAGAACCACTGTGAGTTTGACAAACCAAACACATAGGTACTTGTTAGAGAACAAGTGTACCGGACAGACCCACTGTGAGTTTGACACATGGAACCATGACATGGTAGTCACAGTCAGTACTCACAGTGATGGTGGTGAGTGTGATTCTTTGACCTGAAATCACTACACTCAACACATGTCGTTGGGCACACTTTGACATCATCAAACGCAGTCCTAAAACATGGGTTGTTATAAAGGTGATGATTGGGTGGCTTTGACACATGGGGCTTTTGAGGGGTAAGTGATAGATATGGGATTTGTCCCTCCTGAGGGGGTTTGATATCCATGGCCACTTGATGAGTAGGATTGAGAAAGGCATGCACACATGTGTGAATCAGTATGTGATACTGATGTCATACATATCTCTTCCAATCTACTCTGAGATAAAGAAAGTGAATGAACGTTGATAGGATGACTATTCCATGCCTCAAGTTCATTCGAGTTATCAGTGACAAAGGAATTATACATTCACTGTAACACCATTCATGGATTGTAGGATTGAAAGTTGTTCTCCAACTTTCTATTTCACTTTGGTAGCAATGATGTGTGACTAGGCACCACTCTTTGCTTGTATAGTCATAAGTGTTATGGACTTTCACTGCCAATGTGAAATGGACCTGCAGGGTTACACACATAGGATTTAACCTGGAAGAGGAGTTTTGTCCACAAACAATGTTTAGATTGATTACTGAAGGAGTTTAGTAGTTCAATTAAACACTCAATTAATTTATAGCTCAATGTCACAATGTTCAAGGTGTTGGACACATTGATTAGAGTATCAGATTGATTGAAACTGCAATTGATTGTTTCTGCACAATATGCACGCCCAACCGATTGGCTCATGTGATGAACCAATCGGCTCAGGTGGTGAGTCGATCGGATGATGGACAGGGTGAAACAATCACTTCAAGTGTTGAAACGATCGGCTCAACTGGTCCAACTGAGCAAGTTGGGAAAGTAGGATTGGTGAGAAATTTCTTTTCGTTTCACTTGCCCAATTTGATTGGAACAAGGATTGGCATTTGGTACCAATTAGAAACAAAAGAGGAAAAGTCAATCGGGAACTGACCAGGACCACGAACCGATCAGTTCAGAAGTGAACCGACCGTTTCATGGGTCCCAACCGATCTGCTGAGGTGTCAACCGACCGACTCAGGTCCCCAACCGACCGTTTCAGAAATGAAACAATCGGTTCAGGTTGCGCAATTGGTTGTTTTTGTAGAAAATTTCGAACCCTTCTACTCCTTCTTTACTCCTACATTGCCCAGTATAGAGAACCCTGTCCCATGACCCTCCTATATATAGGGGTATTGGGGGCTTCTCAAAGAACAACTCAGTGAAACCAGTTGCACTGTAAAGTTGTCTTTCTCTCTGGTTTTGGTAACCGAGAGAGCCCGAGCAAGTGCTACCCGATAAGGGAGGCACAACAAGGGAAACACAACTACAGAAAGCGACTGGTGGCAGGAGAGTGTGTCAGTGACTAGTACGATGACAGGAGGGTGCGAATCCTTCCAATTCTTTGTGAGACAAGGAGATTGGAGTTCCAGGTGGTCTGTGTGGACTACTTCAGAGGCGGGAGATTTTTGCCGCTCGGAGGATAGTTGTCAATCCCGACAGTCCCGGTAAGACCAGGAGTCGTCAGTCCCAGTGCGACCAGGAGCTGCACAGACACCGTCCATGACCGGAGGTGAAGACCACACAAGTCGCGAGGTATTGTCGCCGAGTAAGCCTCAGGACAAGGTATGATTCCACAAACCATTCTTTCCTATTGTATAGACATTGACGTGTTTCCTTGTTCTGGGTTTGGGGAGGAAATTTTTGTTTCCGCCTCTGCCTCCCCTAAAACCCAACAATGTTCTCTTTCAGAGCACCAAGAATATAAGGAACTGAATAAACAAATGGATTGAAAACCATTGCAACACATACTTGAAGTTCATAATCACTAATACTTGAAACTGTACAACTAGTAGCATTGACCAACATAGAGAAACACAAAAAATGAACACCATGTTTTGTTTAGACATCCTAGAGAAAACCAACATAGAGAGTCTAAACCAGGGAAAATCAGGGAAACTTTTTCATTTTTGTCATGCAAGCTAAGAGAATTGTAGCAAAACAAGTTCATCCTCAACAAAATTGAATAGCCATCACAAAACTAGATCAGAAAGAAATGACTTAGTGTTTGTTGTTCTTCCTAGAGGATTACTAAATAGTTTAACTTAGTTTATTCTATGATTTCAACTCAGTAAAAACTTTTTTTCCAAGTTAGGTGTTGATGATGTCATATTTTTTTAATGTACTATCATTTAAATATGTTCCTAGACAATTAATCATTGAAACATAACTACAACTAGATTTATTTCTATAGGAGTTGTACATAAGATGTTTATTTAATATTCTAAAATGTAATGAACATACAATATAGACCCTAGTTAAGTGATATCTAGTTTCATTTCCTTGACAAGACATATGAATGATGATGATACATATATAATCATCTTAGCCACATTCACAACCATGTTGTGTTTGGCTATATTGATCCTTCTTTTCTCACTTGTGGTAAATTAGTCCACATTCTAGCTATATGAAAATAACTCTTGTTCATGTCAAACTCGATCATTATGTTCATTTGTCCCCTGATTTCCAACAAAATCGCTTCATTCATTTGGTTTCCCAGAATATGGATACCAAGGAAACAAAGATGACTAAAACCAGCAGAAAGAGGTTCGAATTTCCACCTTCTTGACCTAAGAGAAGGGTTTTTTTTGGATGAGACGAATGATTTCAAAACCTTACTGAGAGGATTTGTTGGGAATCCTTATCTTTTGAGTGGTGGTGTTGAGGAGAGGATGCACCCTCAATCAAATTTTGTGGTTGTGAATAGGTGGTTAGGGGGTCCAACCCAATAGAATATCAGGGAGAGAAGGGACCCTTGTTGTCGGGAGAAGGAAAAAAATTTCTTGGCGGTGGAGAAGTGTTGGAGTGGGTCAACGACATTGTTCAGTTAGAGATCCCTACGACATTAACCTAGATAGAAATGTGAGGAGAATAGGGAGAGAAATGACACCATGGGAGGGAGGGGGAAATCACATGCGCGAAAGATGCAATTTGCAGAGGAAACAAGAAGCGCGGGAGGAAATCAAGTGTGCAATGTTTTTTGGTTTGAGACTAATCATATTATTTGATGTCTAGTTAAATACAACTAATACACTACATTTGAGATATAGAGGGGATAAGTTTAGTTACATCTAATCAATTAGATTATCTATAATTATTTTGTTTACATTTTATATATTATAACAAAAAGGATTTTTAACTACATATATATTATGTGTAAGTAGAATAATTGTAGCTAAATCGTGGTTTTTTGGTAGTAAGAAAAGGGATGGAGGTCAACTCTGTAAGAATAGAGGTGATATCCAAGCTTCTTCCGCCATCTTTGGTGAAGAGAGTTAGGATTTTTTTAGGAAACACCTAATTTTATCAATGTTTCATAAAATATTTTTTAAGATTTCCAAGCAGCTTTTCGAATTGTTAGAAAAACATGTGGATTTTAGTTTTAATTATCGCTACTTGAAATTATTTGAGGCGTTAAAGAATAAATTAGTCTTTGCACGGGTAGTGGTAGCTCCATATTGGAGCCAACCATTTGATTTGATGTGTTATGAGTTTGATTATGCAGTAGGGGTTGTTTTGAGCCAACACAAAGATAGTGCTCTTTTTTTCATATACTATGCATCTAGAATATCAAATTATGCTCCACTTAATTATACCACCACATAAAAGGAACCTTTAGTAGTTGTCTTTGTTCTTGATAAATTTAGACAATAACTCATTGGGGTAAGACTAATAGTGTGGATTGATCATGCTGCTATCATGTACCTTTTGTAGAAAAAGGATGCTAAGACAATGTTAATTTGACAAAAAAAATTACTGTAAGAGTTTGATATAGAGATTAAGGATAAGGCTTGAGTAGAGAATGTAATAGTTAATCATTTGTCTTGGTTGGAGAGAATGAACTAATCATGGCTTAAGAAACCCATTGTTGAGGATTTCCTCAATCAGAAAACTTTTTCTTTGAAAGAGAAAGATACTTGGTTTCCATAGTTGAATTAATTCACATGTGAAGAATTTCCAAAAGACTGGGGATATCGGGAGAAAAAGTGGTTTTTCAATTCCTTGGAATTCTATTAGTGGGATGATTCTATATTTCTTAAGCTGTGTTGACATGGCATACTAAGGAAGTGTCATACTGAGTGTGGATTTGAGAGCATTACTTTCTCATTATCAGTCTCTATCAATAGGATGACACCATGCAAGATCAAGGATGAAGGATACGGTATTAGAAAGTGGAATTTTTTGGTCGTCTATATTTAAGGATGGGTATGATTATGTGAGGAGGTGTGGCGTATGTCAACGGTCTAAGAACATATCTTGAAGACATGAAAGGCCCCTTATTACTTTTCAACAAGATGAGGTTTTTGATCTTTGGGGTAATGTAATTATAAGTCCATTTGTGTCTTCTGATTCTAATATTAAATTTTTTGTCAATTGATTATGTGTCCAATTGGGTGGAAGAAATTCCAACCTCCGCTAGTGATGCACGTATTGTATGTAGATGTGAAGGGTTATATTTTCTGTAGGTTTTGGGTGCCTATAATGATCATAAATGACGGAGGCTCTCACTTCATTAATAGAAAATTTGGGTCTTTGTTGAGAAACTTTGTAGTGCGGCATAGATTACGAATGTCATACCATTCCTAAACTCAAGACCAAGTTGAGGTGTAAAATAGGAAAATCAAGATGATCATCGAAAAGATCATTTCAACCAATTAGTGAAACTAGATCATGCATCTGATTGATTCTCTATAATCTTACATAATGGATTTTAATACACCCATAAGCATGACCCACTACAACAAAAATATTTATTAATGCATTTAACAAATGCTAGTAAAACAAAATAAATGATGATAAATTGTATAGTGGTATTTGTTGACACTTAAAAGAGCCTCTAGTACCGCCAATGAAGTGGTATCCGAGTGGTAAAAGTTGCATTGTATGATCGAGAGGTCAAGATTTCAAACCCAGGTGATTGTATGAATGAATCTCCAATTTAAAAAGAAAATGCAAAAAAAGAGCCTCTAGTAGCAATGACTCATGAGAGACAGCGGTAAAAGTTGTAGTGCCACAAAACATTCAACTATATTGGATTTCAATAAATGCCAAATAAATTACACTTTAACATCATCTGGCTTTTATACAAATGCCACTCTTATATGAATTGTCTTTTATATAAATGCCACTATTGTGAATTAGTATGTAGTATAAAATTGTTCTTGATGAATATAATGACGTTAAAAAAAAGCCACTAAAGTGGCATATTGATTGTATATGATTCATTTTCATGGGTTTTATTGACTTAGTGTTCAGTTCATTACATGGATTTCTAATTGAACACCAATTACAATTTGAACTCACATTTTCATAAGTATATATTTTGACTGCTAATCATTTTTACATATAATCCAATAAAAATTACAAGGGGATGAAATTTTTCCTTGCCCTATTATTAAATACAACAAACATGTGACACAATATTTCATACATCATTTTACTATGTATAATGGTTTCTACATCCTTTGACCATATAATGATAAAGTATAAACGTATGTTATTATATTTGTATATTTTTTAGTGTTGACCTGACATCAAGAACTTGGGCTTGGTGGTAAATATCATCACAAATCCTTCATCAAGTAATTTGAACTTCTTCTCAAGCTCCTTATCAAAATTCTTGTCAATCTTGTTGAGGATCTCAACATCACTCTTGAGAGGTACTACAACAAGAATAAAGAACTCATTGCACCCCTCTAGAAATAAATGATATCAATGATGCAATGGGGGGTTAGCTTGAAAATGTAATCATGTAGGGACATATGTGGGTATGGTTAGACACAATGTTGTTAAGGAGTAGCTTACTTACTAGGTCTTTCACAAGATGGATATGACACGAGATGTTTGTAAAGAAATTTGTTTGGAAACCAATAATACAACCCCTCTCAAGGAAAAAAATGGTCCTTCACCACCAAAAATTGCAAAATAAGACAAGTTAAGATGTTCAAGGACTAGCTTGAACATTAAAATAGTAATTACAAAAATTGAATCTTATAACCATGGATCTTATGAAGAAACAAATCTGGAATATTGAATCCATCAAAACTAAACTACAAGTATGTTGAATTTTGAATAGATAATCAAGGTTAAGAATAGGCTACCATGCTTTGCATATATTTGTCTACCTCAATACAGTAAAAATGTACCCTCTCCAAGTTTTATATACCTAAGTTATTCATATTGGCAAGGTATGTTGTGAGCAATGTCCATGTTTTTATTTACAATTTGGTTGGTTGGCTACATTCTCCCAGTAAAATGGCATTGAATGTAGTATATTGCAACATCAACAAAAATGTTTATATCAGATCACCTGCATCCACAAGCTCAATTATATAAGCAAAAGCACTACCCCAAATTCTAGAAAAGGGATACAAACATCTTGGAAATAGTGATGTGAATCAAGATAATTAGGTGAAAATGAGGCGAAATTTGTATATACCATCCTCAGGACATCTAGAAGTTATTGAAAGGCATCACAAACATGGGAACAAGATAAAGAAATAATAAAGACAACGCAGTAAATAGGAAGTACTGTGAGGGATATGTGTTATGAAGAGAAGATAATTTTAACTAAAATACAACATTTAAATAAGGGATGGGGGTAGTTGCATTTGTTAGAAAACAAAAAAACTAGTATATATGTAATGGTAAAGGCGAAGAAGACTGTTGCACTTGACCTAGTTGAAGCTGAAGTTGTAGCTCATGTATGTTCTATGGGGAATGCATAGAAAAATGGAATGTAGAAAGTGTTGCTACAATACAATAACAAGAGTGTGCAACCTATTAGATGATAAGATAATATTTGAACCCATATTGATGGAATGGAAAAGAATAGTGTAGTTGTACAAGAAATTTATTTTGGATCTAAGGGTCAACCATGTGAATTGTGAACCAATTACACATGTGAAACACTCCCAAAAATGGACCAAACACAATGTGTAGAGGAAACTAGATTCTAAAATTGATAACCTGCTACTATCTAAACATAAAACTATAACCAAACACCTCTATATGAACAAGATCTGTAGAACATCATAGACCAGAGCTAGCCCATTATAATACTCAAATAAAATCATCTTCACAATAGTAGACATATTTTAGATTTAGTAGTAAAAACCAGACCTGATCAAGTTCAAATTTTGAGCTAGCTTTAGCCAAAATTAAGATCAACAACCTCACTCCAGGTAGAAGGGTGGTCATACATCAATCTCCTCAAACAAACAACAACTTATCCCTACACAGATGATATTCACAACATTGAAAGGCATAGCCACCTATATATATCGATCAATCGATCCTAGAACATGCTAGAAGTTTGTAGATAGGAAACTAACAATTTGCAACAAAAATCCAATAAGCCCTAACACACATCTTATGATGCCCCCACCCAGACACGAGAAACAATAAACAACAAACCAAACATAACACTTAAGAAGTTATCAGTATCTTACTAGGAAAAATGGTTGTTCCTTCCCTCTCTTTATTGATAAATTCTCATTTTCATTTTCAACATTGTCAATTTGAAATTCTAAATATCCAAACTAGAAAAGACCAATGTCCATAAAACAAATATGTGGTTAGATAATGGTAAGTAACTAAAACATATCTTAAAATGAAACTTGTGATTGTGTGTTTTAGTGCACATGTTTTAAGTTCTTACAAGATGACTTTCCATGGAGTTCCAATAGTATCCACAAGAATTAGCCTTCCAAATAAAAACTAAAAGTTATTTGTAAAGAAATATTCTTGGAATATTCTACAATACATGGATTGAGGATCAAACTCAATCGCATGTACAAACATTTGAAATTCAATCAAATCTAACAGTGTAAGTGTTGTAAATGGCCAATGATCTGAACAACATGACCAAAGGAGTGAATAATCAATACTAGAGGTGCATTCAAACTCCTTTTTATTTTGTCATCGTTGCAACTAGATTTTTTTTTTTTAAAGATAAAACTCAATGCCAATAGTAATTATAGTGTCTCAAGTAGAATATCACATCAAAGTTGTTGGCAAACTATAAGATGGGAGGACTCGACATGACTTATGGTAGACAAATGGTAGTCAATTATGGCGATTATGAAAATGGTGAATTGATTCAAACTCATAATCATTAATTAAAATGATATAAACCATCAATAATTTTATTTAGATTTCTCTTATTCTATAAGCATCTTTGTATTCCTTTTTCTCTATCCAACTAGACACATAAATTTTTTGCAAGCTAGTGTTGTTACAACCTTTGAGACTAATATAAATGAATATATGAATAAAATTGACAGATCTACAAGAACAAGAAAATCCAAACATATTAACTCTAACCTTATTAAGCCTTGTCTTGCAGATCATCAATGGTCTTATATGCTATGTCAAAAAAGGGTAAGATTGGAAGAGGCTACCTCCTCTATTAAGATGACCTACAAAAAATGTCATAGACAAGGTAAAAATAATCTAATCATAAATGATACGAAAAATGTGATGGAAGAGTGTGAACACATTTTGATTGGATTGGATGGAACATTACAAAGATACATGAGATGTCCTTTGACTCATCAACCTAATAAAATAATACATAATAGTACTAGAAATAAACCATTATGATTGTTCCATAAACCTTAATAAGAAATTGATCCATTTGGGAAAAATAGACAACTATATCACTCTCTACATCCCATATAAATAGTAAAATTATGATTAATAAGGGATTCCAAGTTCAAGAAATTACCTTCTTGAAGGAAAGTACATCAAAGAACATGTTTCTTATAAGTTGAAAGTTAACCTGATTGATATAAACTAGATAGTAATATGATTACTATAGATAGACTTTTTCCCTTTTATAATAGGTGGTGAAAATAATATGTAGATATAGAAGTAGAAGACAATCACTACTACAGAAATAGCATTCAGTGTCGCTTTTCTGGGCGTCGGTTATTAAGGAAAACCGACGCCTAACATATAAGGCGTCGGTTGTTTAAT
The DNA here is from genome assembly GCA_963693085.1 of Alisma plantago-aquatica. Taxonomy (NCBI): domain Eukaryota; kingdom Viridiplantae; phylum Streptophyta; class Magnoliopsida; order Alismatales; family Alismataceae; genus Alisma; species Alisma plantago-aquatica. The sequence continues at coordinate 31,332,765 of OY856411.1, forward strand.
AAAACCGACGTCTATATTCGAAGACCAGCCAGACACGGGTACCACTTTGTATTAAGCGTCGGTTGTTTATAAAAAACCGACGCTTAAAGTCGCCCGCGAAATCCATTTTTCGATAAAAAAAATAGTGTCATTTTCAGCGTCAGTTATCCCTCTCTAACCGACGCTGAAGGTGGTTCCCGCCAAAAATTTCCATGAAAATATCGTCCAATTGGACGTCGGTTGTTTCAACCAACTGACGCTAAAGATGTTTAGGCGTCGGTTGTTGTAAACAACCGACGCTATTTGCGAACTTATAACCCCCAGCGATCGCCCGACTCTTCCCCTTTCTTCTGTTTCATTGCTACCCTATTGCGGCGATTTTCCCTGTTGCGGCGACTTTCCGGCGCTTCTCTGCTGCTGCTGCTCTCCGGCGCTTCTCTCCGGCGCCCCATCTCCGGCGTCCTTCTTCTCCGGCGCCCTTCTTCTCCGCCGCCCCTGCTACTGCTGCTGTCCGCTCATCGCCACCGGTCGTTGCCCACCGCCCCTGCTCTCCTGTAGTCGTCGCCGCCAGTAGAAGCAGCTACGGTGCTGTCGTCGTCACCTCCGCCCCCGCCGGTAGAAGCAGCTTTACTCGTGCTGTCCTCGTGCAAGGTAACCCACAAACCTTCACCACCTTTTTTGTCCTCTGCCTTGCTTTTCTCTGCCGCCGCCAACCTAGAACTCACGCAGGCAGCGCCTAAGTAGGTGCCAGGGCACGCCTAGGGTCCCAAGCCCAGGTGCCCTGCCTAGATAGGCCTCTGGGCAGATGCTTGGGCGGCGCCAGGGCACGTCTAGTGGATTTTTTGCTAAAAGTTATTTACTGATTGTGTTTATTTAATAATGTACTGATACATATGTGATATACCAATCTGATAGTCCATGATAGAACAAAACATAATGATGTTGACTGCAACTTTGTGTGTCATGCTATTCTTAATTAAGTGTATATTTACTTCATAATTGAATGTTTAAGTAAGTTATAGATATCTTGATGATGAACTGTAATGCACACATGTGACATGTTTGGAATGTAAATGATGAACTGTAATGCACACATGTTTAACTTATTTTATTGTTGAGTATATTGAGAATCCTAATCACCCTTCTTGCTTAATGATGAACTGTAATGCACACATGTGAATGCTTGGAATTTAAATGATGAACTTTTCCCTAAATTGACAATCATGCTTTTAAAGACATCAATAATCACCCTAATTTGAAGAACTAGGATTTTAGGTATAAGAATGACAACACATTATTTGTTGGCCTAGAAACCCGTCCAAGATTTACTCATTAGGAGTAAATCTTGGATAGTCCCCGGTTTGGGACTGTTCTTGAACACCTAATCTCACTTAGGATGTAAGTGTATAATGTGTATTGAGTTTTCGAGAAAATTTTGGTAGCATTTCCCTGTTTGTTCTCTAAGTACATATGTACTTAGAGAACAGCGGGGAAATGCTGCCGAAATTTTCTTGAAAACCCAATACACATTATACACTTACTAGTGAGATTAGGTGTTCAAGGATGGGATAGGTGGTACACATTTATTATATATAAGAATGACATCACATGTGTTTGTTGGCCTAGAATGTGAACAATCATTGTTTTTTATATTACTTGTACATTGATATAAATTAGAATGAACAATCACTAAATTATATACTGTTTGTATGGAGTCCGGCTTCATTGTAGATATCTATTATTGTGTTTGTTGGCCTAGAAACCCGTCCAAGATTTACTCATTAGGAGTAAATCTTGGATAGTCCCCGGTTTGGGACTGTTCTTGAACACCTAATCTCACTTATGATGTAAGTGTATAATGTGTATTGAGTTTTCGAGAAAATTTTGGTAGCATTTCCCCGTTTGTTCTCTAAGTACATATGTACTTAGAGAACAGCGGGGAAATGCTGCCGAAATTTTCGTGAAAACCCAATACACATTATACACTTACTAGTGAGATTAGGTGTTCAAGGATGGGATAGGTGGTACACATTTATTATATATAAGAATGACATCACATGTGTTTGTTGGCCTAGAATGTGAACAATCATTGTTTTTTATATTACTTGTACATTGATATAAATTAGAATGAACAATCACTAAATTATATATTGCTTGTATGGAGTCCGGCTTCATTGTAGATATCTATTATTGTGTTTGTTGGCCTAGAAACCCGTCCAAGATTTACTCATTAGGAGTAAATCTTGGATAGTCCCCGGTTTGGGACTGTTCTTGAACACCTAATCTCACTTAGGATGTAAGTGTATAATGTGTATTGAGTTTTCGAGAAAATTTTGGTAGCATTTCCCCGTTTGTTCTCTAAGTACATATGTACTTAGAGAACAGCGGGGAAATGCTGCCGAAATTTTCTTGAAAACCCAATACACATTATACACTTACTAGTGAGATTAGGTGTTCAAGGATGGGATAGGTGGTACACATTTATTATATATAAGAATGACATCACATGTGTTTGTTGGCCTAGAATGTGAACAATCATTGTTTTTTATATTACTTGTACATTGAAGGATTGCTAATTGATAAAAGATCACAATTTTAGAGACATGTATGTTTATACAAATGCTAAATGTTTTCCTTATTCTAGTTGATACAAATGCTAAATGTTTTCCTTTTTAATGAAATTTTTAGATGGCTCACCATGATGAGAATGATGTCCATGATGAGCATGAAGTCCATGATGAGCATGTTGTCCATGATGAGCATGGCGAGGATACCAACGTAAGTTCTAAAAACATATCCCGTATTTCTATAAAATTCATTATCTTCTAGTTATGTCATATATCCTGTATTTCTATATTGGCTTAATTCAGTGTGTTTATTTTTGTCAAATTTTAGGTTGATGATGCACAACTACCCACTGAAGCAATTGAGCAACTTGATGCGCAGCAACAAAAACTTAACAAGAAAAGGGGTATCACTCTGTTGAAAAAGTTACTTGCGCTGAGTGGCAGTGGATCCAAATTGGTTGTGGAGTTTGATAATGGAGGGAATGCAATTGGAGTGAACCGCAATAATTTTATAAACTATCTTGGGGTTGTCACTCGAAGCCATTGTGGTGTTAAGTATGATAATTGGCATAAAGTTCCTCAGGCGAAGAAAGACTTGATATGGAAAGATTTATGCGTGAGTTATTATTATTTGCAATTCTATTTTGTAGATTACAAATTCTATTATTTGCAAGTATATTTTTGGTACTAGTTAATAACATTTCTATTTTACAGAATCTGTTTGCATTGGATGAGATGTTGCATCGTAAAAGTGTGATGCAACGCACTGGAAAGATGCTTAGGAATTACAGGACAAATCTGAACAGAGAATACATAAGACAGGGTGATAAGAAGAAGAAGTCAGCCCTTGAACAATGGAACTTCTTGGACAAAGAAGATTGGGACAATTTTGTTGCTTCAAGAAAATCTGAAGAATTCAAGGTATTAGGCGTCACTCCCATTTTAATTAATATACATTGTATTCACCTATTCAAGATTAACATTTAGTGCTACTAACCTAATTATAAATGTGCATACTAACTAGGCCCTCAGTGACGCACAAAAAGCAAGGCGTGCACTGAATGTACATGACCATACTATCGGTCCAAAAGGCTATGCAAGCGTTCGCCAAAGACTACAGGCGGAGTCTGCGGCTACTCAGGAGTCTGCGACTACTCAGGAGTCTGCGGCCACACCCTTCCCTCGCCATGATATCTGGATAGCTGGCAGGAAAAACAAGAAGGGTGAAATAAAGAAGCTCGAAACTGCTGAGGCGGCTGCAAAAATGGTAAAATACAACTCTTGGAGAAATCATTTGAATATTGATTATTTGTGGTGTTAACTTACCAATTTTTGTTTATGGTGATTAGCGGGAGCTGCACGAGCAGAGGAAACAAGGCACGTTCATCCCTCAGGGCACAAGGGATGAATTGACAGTTGCTCTGGGTAACCCAGAGCATCCTGGACGTGTTAGAGGTGTCGGCGCTGGTGTGGGCATCAAAGCATTCTTTGGGCCATCCCAGCGCAAACCCAGAGCGGGACTTTCTCAAGAAGAGGTAACATATTCTATTTTTATAATGTTACTGCAAAAGGAAATTCATTAATAAAAAGCTAATATTTGTTTTATCCATGTATAGGAGAATAAGAGAGTCGAGGATATAGTTGCTAAGAAGCTCAACGATGTGGTTGCTGAGAAGGTCAAGGAAGAATTGCTGCGGTGGCAGGCATCTCAGGCTTCCAATCAGCCTATGCCGACCCACTCTTCTCTTGGTGCACAGACTGCAAGTAATCCTGGAGACCCATCGCCTAACACGTCTGCTGTAAGTATTGTTTATGACATTGTAGCTAGTCTTTTCAAGATGATATGTTTTCAAGATGATATGTATATATGTATAACATTCTTTACGTAAATTTGTAGGCATTGAAGCCATGCCGCTTAAGAATGGAAAACTATGTTGTTGCAGAGGCGCAAGCTTACCAGTCCCTTCCTGGGGCAACGTTTCATGGGACTCCAATGCCGTAGGGCTACATTCGTGTGAGCCCGATACATGTATTACCCGATTGGAGGGAAGTTGAGTTGCCATATGCCCACCCAGATATTGATACACTTGGTGAGGCAGAAAGCGGGGTCATATTGTGGCCCAAAGCAGATGTCCTCTACACGACTGAAATTGTAAGATAAATTTACATTGATTTAGACTGTTAATGTGTATATATGATGTCAACTGATCTGAAATTATATATACAGGTTAAAAAGAAGACACCAGGAGCACCTAGGCCTCCACCTCCAATTCCCGCATTACCAACTTGGGTTCCAACTGACCTACAATACCCGTTAGGTCCTGCTTGTAAGGGAATGGCATGTTGGCTACGGGCACATAATATACTTTGCCCTATAATTGTTTCTTTAGATGCAGATTATGCAGGTTAATCATACGACAGCTCTTTATTTATACAAGATATTATTGAGCTGTTTATGTATGATTGGTTGAATACATCAATGATAGAGACATGGATAAGGTGAGATCTTGTTTATACATCCATATACCTTGTGTAAGATCCGGTGATCTAGTTTCTTATATATTAATGCATACGTCTATATGTTTTGCAGCTACTTAATCGAAGATCATTGCAAACAATTTGCATATGATCATGTGGGATTTTTGATTCCATCATTGATTAGTATGGTAGCTAAAGACCCTGATAGTGTTCAACAATACTGTATAGATGCTTTTACAATTTTTGGTCATCAAATGAAGACGATAATAATAGCTCCATTCAATGTCAAGTAAGTTTGCTTTATTTATAATTTGGACTTAAGAAAATTCCATTATTATTTTGCATTTTGAGTTATTAATTGTTAACTTTTTACCTCTAGTGGTAGACATTGGGAGTTACTAGTTATTGTCCCCGGGACGTTCACTGTTTATTATCTAGATCCCGCAGGAAGTACATTAAACACTAAAATTGGACACGTAATGAGAATGGCATTATTCTGGTGAGAAATATTTCATTTTTTATATTCGTTAACATCTTTTATTACATTACTATTTACTTATGCAACTTAGTGTGTTATATTAACATGTAGGGGTTTAGATGCATTCAAAAATGCTGGAGGAAAGGTCCCAAGGAAAAAGAACCAGCCATTGTCTTGGGAGAACGTAAAAGTAAGTTCCCGACTCCCCGACTCCAATGTATATATTATTGATGTGAATTGTGCTTAGTTGTATTATTTTGTATGTTTCAATTTATAGTGCGCTACACAAGACAATGGCTGGGCATGCACATACTATGTGATGCGATTTATGCAGATGATTATCAAACATGCCGCATTGGACATCGATACCATACATGAGGTATTATATATAGTCTCATTAGTTAGTATGAAATATATCAATCTTATTTTTATATTATTACTTATATATATACATCATTCTCTTTGCAGGTGTTTAAAACTGACCACACTATAGGCAAACGCTTAAAAAATGTACATGCTCCATATACGAGGGAAGCATTAAATGAAGTAAGAGAAGAATGGGCAATAGCTGTACAAATAGTGGAAACTGTAAGATATAATTGGGATGTTGATAGTGATGATGAATGATACTTTGTAAATGAATGTTTCTGAATGTTAAAACATGTATTTGAATGATTCTATATGTGTGAACGTGACAATTGAATTGATGTCTGAATGTATCTACTTGTGTGAATCTTTTTATGTTAATTTTGTAGGTTTGTGGCCTGTTTGTAGGCTGATATCAATGGATGTCGTAAACCTGCAGTTCAGAAAACTGAACTGCAGGTTCACATCCTACTGACCAGCCACAGCAGGCCTGCAAACAGATTTATAAAAAAAAATAGATATAGGCGTCGGTTATTTACCGATAACCGTCAGCACAGACTTACAGCGTCGGTTTTTTGTTGAACACCGACGCCAAAAGTGTTCGCGCTACAGGAAATGGGAGTCATCTAGGACACTTTTCTGCGTCGGTTGTTTAGTATATAACCGACGCAGAAAGCGTCCTAGATGACGCTGTTTTCTGTGGCGCGAACCCTTTTGGCGTCGGTGTTTTATAATTAACCGACGCCTTTATGTTAAATAGGCGTCGGTTTTTTAACCGACGCTGAAGTGTCCAACCTTTTAGCGGCGCCCACATAGGCGTCGTTCAGAAACCGACGCCAAAGGGGGTTAAACAACCGACACTAAAAGGCACTTCTGTAGTAGTGAATGAACATAAAGAAAATGCATCACTTCCAACAAAGAGCTAACCTTGCTAAGGTAAAAATTAGAGAAAGAGAAAAGTTTTTCCCAATATAATCTTTATACATTTAAAACCTAAGTCAAGTAATAGAAAAACTTATAATCATTAGTTCAATAAATATCATTTCATCTTTCGGAATAATGGATGTCACGAAAATGATTTATATTGGGAAAGATACTTCGAAAAATGTTGGGCATATTCATAGAAATTTATTATATTAGTCATTTGTTCCCAAGAATTGTTATTTGTTTTTGTTGTTAAACTTCATGTTACAATATGCTGCTGATGCTATTTGGCTTACCTCATGTGTGGCGGACCGCATGTCCTCTATTTTTTTTTATGATATAGGTGTGTCCTTACATATATAGATTGTTTTCACTCTAGGAGGTTGTAACACCCCAATTTTAACACATTTACATGAGCAGAAGCATCAATTCATAACTCAATATTTTATTGGGGTATCACGGTTCTTGAACATCATGTATAAGAAATAATTGAAAACTTAACCATCTGAGGACACATTTTATTTATCATTCGCAATAGTTTACGTAAAAGGAAAACTTATACACAACTGATAAAATTGGTCAACAGCCTATACATATACAAGATAGACTCAACGCATGAAAGAAAACTCATGTCGATAAATGGCACCCCACTAGGGCATTTGCTACAGCTACCATGGGTTCCTTGATGTCTCTGGCTCTATGTCTTCTCCTTCTCTTCACCTACAGACAACTCGTCTGAAGGCATGCAAAGAAACACAAAATATGTGAGAGATACTGAGTTATACATGAAAATTACTTATACTTGAAATGACATAAAATAACTTGAAGCCTAATTACTTAACATGATGACTTTGAAACATAAGTAAATTTACATGAATATATAAAAATGTGGTTTTTATCTTGATCTAATAAAACCACTCTCCTAAATGTACCATAATTCTCATTAGGCGGGTTTCGGCTCACATAATGTTCCCAAGGAGCTCATAAACAGGTTAAGGCTCACTTAAACATAACCTTGATTATCTTGATTTCATGATTCATTAACATGAAAGTAATATATAATGTTCAATTTGAAAGCATGACATCAAAATAGTAGAAAACTTGTTTTCATAACTTGAACATAATTTTCCATAAGCATGTATTGAGTATTGTACTTGTACTTTGAATGAGGCATTATGAATAAATAGATAAATAATATAAAACCTTAAACCCTAAATTAATTCTCAATGTGTACAACCCACTCACATGGTCCTGCGGAGGATACTAATTGTAGCTTGATTCCTAATCAAAATCTAAAGTTCATGTAAATCCATGAATCAAATATACATTATTTACATAGTTTTAAAGTTTTTCATTGAAATAAGAAAACCATATTGTGACTCTAAGTTGGATAATAATTAATAAATTATCCTTGTCTCAAAACAATTCCAACGAGTATTTATATTTAATTTTTTGACTTTTTATGTAAAAGATGTGATTTTTCTAAATCTGCACCAATTAGACGATAAGAAAAATTGTCAAACCTTTTACTGGAAAATCTTTAATTCAAACAAATAAAACTCTGATTTGACTAATATGACCTTTTATGGAACACAAAACATTATGTGTGTGACATCATGTATCTATCAAATAACTCAGGCTAAAGTAGCATATCACATCATCATCAGAATACTCGAGTGACCATAATACCCATAATAGTGTGACATGTAGATGCACATAGTTGGACATTACAGGGAAAACAACACCTATAATGATCATCTTCATCATATCTACAATGTGAGGACTCATCCAAAGATAAAATGAGATTTGAAAGATCAATTATAGTGAAAGGGATAACAAGGACAAGGAAGCATTGAGATATTCACAAAATTGTGCTCTCAAAGACCCCTTTCACAAATCTGTTGGTGATCAGGGTAGAGAAAACTAGCTCCCTGACATGACTGGAGGAGAAGGTGGAAGTCCAACAAGTAGATCACCACATCAAAGTCCAACTATTTTCTCAATATCATTTTCACGAGACAAGTCAAAATCAACAAAGTAGTAAGTAGTGCATAAAATCCACTAAAGCCCAAAACATGATCGTCATTGTCGAGAAAATAGAGTGATCAAAACATCTCTTCTTCCATAGATAAAAAATAATCATAGATAGTTGGTTCTTCTAGTCTCTTCTCCTCTTCCTTCCATACTTCTTCATATTCTTCTCTTCCTCTTATCTTAGCCCTCTCTTTTCCCGTGCCCACAGAAACCCTAGTTGCCGCACCACTACAATTCTCCTCCTCTTCCTTCTTATACCCACCTAGAATATAAACCATGATGGCTCACCTTCTACTTCCATGCAATGAACCTACTTATCCATTGCAACTACAACCCTCACACCTTTACCCCTCCAACACAACCGTGACCTCCGACTATACGACTCCCTCCTCTCTCTCCTTTCCACAACTTAGAAACCCTATATGCGCCCCTCTTTCTTATTCTTTGTTCTTGCACCTACAAGAAGCTTCAACATAGAGAGAGGGTGATCTACCACTTGCAACTATGGTGCTCGAAATCCACCTTACCAACAACAGTCAGAAATTATGCATCTTGTTGTTCACATCTTGACAACAACCATTATGTTGTTTCCAGCAAGTATATGCACTACAACCACTGCCAACAACATACTCATCCTCCTTATTCTTTCCCTTGTACCACCACCTCCTATGTCTTAGAGGAGATACTTGTCACATGTGATGGTTTGAAGTGATTAACACACTGGTGAAAATAATATCTAACATTCTCTATATGGCTACCTACACATTATCTACAAGTTGAGATCTTCTCCTTTGGTTTATGTAACGACCCTAACCTGGGTTATGAGGTAACCCTATTTGTTTGGGCTAATAAAGTTTCTTAGAACTTTAATATAATCCTCTAAGGTGTTTTTTTATCATGTGACACACTTATGTTCCAAGTTTGGTCCTGATTGAATGATGTATGTGCAATGTTCCTTTATTTTGGACCAAAGTGCGATTTACCAAATTTGAGGGGTTATATTGCAGTATGTCATATGTTGAACATGATTCATGTGTTTTATCATCATTATATAGAAAATCATGCAAGGTGGTGGCTTGTGGAAAGCCCAAATTCCACGTTTGAACTTGTTTGAACAATGTTGGTACCTTGTGCACCAATTTTGGTACAAATTGTAATTTACCCAAAATGTGTGGTTGATATGCAAATTACCACCTCTAGAGTGTTTATACTTCCTCTATGTATCATTTAGAGGAGAGAGAATGAATTATACACCATGTTTGATTCCATTTTGAATGATGGTAATCTTGGTGATGAAATGACCAAGAAAAGGGTTGAATATGAAAGCTTAACTTGAGTTGTATCAAATTGAAAAGCTAATATATGAGTGCCTATCGGCCAAGGAGCCCAAGGAGGTGTCCCATATAGTTTTGTGAACTATTGGAAAAGGCCATATCATTCAAATAACCTCAAGGAGGTGATTTGTGTCGGGTTACAACTTCCTTAGCAAAGTTGTGATGAGTTGTGAATAAAGTGGTGATTTTGTTGATATATCTTAATCAAAGGGATATGTAATGACGAATCCTTATCCCTAGATCACCCTCAACTGTTTTTCATGTCAAAATAAATGATTATGCATGCATGTGCACGTGTCAACCATGCATGGAAACGTGGCACCTACTAGTTCAAAAAGATGACACCTTATTTTTTACCTTTCTTCATGAGCAACAAGTATATATACCCCTTGTTTCACCCCTTAGTGGAATTTTTTGACCTTACCACCCTCCTATCCTAAGGTATCGTGCATAGGATCCTTGTAACGTGCAAGAGTGGAATGGTATCATGCATGAGCCATTGGATATCGCCCATAGCAAAAGCATATCGGCCAAGTAGGTGATATTGGCCATATAGAGTGATATTGGCCATAGAGTGAAGAGTTGAGTGGCATATCGTGCAAGTGAGTGCCATATCGTGCACGAGGGGTGGCATATCGTGCAAGGACACTAGTGTATCATGCAAAGGTGTTAAGGAGCAAGAAGGAGATAAAATCTTAACTCTAAGGTGAGCCATAGTTGTCTTCAAGCTTCAATTGAAGAATGGAACTAGGGTCATGATCTACCTTTCTTTTCTTCTTCACCAATTGCTTATCCATGGTAATTCCTTGTATATGAAGGAATTGTGAACGAGCCTTGGACTTTCGATAAAGTCATCTTTAACCTTAGGAACGTGGATCTTTGGATCTTGGAGCTTTGAAGTGGTTCTTAAGGCGGGTTATATAACTTGAACTCAACCATGTTATTATTCATCACCAAAATTGCTATACTTAATGAATTACTTTTAATTCCGAAATTTCCTGAAATAGTTGATGAAATTATGAGTTCTAGTAGTTTCTTAGACCTGAAATATAATACTTAGAGCTAATGTCTATATCTTTATGTTGATGGTATCACTTTATATAAGTGACATCGGGTGCAAGCATACAAGCAAGCACCTCTAACCCGATATGGTGATGCGCCTACTTCACTAAAATAATATGTATATGATTGTATAACTTCTTGCACGATATGTGGGTGTAGTATACACCTCTTGCACGATAGGAAGTCTATTATAGACTCCATGCACGATACAAGGTCAATTGTATACTTGTAAGTTGACAAGAAATCCTAATTTGGGTAACCCGATATAAGTGAAGAGTAACAAGTGCTATTGCATGATATGATCATATAATACATCATTGGTACTTAGTATCATGAGTCCTACATGACCTTGCATGACATGGTTGCATGATACATGACCTTGCATGATAGGGTTGCACGATACACAACCCTAAACAATATGGTAGCCAAACATGGTGATGAGTTGATACTTCTTAAGCATCATGGGCGACACTTATATGTACCATATGCTCATCATAATCAACACTAACTCGACATGGGTGTTGCAACCTAATGTTTGATGGTGTAGCCCAATATGGTTCGGTGCCCTACACTCCAATTGACTTGTATATTGGGTTGATCTCGATATGGCAAACCCTAATCTGTCACGGCCAACCCTAGATGGTGATCCGCCCGATATGGTGATTGAATGCACCTCTAGCCCAAAATGGTGATGGCTTAGTAACTCATGCACGACATGGGTAACACATACATACACTTCTAGCCCGATATGGATGATGGTCATATACCTCTAGCCCGATATGGTGAGTGCTCATACACCTCCAACCCGATATGGTGGTGCTTATACACCTACAACTCGATATGGTGAACATATGCACATCTTTAACCCTATACACCTTGTAAAGGTGAGAGAAAGACACTCTTAGGAGTGATGAGTGTGACATTAAGTAATGGTGTGGCTAATACCTTGATAGTTGAAGCACCCAGAGTGGTTGATAATGGACAACCTTATATCAATAATTCCTTAACCAAAGATGAGTCCTTATTATTGATGATGATTGAATAATTCAAATGTGTGACTTATGACCAATACATTACATGATAAATGTGATGAGCTAGTGCATAAAGTATTAGGATGGGAAATACCCTAATACAAGATAAGTTGATGAACTTTTTTTAGGAAGGATGGATGATCCTATGATTGGGATCCCACGTCATCTATTAACTAAACCACATCGTGCATGGCAAGGTTTTCAATATATGAAGGAAACAACTGGATGAAAGAAAAACTATCTACTTGCCCTTGTCGTGCCATAGTGGCAGTTTCGTGGACAACTTTGTTACATACCCAACTAACAAAAGAAATACTACAGAAAGAAAAAAGTTGTTGTAAGGTAGATATATCCTCAGTAAGGATTCCCAAATATTCTCTCCTTCTGGTGGTTTCTCCACATGCCTAGACGACCTCAAGGGAGTCTATCTCCACCTCTATATGTTCCACGCCATGGCTGCTCGCCTACTGTAGTGTTGTCCTCAGAGCAATGGCTTCTGATGTTTCTATCCATGTGTCATTACAAATCTTTTCTCCCGCAACACCTATCAGTCTACCTTTGCTATCTCTCAGCACCATCCCTATCTCCGTCGTTCCTTCATCACCACATGATGCGTCCACATTGAGCTTGAATCTCCCTTACACTGGCCTGGTCCATCTAGGCTTGACGTTGCTGCCTGGCTGGGCGTTTCTGCATTGCAAACCATTTTGCTCGCCCCTCCCCTAATTTATCATGGCTTGGGCTATTCGGAAAAGGAAATCGTTGTGCACCTCACCGTCTTGGAAGACACGCATATTGTGCCCCCTCCAGACAGCTGACATGGCTGCAACAATCACGTCTTTATCCTCTCTGTCCAGCGTCGTCCCCATGGTAATGTTGATGTCCTCATCCTTATAATCATCCATACATTTTTTTATTCCTTGGTCCATTTGTTCCCAGCATTCTATCACGTTCAGGCAGCAGAAGAGCATATGAGTTATGGACTCCTTCTCTGACATGAAGAGTTGACACAGTCCCTCCTCAATGCAGTGGCGGTCAAACAGCCTGCCCTTTGTTGCTAGTCCTCCGGTACAAACTCTCCACAGAAAATGAGCAACTTTGGGTACCCAACCTGCTCTCCAAATGTGGAGCCACAATCCTTCTTCTTGTTGAGTTATGTGTTGTTGAGCTTCCGCCCTCCCTAGCATTCTAAGCCAATACGTTGATTGGACTATAAACACTCCTTTATTGGCGGGCCACCAAGACCATGTGTCACACTGGTGTCGTATACTGAGTGGGATAGCACTTATCCTCTCCACGTAAACTACCGAGAAACATTCCTCTAGTCTTGCTTTGTTCCATCGCTTCCCATCTGAGCTCATAAGGTCATTCACCTTGACGTTGGGTATTTCCTCCGCATTCTTGAACCGTGCAAGGGTATCTTCCTCTCTTGGCAGCCATGTGTCCTCCCAGATGTTGATGTGTTTTCCATTGCCTATCCTCCATTCCATCCCTTCCTTGAGTGGTTCTTTTGCTCCCCATAGACTTCTCCATGTGTAGCTGGGATTGTAACCTCTTCTTGCTTCCCAAATTGATGTTCTGGGAAAGTATCTAGCCTTCAGCACTTTGTTGACTAGGGAGTTCAAGTTCACAGCTAATCTCCATAGTTGTTTTTCTAGAAGAGCTTGGTTAAAGATGTGAAAGATTCTAAAACCAAGTCCTCCCAGTCTTTTTGGGTTGCACATATTTGACCAGCTCATCCATGCTACCTTCCTCTCATTCCCTTTCCTTGCCCACCTTAACCTTTCTATTATGCTTTGGATCTCATCTAGAGTGCCTACTGGGATCTGGAAGATGCTCATCATGTAAGTCAGAATCACTTGTGCCACTGCCTTTATAAGGACCTCCCTCCCTGGTTTAGAAAACAACTTCTCTGACCATCCATGCAGTTTCTTCAATATTCTCTCCTTTATGAAGTTGAACATATGTTTCTTTGACCTACCAATCGCCATTGGTAGGCTTAGATATTTTGTGTTCCGGTCAACCTCCTTTACTTTTAGTAGCCCCTAAGCTCTTCCCTCATTGTGGCAGTCGTCCCTTTGCTGAAAACTACCTTAGTCTTGGATAAATTAATATGTTTCCTGGATGCATGTTCGTACTGGCTGATAATTTTAGCTATCTTCAAGCATTCTGATGAGGTTCCTCTAACAAAAAGGATATTATCGTCTGCAAAGAAAAGGTGAGATATATGTGTCGCCCCCTACACAGCATGATGTCATGTATGAGGTTGTCACGTGCCGCAATGCCTAACATAGTAGAAAAAGCTTCGACACATAAAATAAAGAGAGAAGGGGAGAGGGGGTCACCCTGGCTAAGTCCTCATGATGGTTTTATTCTCCTGGTCCAGTCTCCATTAACGGAAAACATGTGTTGGACATATGTGATGCAGTCCTAAACTTTACCCCTCCATTTCACCCCAAAACCCATTCTCTCCATGACATGGCTGAGAAAACTCCATTCAACTCAATCGTAAGCTTTGGACCTGTCCAATTTCATTGCGAGGCTGCCTTTCTTTTTTCCTTTGTCCCTTTTCATAGAATGGAAAAGTTCATACGCAATGAGAGCATTATCCATAATCAGTATCCCCGGAATGAACACTCTGATTTTCTAAAATTAATGATGTTGTCCATGAAAGGTTTCAATCTATTCGTCATCACCGTTGAAGCGATCTTGTACAACACGTTTCAAAGACTGATAGGTCTGAATTCCCCTACTATTTTTGGTTTTTTAGTTTTTGGAATCATCACCACCAATGTGTCATTTATGTCCTCCATGCTTGTTTCACCTTTCCACCATCCCTTGATGTAGTTCTCCACATCTTAGCCCACAACGTTCCAGTATTTTTGGTAAAACATAACCTTCAGTCCGTCTGGCCCCAGAGCCTTGTTTGGGTGCATCTGTTGAAGGGTTGTCTAGATTTCTTCATCAGTGATATCTCTTTCAAGATGTCCATTTTGTATCTCATCTATCGACCTCCTGATTCCCACCGTTGCTTGTTCAAACCCAGAAGGATTACTGGTATGAAAAAGTTGGGAGAAAAATATGGAGATGATGCCTACAATATCCTCTTCATCTATTCTAAACACACCCTGCTCGTCCTCCAGTCCCTCAATCTAGTTCATGCACCTCCTTCTAGTAGCTTTTTGGTGAAAATAGGTTGTGTTACGATCTCCCTCCTTTAATTCTTTTACTCATGCATGTGTTGCCTAGTACTCCTCATCATTTAGGAGCCAGTATTGGAGATCTTTTGAGATATCTTCAGCCTTTTGGAGCATCTCTTAATTAGGGGGGAAAGATTGGATTTTCTTAAGATCATCTTCGAGTGCCTGAATCTTATTTTTTCTATGCCCAAACTTTTTCATAGCCCACATTTTGAGGTGATCTTTGCATGCATTCTGCTTTACTCTTATGTCATCACTGGTTGCGAATGTCCATGATTCCTTTATAGTATCTTTGCAGTCCTTCTCATCAACCAACATGGGTTCAAAAACAAACTAACTTCTTCTCTTTTTTCCTTTGTTGTCACTGTTATCAGCTATCATGATGATGGGCGTGTGATCCGACTCATAGATTGGCAGATGGATAACCCTGCAATGGTTGAAGAGGTCTCTCCACCTGGGCTCAGATAGGTACCTGTCAAGTCATTCATGTACAAGAGTCCTTTCAGATAAGCCCCTTTTCCATGTAAAAATATTTCCTTCAAAGCCAAGGTCCACCAAGCCACAATCATCAATGGTATCTCAGAAATTTTGCATGTACTTTTCTTCTTTTAGAGGCCCCCCTTTCTTTTCATCATTAGAAACAATCTCATTAAAATCACTGAAAAAGAGTACTGGTTCTTCAGCCTCGTTCTTTAGTTTCCTCATCAAGTCCCATGTCTTGGTCTAATTCTGCTGATCAACCCATCCATATATACCAATTTCCCGCCATATGGCCCCTGTCCCAACATCTTTTACAAGACTAGTCACATGCCTGTTAGAGAAATTGATGATCTCCACTTCTACATCTTACCACCAGAACCCAATGCCCCCCACCCGACCATTGCTAGAGACACACAACCCGTCTTTATAACCACACCTTTTTTGTACCACTTCTAGATTTTTTCCTGGAATCATAGTTTCCATGATGAAAACTATATTTGGACGCTCTCTCCAACACCAAGAATGTAGAGTCGTACATATTTTAGGGTCGCCCAATCCCTGACCGTTCCATCTAAATATTTTCATTATTATTTGCAGGATTAGACACTGCCAATCTCCGCTACTTGGGTCACCAAGGCCCTATTTGTACCCGATCCTCTGCCAATGGTTTGCTTTACTTTCTTTTCCCCAGATCTAGGGATTGTTTGGTCATCCGGATCCATGTCGCACCAGTCCAAGTTTTGATCTCTCTTCCCAATCATTTGTTCCCATACCACCTCTTCCTCTGGAATGCCAAGGCGTGCACCTCTACTCATCTTATATACCCACAATTGATGTTTCTTCTTTACTCGGTCTGAGCTAACTCCTTTCTTCATCTTCTGACCCACTACTTTTCTTCTTTGTGAACATGTTACTGCCATGTGCTCTCCCTTCATCTTTTAGGCATTGCTGCCTTCTTGTTTTTGTTCCTCATTAGGCGCCTCTCCCATCTTGGGACCACTCCCAATAGGACGGTAGTCATCAGAGGCTTGTGTCTTGGATAGGTGCCAAGCTTTTGCCCTGCAATCCTCCTTGTCTTCACCTATCAGTGCATTTTCATCAAGTCCTGTCGTCTCCTGGAGTGTACATATATCCTTCCTTGTGTAACGTCTTGTACGGTGATTTCGATTAGGCCCCAACGTTTCCTTGTCCCCTGGGCATTGCGTTCCGTCATGCAACGCATCTACTTCAGCCACCATTTCTATCTTCCGGACTCCCTACTCACCCCTGCCCCCTTGTTCAACATCCTCCCCTTTCTTAAGTGCATGGTCTGTATCACTCAAGACATCCACGACTCTCTGCCCATGTTGGCATTGTGATGAGTTGTCCTCCCCCTCTTGTTGATGGCTGCTACCCCGCCCATCCTCTGAGTCGCCGAGTTGCGCGCTGTCTGGCTGAGACGATGCCCTGTTGTTGTTGCTCCTGAATGTAAGTTTGTGTCGCGATGTCCCCGCATCTCTCACGTTATCTCGGTCTAGGCATCGTTGCTTCCATGACGACGCTCACATCCAATTCCCCCACCTCTACACTTGATCGATCTCCGTCGTTGCACTGTGGCAGTCCTTGTTGACGTGCCCTAACATCTCGCACACAAAACAAAAGTTTGATAGTCGCTCATATTTCACTTCGATCTCTAGGACTTTGCCTCCTTTAACCTTGATCTGCAACAAACACTTCAAAGGTTTTGTGACGTCAAGAAAAATCCTAATACAGATGGAGGCATCCCACCCCATGCCGTCAGAGTCGACCAGTAACACCTCGCCCACCCATCCAGCAATCTCACAGACTACGTTGTCCCCTCTATACCCTAGAGGGAAACCATACAACTGTATCCGGAAAGGACTCTTTGTGATGATGACCTGTCCCAGTTTCTCTTCCTTACAGATTTCGTTGAACATCAGTAACCGCCCATCGAAGTTCCAAGGTGCATCGTCGATAACTCTCTGTCTGTCCCACCACTGCATAAACTGCATGATGAAGATGTCTCTCTCAAGCTGCTTAAATTCCACCTTCTCTCTCAGGCTCCACGCCTGTAACAAGGTACGTTCCAAGGCTCTAAAATTGAACGTGTGGTCCGTCAATTACTTTCCTACCAAGGCCAATTCCGTGAGATCTTCTTTGTCGCCACTGCCTAACGGTTGGACCTCAATAGGTTCTTGCTCCTCTTCTGTCAATTGGAGACATGCATATCTGTCAGCTAACTCTGCCGCCATCCTAGAGACAAGACCAGAAGGAAAACCAACCAGTTGAACCTACACGAGTTGGAACCCTAAAAGGGTGGAGGGTCATCTACGACTTGGAACCCTAGTCACCAGAGCGACGGGCTGCAAGGACACGGGGATTCACTAGAACAATTAACATTGGTAAATGATAAGTTGTTGAACTTAAGTAAGATAAAAGTGATGAGGGAAGTGATACATCAAGACATGATAGATATCACATCCAGCACCTCAAGGTTGATATACCTTGATGGACCTTAAGTCCAATATACTTGGATGAGTAACACATGAAGTGTGTCATGTCAATTGTTACATTGAGATGTAATGCACCTTGATAAGTGTAGGCTAACATGCCTCGAGAAGGGTTTAGCCAAATTTATAAAGTATGATGTAATCATACTCTGGTAAGGATGAGAGATGAACTCATACCATGTGTTGATAATCATTTAATGATAAATGATGAGAATTAATAAGTATGATTGAATACTTATGATATCAAAGTCTGCTCCTAGATGTGTGGAGCAATGAACTAGGGTTTAATCATTGATAATATGATCTTGAAAACCTTAATGGTTAATAATGGAATACCCTAACCCTAATGATGGGTGATGATATGTAAGAGAAACCCTAATCAATAAGAAAGGGAAACCCTAACCCTAATAATGGGAAGGTTGTAAGTCTCTTATTGCATAAGCCTTGTATGGCATGTTAAATACTTGTATAAAATTATAATGATTAATGGGCCTTATGAGCCATGTGATAAGTTTTTACCTAGTGAGAGGTGACAAGATACTTAATGGGCCTTGTGAGCCATGCGATAAGTTGTTTCCTAGTGAGAGGTAACAAGATGTAATGGCCTTGTGAGACATGTGATAAGTTTTTACCTAGTGAGAGGTGACAAGATACTTAATGGTCCTTGTGAGCCATGTGATAAGTCATTGCCTAGTAAGAGGTAACAAGATGTAATGGCCTTGTGAGCCATGTGATAAGTTGTTACCTAGTGAGAGGTGACAATATACTTAATGGGCCTTGTGAGCCATGTGAGATGCTTGTGTAATAAGTATCAAATATACCTTGGTCCTAAGACCTAGAGGTATTAATAATGTTTTGTGATGAACTAAGGGTTTGAATACCCAGATTTAGTAATCATGACGATGATTATGTTAAAAGATGAGAAATTCTCAATAATTTGATAAGGTATTGAGATCCTAAATGTTATATGTGTTCTAGAGATTTGAAAAAGTACTTGATAGATGTATTATACTTTTCTTTATAGCATTTGTCATAATAATTCATGTTTGAAAATTTTATTGATGCTAAAAGAATACAATAATGTACTTAATTAACCAAGTGGAATCTCATCATGTAATGCCCTGACCATAGATCCATTCAGCGCCAGGTCCCTTCCAGAATGGTGAAACAGGTTGCTCTGTGGCATAACCCGGAGATCGCATATTTTTGAATATGCAGGGGTGATGGGGGAAAATATTCGTATGCCCTAATGTTGGATTGATGTGAGATAAACATTAAATCTCTCAACCCTTCATTATATGTGTCAGTATGGATGTATCACAAATCTCCCGATGATGTTTAATGTTGAATCGGTGTGAGATAAACATTAAATCTCTCGATGCCGAACGAGTGCATCCGCTGCTGTAGCTCTATAGTGAAGTTGTCAGTATACCCTGGAAAGCTATTTAGTAGTGACACGAGATGTCCTGCCTGTGGTCTTGGACTGGTTGAGATGAGGGAGGTCTTGGAAGCCGGCTCTGCCACTGACCTTGTATGGTACTGATTTCGACTTCACAATGGTCGGTTGGAGTATGAGCGGTATACCTCATCTCTTCAGGGCATAAGTGTGATTGTAAAATGTAATCAACCATATAACATGTTTGATTAAGGATTGAATATCAAAATCATTGGTTGATGTTACATTTCTTATATGCATCTTTAGTTGATAGATGATATATATGTTTCTTTACATTCCTTGCAAAGCAGATAGATGATTTATAATTCTACCAGGGGTAGATGCAATATTCTCCTTAAGAAAGGATATTATCTTATTCTAATTGTACAATGATTAATACTTCCTGTTCATATAAAAAGAACCTCTACTTAGTTTATAAATGTTTAATTTGTGATAATAATATGGTTGGCGGAGAGTTATATCTCTCACTGGGACAATTATCTCACCCCGTGGGATCCACATTTTTTTAGGTGGACATGCACGAGGTGGAGAAGAATCTTTCCGTAGAGGAGGAACAACATATGAGGCAACAGTGACAGCTCAGGTTGAGTGTACTATCTGTCGTGTCTTGTAGATAGAAGTAATATGTGTCGTCTTTGTACTCTCAGGTCCTTAGAGTTGGTTCATTATGGTTTCATGAACAATCTGAGATTTTGGCTTGTAAGTCTCGAGGTTTTATGTTGCTCTAGTATGTGCTTTGATAGAGCAACTGTTATATGTTGTCCTCGAGAGGAAATGAATAATGTTGTACAATGTAAATCTTAATATGTATGAGTTTTAGATCTTTCAGTAAAAGTTTTCTGGACAAGGATCTCCTTGCAAAATGGCTTTAAATTTTAGTGATTTTTTTAATCCGTTGTTTATGTTTATTCTGCTTAATTAGTAATGATTTGTTTGTCAGTTTGGTGACAGTCGTTATAGTTTTGGTATCAGAGCTTAAGGTTCGCTGAGTCTACAGAGACATAGGAATAAGGTGTTGAGTCTGTGTTAGTGTTCTCCAGTATACCCTATAGTGACTTCTTCTTGAGCAGAAGAAAGGGTGAAGTTTACAAATGACTGGGGAACATGAGGAACACGTTGCTAAGAGCAATGTTGTTGCACCAAGAAGAGGTGCAAGGAATCAGGCAAGAGAATAATGAGTGCTTGATAATTCCTATCTTGACCTAATCAGGATAGAGAATCCTATGTTTATGCTCTTGTTGGGCAAGATAGGACGTCAATGATACATATAGTAGACTGGATATTGGCATTACAACCTAAGTTGCCAGTCCTTAATGCAGAAACTTTGGGCTTTGAAAGGGTTCCTGAATAACATAGTCATGTTGGAACAGTGGAAAATGTGGGAAAGATTAACATATGGCGAGAAAGTAGACTCTGCCATAAGTTTAGACAGATAGTACATCTATGATGGTAATGCCCAAGAAGGGGCAATAAGCTGAGATTTAAGGTAAGGTCTCTATAATTTTAGAGACGTTTGCCTAGTTGTTCTAAAAATTCAAAATTTTTGGTGCCACTAGTGCAATAAATGCCGTGTACCAAGGCAGTAGCCACTAAGTAAAGATACAAGTCCTAACTTTCCACCTATAAGAACAAATGGCTTAGTCTTTACATCGGTGATAAGACTGATAAGACCATGGTACGAGGACAAGACATGTTATAAATATGGACATGTTGAGCATACTAAACTCTTTTCATTGAAAAGAAGGGAGGAAATGACTCAAAAACTGAGGTAGACTCAGCATGGCTTACGTAAGTTACAGCCCAATAGTGTATAAAGGTAAGAGTAACAACCTGAAAAAACTAGACTCTATCTGTTGAGTCAACCTGAAGCGGTAGATGACCGCGAGGGGTAAAAGTCATATAGAGCTTTTTCATTTCGATATGCTTTATTTTGATGTTATCTGATAATCCTAAAAAGCATTGTTGTTATGGACTTCCCTATTGATTTCCCTATGGGGACATGGGGAAGAAATGATGAGAACTAGAATTTATATTATGTTCAGTATTCTTTTAAATGCTCTATAATTGCTCTTATCTATGTGAAAGAGGATGAGATATAGAAGTGATGTCTGGAGAAAGTCCAGGAATGTTAAATCATGTGTGGGTGATGATACGAAAAGTAAGGAATATGATAGTACGTAAAGTACATACTACCTAATCTCAATACTTGTATACCCTAGTCAGGTATATAATTATTGGAGATAGGGAAATTATGGAACTCTTAGATTGTTATCTTTCTGATTACTCTGATCAAGTAGTCATTCTGATACAATCTAGTGAGTATAATGAAACTAAAAATATGGTATGGACATTTGTATCACATCCTAAGTGCGATAAAATGAAATCTGAGATGATCTCAGATCAATCCATATGTATGAGGAAATGAAAAGTATAATCCTCATGATAAGAGAATGAGAACAAGGGAGATGATCCCTGTCAGATAAAGCATGTGTGAATAGTAAAGATCTTTTCCCATGATGTGGAAATGGGAAATGTGATAAAATCACAAAATGCTCATGAACATGTTAGACAATAACAAAGAAAGGAATAATGATATGTAATCATCCATATAATTCCTATGCAGATGGTAAGGAACCTAAGATGCAACAAGTATAAATCACTCATGAATAGTTGAAAGTTCATGTTATAATTAGAGGAGATGATAATCCCTTCTCTTTGATAAACAACCCTGGATGATGATGGGGTGATAATATGAATATGTTCCTTTGTGTTCTTTCCCTTCTGGGACATGGCAATCATGTGGGTCTTATGACACTTGATGTGCATAAGTTAAAAATGTTCAATTGATGGATACTTAGAAAAGTATCAGTTTGTCTTGGACTTTGGTTCCAAGATAAAGATATGTGTAACAAGTAATGTCCCAAGATGAAATAAAGATGAGGATGTGATGTGTTTTTTACACATGTGATGGATACCAAGGTAAGAAATTCTAGTATCTAAGAAGTATCAGGTGATATGGCAAAGTAAAAACATAACTCCTAATTAGATGATTTATGTTGGTTACTTGGAATGGCCAACTGTGAAATCAGTCTAGTTATATAAAATTGTATGGACATCATATGTTAGGGGTTTATGCTCTACATAAACATGACATCAATATGGATGTACTAATTGAAGGAACAATTGTAAAATCATTGTGAGAAAAACTTATCAAGATAAAAATAATTCCTTAGAATACCCTTATCTAGATCTGTTAAGGAAACTTATACATAACATCTAAAGATATCTCTAAGATAAATTATTAATTGATAAGTAACCTCCCCTTATGAAAAGAGTATGTACAACTAATGAGATAGTTGGTACAAGTAGTAAGAAAGTTTAATGTTGTGTTAGTAGATTAGATGGCACAACAAATATATGATAAGACTTGCAGTCACAAGTGCGTGACAAAACGTAACTCTGGTCTTTTCTTGAAAGTGAAATGCTAAACTAAATGAGGAGTATGGGAGACTCCCCATAATCAAGAATCTTGTCACCTAAAGTTGTAAGTTGAGAAAGGTGACAAATTAGTAAGGTTTGAAACCTGAGTTAAATAAGGTATGTATAATGTTTCTCTGAATAAGAAAAGTGTTTCCTGACACATAGTTGACTCTACATTCAATAATGAAAAAGACAGTGGAGCATGTGTCATGTGTGACCGATTCTATGATAACCCTATATGGAAGAACTTTTTATTGATCAAAGTTCTATGGTATATCCATGACATTGAGATTCTATGTGGAGACTTGATGATATGATGAATGAATAATATCTGTCTCCCTTTACCTGTGATTTCGGGGACGAAATCCTTGTTAGGGGTTTATAACTTGTAACGACCATGACCTGGGTTATGAGGTAACCCTATTTGTTTTGGCTAATAAAGTTGCTTAGAAATTTAATATAATCCTCTAAGGTGTTTTTTTATCATGTGACACACTTGTGTTCCAAGTTTGGTCCTGATTGAATGTTGTTTGAGCAATGTTCCTTTGTTTTGGACCAAAGTGCAATTTACCCAATTTGAGGGGTTATATTGCAATATTTCATATGTTGAACATGCTTCATGTGTTTTATCATAATTATAGAGAGAATGATGCAAGGTTGTGGCTTGTGGAAAGCCCAAATTCCAAGTTTGAACTTGTTTGAACAATGTTGGTACCTTATGCACCAATTTTGGTACATATTGTAATTTACCCAAAATGTGGGGTTGATATGCAAATTAACACATCTAGAGTGTTCCTACTTCCTCTATGTATAATTTAGAGGATAGAGAATGAATGATACACCATGTTTCATTCCATTATGAATGATGGTAATCTTGGTGATGAAATGACCAAGAAAAGGGTTGAATATGAAAGCTTAACTTGAGTTGTATCTAGTTGAAAAGCTTATATATGAGTGCCTATCGGCCAAGGAGCCCAAGGAGGTGTCCCATATCGTTTTGTGAACTCTTGGAAAATTCCATATTGTGCAAAGAACCTCAAGGAGGTGAGTTGTGTCGGGTTACAACTTCCTTAGCAAAGTTGTGATGACTTGTGAATAAAGTGGTGATTTTGTTGATATATCTAAATCAAAGGGATAGGATGAATCATTATACCTAGATTACCATCAACTATTTTTCATGTCAAGATAAATGATTATGCATGCATGTACAAGTGTCACCCATGCATGGCCACGTGGCACCTACTAGTTCAAAATGATGACACCTCATTTTTTACATTTCTTCATGAAGAACAAGTATATATACCCCTAGTTTCACCCCTTAGTGGAATTTTTCGACCCTTACCACCCTCGTACCCTACGGTATCGTGCATAGTCTCCTTGTATCGTGCAGGAGTGGAATGGTATCATGCATGGGCCCTTGGATATCGTCAATAGAAAAAGCATATCAGCCAAGTAGGTGATATTGGCTGTATAGAGTGATATCGGCCATAGAGTGAAGAGTTGAGTGGCATATTGTGCAAGTGAGTGCCATATAATGCAAGAGGGGTGGAATATCATGCAAGGACACTAGTGTATCGTGAAAAGGTGTTAAGGAGCTCAAATTGTAACTCTAAGGTGAGCCATAGTTGTCTTCAAGCTTGAATTGAAGCATGGAACTAGGGTTATTGTAACATCCCAAGATTTGAGGCCTCAGATAAAACACTCTTAAAAGGAATGATTGGACTACCCATATCACCAAGGTGCACCTCCTTTTCTAGAATCCCATCACTAAAGAAGTCCATAATTAAGCGTGCTCATCTTGGAGTAGTATTGGGATGGGTGACCTATCGGGAAGTTGATCCTGGCATGCGCGTGAGTGAGGACAAAGCGCACAGTTAAGGCTAGTGGTGGTCTATGGGAACAATCATCATTCCTGAAACTCTACTAGAGCCTTGGGTAGTGGGCCTGGGCGTTACAAATGGTATCAGAGCATGAACAATAACTACACCAAACATTTCTCACATGAAACACAAACTAAGCTCACCTTACATCTCAACCCTAGAAACTTAATGAAATATCCTTGTGGATTAGGTTGACTTAGCCTCTAGGTTAGAACCTAGATGTTCTAGAACTAGGTGTAGACTTGTGTAAGTTACCTCCCTAGACATGATTCGCGACATGTTCTTAGGATGTCTACACAAGTATGCACCATGTTCTTGCTAGTTCTCTAGGTGTCATGATACTAGACTACCTAATGAGTGTGGTAACTCGTTTTGGTTTTGGTTTTATTCGGATGGAGTATGGTAGTTTTCATCGCCTGTTTAAACATTGGAGAAAACATATTTCAAGTATTATTATATGTACATATGAAAAATGTTACCACACTCAGAAAGGCAGTGAGTTCCCATGCAACCTAGAAGAAAGAGATGTAACATCAAGTCTAGTTGAGAGAGTTTAGATGATAGTGATAGTCTCTAGAGTTGTCTAGAGCCATGATATAGGTTAGGCAAGTGAATAACCTAGAAACCTAAGATGATGATTATGATATTTATGATGATGTTGTTGTTTTATAGGACACAAGATGTTTGAGGAAGGTTAAGTATGTTTGACGATATGAGATGAGTTTGACCATGAAACCCTAGATAAACCTAAAACCTTGTATGATACATACCACTTGGTTGATGTTCTAAACATAGCTAGTGGGTGGACATGCTTGCTTGTACCTAGTCTTGTATGTGTGGAGATATGATATATGGTTTGAGACCAACACGGGCCTAAATCTTTTTACAAAAGAAGACCTCTAGCATGGGACATATGAATAGGAAGACATGTTAATATGAGTTGACCCATATCGGGAAAAGGTTAGAGTACCTAAACTCCAAAATATTTGAAATATTGTATAATATGAATGATGAAGTACTTGATGATGAGTCCCTAGCTATAATACTTCTAAGTATATGGGTTGAGTGACCTAGTGGACAGTTTCCTTGAAAATGTTGAACCCTAGATGTCCTATGAAAATATCTAACCCTAGAGAAAAGAGGCAATTGAATATTTGATGCTTGATATATAGGTGAGGGAGATGTCCCAAGACCTAAGATGATGTATATGATGTGTGATATCCATGATGAGCCTCATGCTCGGGTTAGTAGTAGCATATAAAGGAATCTAGTGGTTAACCTTAAGATGGGTAGAAATTTTGTTACGGGTAGTAGATTGTGGTTAACATGTCTTGTTGGACACATATATGTCTTAGCTTGAGTGGCTTGAGCTTGTGGAGCTCTTTCTAGATACAAGTGAGAAAATTACTAAACCTTGATGTTGATGATAATGTTGTCCTTCGAATGATGCTTTTTACATGAAAGAATCTCACTTAAGTTAAAATCATGATATATGTGCAATAGCCACTCTCATAAGATAGAACTAGTATGAAATCATATTATACATAAAATATGTAACCTTAAAATCATGAAATTAATATGATGATTTCATGAAACCTTAGCTTGAATAATCAAGAGTAACATCCCAATCTCATACCCAATTGAAAAAAAAACATAATTGATTAGACTTTGTAGAAATACACACTCGATGATAGTCTCGTTTGAAGCCATGACCATGAACATGTTCGCTTGAGAATTGATAAACATGGATTCTGATAATACACCTTGGTCTCATGTGAGTATGTGAAAAAAAAAACCTAATGTATGAATACAAAGGGTCGGGTAAACCCTAATGCCATGATGATTCCACATTATGAGGGAATACTAAGTAATATGTACATTATCGAGATAGGTACACCCTGAACGATGATAGCCTACATCTGCATCCCATGGTGGGGAATGCCTTGACAACCATGGTTCAATAGCTAGACTCGATGGATCCTGACTTGACTCTTAACTTAAATAATGGATAAATTTCGAGGACGAAATTTCTTGTAAGGAGGGAAGGATGTGACAACCTAACTTTTATCTCTCCTCCATGATACTCCTTCCCTCTCATCTAATGATCTCTTACTCAATCAAGTGTCAACACTATAGTTTGAATGTGTTAATGATCCAATTTGGTGACCTCAATGATCATTTAAACAGTGTGTGACATGGATTTGAGTATTAAACTAAAGCTCCCACTTTAACGGATCACCACATTGCAAGTAAATTTGAACCTAATCATTGTCATCACTTTGACCTATTTTAACATATGACCAACTTGTAATTGATTTTGGACCTTTTCACTATAACCTTTTAACTCCCCAATATATGTCAAGCTATAAATCTTTCAAATACAAATCCGATGGGACAAAAATCACCCGGATCTGACCTATGAATCCAAAGTTATGGTCATTGAAAGATGACATGATCTAATTCTTTTTTCTATGCCTTGGATCGGGCTGCATGGACCGAAATTCAAATAAAATCCATGTCCCAACCGCTTGCTCTTCACCCCTTGCCACTTCTGGAAAGATTGTAGGGTTTGGAGGCTGGTTTCACGCCTCCATCCGAATCAGGCAATGAAGAAACAAAAGGCAAGGAAACTGAAACCCTCGGGTCCTCTTATAACCCTCCCATCTTCTGTTTTCCTGCATTGCTCCTTCCTTTCTTTTTCCTTTAGGTCTGGCCGCCAACACCCTTCCCTTCCTCCTTTGTTTGATAGCAGCGTGACAGCCACCCTTCCCTTGCTTTGGGTGCACTACCCTGGGCATCGCCGGTGGAGGCCGACACAACCAGAAACCACATCGTGGTAGGAAGAGGGTAGGCGATGACCTTCACCCTTCTCCCTCATCTTGGAACCATGTGGCAGCGGGGAAGTTGTTGGGTAGTCTGGCCGCCAAGGCCCAACTAACCTTACACCTCCAGGGCGCCGTCACCCTAAGCATCACCTCCACCTGCTTGGCCGTTCGGTATCTCTTCAGCGCGCCCAAGACCATGCCTACCCCGACCTTACCTCACCCCGAGATTCTGGAAGTGTCGTGGTTGCTGAGAGAGACCTGCGCGTCGTCCCCCGGTTCCACTCTGTTCCTGCGTAAGAACAGGGGAATCAGGAGGAAGGGGGAGACGCCCGCTTGGGTTTCGACCAGCAAGGTCGGAGGTCCAGCACCCATGGGCGGCCAAGGCCCAGTCAAGGGACATACTAAGTTTCTAGCTAAAATAAGGTATTGTCCCCCTTTTTAAGACAAATTATTTGAAATATGATAATTCCTAGGCCCTAAGTCCAAAATGCACGAACCTATATATATCAAATCGATCAATTCAAAAATATCTACAACATGAGAATAATTTCAGACCCTGAATATTCATCTAAATCTCTGATAATGCTAGATATATGATCTTTGACTCCTTTGACCATGCTTTATGCATAAATGTGATGAATATTGAATATTTGATGTATAACTACCCTCCTAACCTTGAAGTCAATAACTTTTGTACATATTGAGTTTAATGGGAGTCATCATTATCCCTATTGCTCATGAATGACTCCTTTTTGTGTACATATGTGCCTAGTGCAGACTTTAATGATGAACCTTGCCCTAAAATTGCTAATCTTGTTGCAAATGGACAACCACCTAATTTTGTTATATGTTTCTTATGACCTAATGTTGCTGATCTAAATCATCTTTTAGATCTAGACCTCTTGACTCGATGAATCATGATCTAGGGTGCCCTATTGTGAGTCTTTTGACCCTAGAATACATGTAAATGCCTTAAACATTGAGATGATCATAGAAAGTGCATACAACGTAACAATGACAAGGAACTTGAACCACACCCTTATGATGGACTATAAATCAATATGAGATCATCTAATTTACTAATAACCAACCTTGAACCCAGCTTGGCCAAAACCCTAAAAATGAATCTAACTGGGTTAATGATGAGAATCTAATGCATATATGTAATCTTGTTGTTAATCATGTTGGCTTATGATCTAGATGGTAATGGACGTGTTAAGTTAAGAATCTCCGAATCAGGTATGGGCCTTATCTAGTTATATGACTATCGCTTTCTTGCTTGAAAAGACATATAATGTATGTTTGTTTGTCTATTTGCTCAAATATTGCCATGTACTATTGCTATGTCTTACTCGATGTTTACCTCGTCAGTTTTATAACTTGAACACATATATGTACAAAAATCCATTATAATATTGTTGATAAAGGGTTAACTCTTGCTGATGTCCTTGAGGTCCCTCTTGTATAAAAAGGGTTAGCTAAGCTTGAGCACCCTTACGGACCCTTCCGACGGGAAGTTGGTCAAAGGCCTTAAACATGTTTGATATTGTTAATATAATGGAGTGAAATGACATAAAATATGGTTTTGCATTTGTTAAACAATTAACATGTTTATTTTTGTTCGTTTAGTCTTGAAATCTTTTCAAAATTATGCAAAGCTTATATATATGTGTATCTTTCAGCCCATACTCAACACCTCGTGTGTTGATCCATTTCTCGTATGTTGTTTTTAGGTTTAGAGATGACTAGAAGGTTGAAGGGCCTGGTGAGCTATGCTAGGTGTACTTGTTGTAAGATTCAGATATAGTATACATGAGCAGACTTGTACAAAGTGACTCTTGAATATGTAATTCAAATTGTGTAATATAATAATGTTGCTTAATATATCTTGCTGATTGATGAGATTATGTTGGTGCTTGTATCTTCTTATCTGTTCATGTTTGCTAAGCTTTACGCTTCCGCATTTCGCCTTTGGTATACGTTTGGTTCATATGACTGGGATTCCGATTCTGTGACAGATGGTATCAGAGCCATAACCCCTCCAGTAGGTGGGACCCACATGGGCATGTGACATGCCAGTCTTGAGTCGTGCGGCCCAGGCATGTAGGAAAGGGTTGTCCATGGTTGACGTAACCACCATTGCGCTGGTATTCCATGATCGGGAGCTGGGTGGCCATGGGCCATTATGGGTCTGCACTGAAATGGGGAAGAGATTATGAGGCCTTATAGTTGAGCCTTGACGAGGACGTCAAGAGTCTAAGTGGGGGAGATTGTAACATCCCAAGATTTGAGGCCTCAGATAAAACACTCTTAAAAGGAATGATTGGACTACCCATATCACCAAGGTGCACCTCCTTTTCTGGGAGCCCGTCACTAAAGAACTCCATAGTTAAGCATGCTCCGCTTGGAGTAGTATTGCGATGGGTGACCTATCGGCAATTTGATCCTGGCATGCGCGTGACTGAGGACAAAGCACACAGTTAAGGCTAGTGGTGGTCTGTGGGGACAGTCGTCATTCCTGAAACTCTACTAGAGCCTTGGGTAGTGGGCCCGGGCGTTACAGTTATGATCTACCTTTCTTTTCTTCTTCACCAATTGCTTATCCATAGTGATTCCTTGTATATGAAGGAATTGTGAATGAGCCTTGGACTTGTGATAAAGTCATCTTCAACCTTAGGAACGTGGAGCTTTGGAGCTTGGAGATTTGAAGTGGTTCTTAAGGAGGGTTATATAACTTGAACTCAACCATGTTGTTATTCATCACCTAAATTGCTATACTTAATGAATTACTTTTTTTCCGAAATTTCCTGAAATAGTTGATGAAATTATGATTTATAGTAGTTTCTTAGACCTGAACTTTAATAGTTAGAACTAAGGTCTAGAGCTTTAAGATGATGGTATCACTTTATATAAATGATATCGGGTGCAAGCATACAAGCAAGCACCTCTAACCCGATATGGTGATGCACCTACTTCACTAAAATGATATGGATATGATTGTATACCTTCTTGCACAATATGGGGGTGCAGTATACACATCTTTCATCATAGGAAGTCTATTATAGACACCATGCACGATACAAGGTCAATTGTATACTTGTAAGTGGACAAGAAACCCTAATTTGGGTAACCCGATATAAGTGAAGAGTAACAAGTGCTACTGCACAATATGATCATATAATACATATTTGGTACTTAGTATCATGAGGCCTACATGACCTTGCACGACAAGGTTGCACGATATGTTACCTTGCATGATAGGGTTGCACGATACACAACCCTAAACAATATGGTATCCCGACATGGTGATGAGTTGATACTTCTTAAGCATCATGGGCGACACTTATATGTACCATGTGCCTGTCACAATCAACCGTAACCCGACATGGGTGTTGCAACCTAATGTTTGATGGTGTCTCCCAATATGGTTCGGTGCCCTACACTCCAATTGACTTGTATATTGGGTTGAGCCCGATATGGCAAACCCTAATATGTCACGACCAACCCTCAATGGTGAGCCACCCGATATGGTGATTGAATGCACCTCTATCCCAAAATGGTGATGTCTTAGTACCTCATGCACGACATGGGTAACACATACAAACACCTCTAGCCCGATATGGATGATGGCCATATACATCTAGCCTGATATGGTGAGTGCTCATACACCTCCAACCCGATATGGTGGTTCCTATACACCTACAACTCGATATGGTGAACATATGCACATCTTTAACCCTATACACCTTGTAAAGGTGAGAGCAAGACACTCTTAGGAGTGATGAGTGTGACACCAAGTAATGGTGTGGCTAATAACTTGATAGGTGAAGCACCTAGAGTGGTTGATAATGGACAACCTTATATCAATTATGCCTTAACCCAAGATGAGTCCATATTATTGATGATGATTGAATAATTCAAATGGGTGACTTATGATCAATACATTGCATGATAAATGTGATGAGTGGTGCGATGATTTTGAGTCGCATTTATATACATGTTTTATATGTGTTTTATGCTTTAATTAGTCATTTCTATGGTTAATATCGCATAATTCATCCATTTTGGTCTTTGCCATCATTTTATGTCAAATCCCCTTAGTTTCATCATTTTGAGCATTCATTATCACATTATTATTATTTGTGTGGATTTATTTGATCTTGTCTTTGAATTTCAGGAAAGACAAGTATTTACTTCTGTCGATACCATCGACGGAAGTCGATACCATCGACAAGACCGCAGGTTGCCAGCCGAAAGGAGCATCAAAGAGTCGGTACCATCGACGTTGATGTCGATGGTATCGAGACCCCTTCAGGTTGCTGGCGAGGAAGTTGTCGATAGTATCGACCCCAAGTCGATACCATCGACGCATGGAGGCTACAACGTCGTTAATTGACAAAACCGACGCTACAGAGAGGTCGATACCATCGACCCGCATCGATGGTATCGACACTGTCAGATATGCATTGGATTCAGATTGATTTCAATCGGACGGCTGGAGTTAATTGATGACCTAATTAGGGACTTATACCTAATGACGGCCGCCAGGAGGAGATCATGATCTAATTTTGCCATTGCACAAGTGCCGAGGAGGGAGAGAAAGGAGAACGGAGGCCAGAAGTTCATACCTGTTGATTCGGACGCTGCCGAAGACGGATTTCACCACCGAGAGGCGGGAAAGCTCGTGTTCTACGCAAAGGATCAACCGGTTCTCCTCCATTCAGGGGTTTTCCCATTCAATTCACGTTTTTTCATATGATTTCCCCTATTTCTACCATGTATTTGTGCGAGATGAACATGCGGGGCTAATCCCCTCCATCTTTAGGACCGGGAGTAGCCCGGGAATGCATTGTATGACAGTTTTATATTAATAATTCATATTTTCTCTCTTAAATCCGTGGTATAATTTCGTTTTCTCCATATATTGTTATGCTTGATCACCATAATAATAACCTAATGCCCTTAATCACTTCGACAGAAGGATAAACGGTTGAAAAGAGACGAAACCTACATTAATCGATAAATCCCTTGACAAAGGAGGTGTAAAATTAATGGTGGAAACTGAGAGATCGTTCGTAATGCACTTAGTTTAGGGAATAGATTACTACGACGGTGGAATCAACCTAAACCTAAGTAGTGAATTGCACCACGACAGTGGGTAATTCTGTTTTCAGGCCACTACCCGGATAGAGAGAGAAGATTGAGGAGTTATATGAAACCTAATACAATGATAACCCGCGGTGAAACCGCAATCCTAAAGATACCCTTTTGAATTGATTAAATTAACCTTTAATCGATTGTTTGCTTTGTTTTATTTTTATTTTATTTTAATTTTGACAACAAACCCTAATTTGTTGTTCAGTTTAGCTGATCGCAAATAGTTAGTAGGAGTCTCCAACAATTCCGAGTATCCATGTGTTCGACTCGGGCCTCACAAGGCCTGTACTACTCGACGCGTATACTTGCATTTTCAGCGCGTAGTAAAATACACGTCAAGTTTTTGGCGCCATTGTCGGGGATACGGCGGAATTGTTGGCACTTCGAGTGCTACGAGCGACCACTCTAGGCCACAAATTTCTTTTTAATTTTTAGTCAAATTCAAATATGTTTACAGTGCGCTATAATTGTTTATACTCATCTAAGCATAGACTGAACTTGAATTTTCTTATTTCAGGTACTGTGCATGGTGCATACACGTAGTACGGACTACGCCAATTGCACACCCGAGGTTCTGTTTTCGGGACCTGAGGACGAGGAGCATTCCGTGCAAGAGTACCAAGAAGAGGTAGATTCTGAATCTGAACCAAAAGAGATGGTCGAGGAACCAACGATATGTGCGAAGATCAAAGCTTCTTCTGCATCTTCCTC
This sequence comes from Alisma plantago-aquatica, assembly GCA_963693085.1. NCBI lineage: Eukaryota > Viridiplantae > Streptophyta > Magnoliopsida > Alismatales > Alismataceae > Alisma > Alisma plantago-aquatica. The sequence goes on from OY856411.1 coordinate 31,366,717, forward strand.
AAAAGGGCCGATAAAGAAGCAAGCAATCAATATACCAACGTACAAGATTGATCCAGCTCTAATTAATTTGGTTAAGTCCAATGCTTTTCATGGTTTGAAAAATGAGGATCCTGTTGCGCACCTTAGTCAATTCGTGGAGAACTGCGATATGGTGAAAATTGACCGATTTCCACAGACTGCACTCTATTTGAAGCTCTTTCCGAGCTCACTAGCAGGAGCAGCAAGGGAGTGGCTACATAATCTAGATGATGAGTTCGTGGAATCTTGGGACCATATGGTGGAGGTCTTCTTTGAGAGGTTCTTCCCTCCCGAGAAGACTAACGACATGATCCGGACGATTCACAATTTCACCCAACAGGCTGGTGAAACATATTCTGAGACCTGGGAGCGATTTCAGGTTATGTTGAGGAGGTGTCCGCATCACGGGCTGGACAAGGAGACGTAGGTGAAAATTTTCTATTTTTCTCTCTCCGAGCATGATAGGAGTAATCTGGATTCAGCCGGGTCGAGATTTTTTCTAAACAACACAGACACCAGATGCTGGGAGATATTAAAGAACATGGCTAGGAAACAGTCATGGGGTGACAGAGGTGTTGTGGAGCATGTCAGAGCTGCTGGCGAATCCAGAGTGGTTAAGGAGCTGAATGATAAGTTGGATCTTCTAGCCAAGAAGTTGCTATCTAAGGAAGATGCATCTGAGGATCAGGAAGCCCAAGTGAAATTCATGCAGCAACAGGGTTACAGAAACAATGACTACGCATGGAGGAAGGATAAAAAATTCTCATGGAAGGATCTGAATAACTTTCTGCAGGATCCGGATGCCAAGCCACAGCCTAGAGCCGAGGATAAGAACACCGAACTACTGAGTCAAATGGTACAGCAGAACCAGGAGATGATGGCCATGTTTGGTAAGCAATTGCAATCTCAAGGTGATATTCTTACCAAGTTTGGTCAGACGCTGCAAAGCCATGGAGCACAAATGCGGGAATTAGAAACCATCGTGGCACATATTTCTAGTGAAGTGGCAGCCATCAAGCACGCCAATCAACAGAAACCGGCTGAGAATGCAAACGTGGCCCAAGCACACCATCAGGTCAAGTATATTTCTGTGGTAAGCAATGAGGAGGAATCTCAGGTGCAAGAAGCTAAAGAGGAAAGAAAAATGACATTTAATACACATGCGTCACCGGCGATACCGTATCTGCGCACTTATTATGGACTGTCGGGCGGAAACCCTTTCTTTAGAAAATCACAGCGAGTTATGAATATTGTATCCCCATCTAGAGAAAAAGAACAATTGAAGTTTGTTTGTGCACGTGTGGAGACATCGAATGCGAGAGAGGAACCACAACAAGCTATTACTGTTGATGATGTCTCGCCAAAGCCCACGTCAGAGGGAGTGATTGAAGCAAGCTTAGGGGAGTTAACCCCGAAAAGCTCATATGTGCCACCTCACAGGCGTGTTGATGCATCAGATGTTTCAAAACTGGACAATCCTAAGTCAAAGAAAGAGCATCGTCATTTTAGGAAATTCTTGGAAATATTCCGAAAACTCCACATCAATATTCCATTAGTGGAGATGATCGAGAAGGTGCCCGCCTATGGGAAGTTCATAAAGGAAATCATCAATAAGAAGAGGTGGATAAAAGACAGTGATATTTGTAGGATGAATGAGACGGTGAGCTCTATGATTCACGGGAGTTTGCCAAAGAAGAAAAAAGACCCAGGGGGCTTCTACATTCCTTGCTCAATGGGTGGTCGACATTTTCCTAAAGCGCAATGTGATGTAGGCGCCAACATAAATCTCATTCCTCTAGCGACATTTCAAAAGCTAGGGTTAAAAGAGATAAAGAAGTCAGCCGCAACAATTGAATTAGAGGATGAGTCTATCGTGAGACAATATGGTGTGTGTGAGGATGTTCTCGTCAAAGTGGATAGATTCATATTCCCGGTGGATTTTGTTGTCATGGATATGCCACCGCTCCAAAGTTGTGAAATTCTTCTAGGAAGACTGTTTCAAGCAATGGCGGATGTCGTAACTACCGTAGGGAGAGGTACATTGTCCTTGGGAATTGGAGGAGTTCGAGTTGAATTCAAGTTACCACATGATCCTTTAAGCGCAGTTCCCAAGGTGAAAAGATGATGAGCTTCAAGTCATCTAGCCTAAGATGTTAAATAAGGGCGCTTGTTGGGAGGCAACCCAACCATCAGTACATTAGGATAGTTTAATTATAATCATAGGTTGCTTTATTTTCGTTCAATTTTTAGTGTAAAGAAGATACCTTGATCCGTTTGTTCATTGTGCAGGCTGAGGCAGAGTCGATACCATCGACACACTGGTCGATGGTATCGACATAGGTTCAGGTTGACAACTGCAGAGTTCGTTCTGAGTCGATACTATCAACGGTCGCGTCGATGGTATCGACACACATACAGGAAGGTCGCCCAACAACAGTCGATAGTATCGACACAGGCGTCGATACCATTGAGATCTCTGGAGAAGTTCAGACCGATTTGTCTCAGTCAACTCGATACCATCGATGGCCTCGTTGATGGTATCGACATGGTTACAGGTTGCAGTGCAAAGTGGCGGTGTCACAATGAATTCAAGTTGATACCATCGACCCTTGACGATGGTATCGACCATCCATGTCGCCGATCCGCACAAAGAAATCGACGGCGATCGCGGCGTCCACGTCATCGATCCGGGTGCAGCGTCGATACTATCGACCTATGTCGATGGTATTGACACGTCAGCAATCCGGGTTTCAAGATCAAGCAATCGTCAGCTGTCGATACTCGCGAGGGGGCCGGATAGAATCGAGACGTGTCGATACCATCGACCCGCGTCGATACCATCGACCCGCGTCGATGGTATCGACAGACCAACAGTGGCACCAGCCAAGTCTATATAAGGAGATTCATGACGTCATTTAACGTCACACCTTAGAGCTCTCTTCTTCCTTTGCGCCGAGCACTCCCCCGAGCCATCCAAGCCCGAAGAACAGCAGCACCGAGCGACGATCCTCACCGAGTGGAGATTCAATTCTCCATCTTCACCGAGCTCTTCTTCTAATCCTTTTCTCGTCGCAACAATGGTGCATCCAACCAGAGCTTCTTCCTCGCGCGCTCATATGATTGACAATACCGAGTTCGTGCCACCACTGCCATCATCAGTCGCACGTCCTCACCTTGTCCACCCATCTGCGGAGGTGAAGAAGATCTTCGACGAAATCATGAAGCGTAAGATCGAGCCAACCCGGTATGTGGATGTGGAGATGCTCCGTGATCTTGGCTTCAAGGCAAACTTGGACTACGTGCTCAAAGGACAAGCACACCAAACGGGCCGTGGCCACGACGAGCTAGAGTGCCACGAGGATGGTCAACCTTTCTTTGGCGAGTGGCCGACATATAAGGAACTGGTGGCAGAATTCATGGCGTCCCTCGACGTCAATGTCGTGCCAAATGAGATATCCGCCAGCGACCGTGAGTGGGAGAAGGGCCGGGTGTCTTTCCGGCTCTACTACCACGACTACACCATCACTCTGGAGCAGTTCAACCACATCTTCAAGTGGAACAGCTCCAAGTACGACTACCGCCGGCCAGATAACCGCACCGATTACGCCGCCATCTTCGCCGAGTTGGTGACGGTTCCGCATGGGAGGTTGGTGAGCTACCACAACGCCGCGGTAGCCGACTTCGAGCACCCATTTGCACGGGTTTTACACAGGATGCTGAGCTCAACCATCTTTGCTCGAAGCGATCTTGCTTTGAGCAAATTCTAGGAGTCTGATCTTTTCTTCCTATACAAGCTCCTAACGAGACAAGAATGCAACTAGGGTGCATTCTTTCTACACCGAGTGTTGGCGGTGAAGAGGAGCACGAGGAGAGCCCCGATTCATTTCGGCAGGCTAGTCACCAGGATAGCCCTCTACTTGGGTTTGAATCTCAATCAGCTGACTCCTCTTACTACGAGAAGCAAGGTCAACTTGCAACATCTTCACCGAGCCAACCTAATTCTTCTCCGAGATGGCGTGGCGTTCGCACACTGCCACGTAAATCAAGCATATCAGGAGTGTTCTCTACCTGACCCCGTCTTCAACATCGATGGCGCGCAGCATTTCCGGTGGCCAATCATAGCCATCGATTCCGATGAAGAAGACGGCAGCAACGATGGTGGCGACGACGATGAGGCGGCGGAAGAGGAGGAAGAGGCGTTCACACCTCTTCGATCCCAAGTGGCACCGCGGAAGCGTCCTCGGATGCATCCAGGTGCTTCATCATCTTCTCCGCATCTGCCTCCACCGCCGCCGTCCTCGCAGCAGAGCGAGGATGTTTATTCTATGCAGGGCATGTACAACATGCTCCAAGATATTCAACAGACGCAGCACAGTCACATCGTTGCATATGCCGGTATTGAAGACACCACCAATCGACTTTTTGTCAACCAGCAGGCGATCTTCGACAATGAGCGCCTTCTTTTTGCCAATCAAGAGAGCATCCATGATCGCCTGCATAGGATGGAGCAGCAGCAGCAACCATTCTACGACCACTACTGGAGTCAGGGCTATTTTGGTGGGTATCCACAGCCTCCACCAATGCCCCCGTATGAGCCGAACTTCCAAGGGCAGTTCCCGTCTTGGGACCCCACTTCTTCGCAGCCACCTCCACCTCCACAAGAATGATCGGGTATCTCTGTTCCAATCTTTAAGTTTGTTTTTGACTATGAGGCCATAGTCGAATTCAAGCTTAGGGGGGTAGTTGGAACAACTCTATCTTTTATTGTTTTTAGTTTTTAGCATTGTTATTTGTTTCTTGCATCTTTAGCTTTTGTAGGATCCACATGCTATCTAGTGTAATTTTGGATGTCATAAATTGTGTCATCTTGCTGTTAGTGCATGGGGAATTCAAGGGAAATTTGAAAATTTTGTGTCTTTGGATAGCTTGTTTTGTTTTGACCTTGGGAACACATCTTGTAAAAATGATTGATTATGTCAACTTTAAAACAACATTTCATACATGTACTCCTAATGATTCATGAAAGTGGACGGAAATGGTTGTTTGAGCCTAACCTAACCAAATGGTAATGAGACCTTAATTGGATGTAAGAGAGAGAACCCTCTAAACTACTACATAGGTCAGTAAGGAGGGACACATAATATCTTTCTAAGGTTCAGTCATTTAGTCTTGTGATCGTTCCACTTCGTTTTTCCATAATCCACCTAAGAATTGGAAGTAAAGTGCAGTTTTAATTTCTTTTGTGTGCATAGCATTTAGATAGGACTTGCATTGGTATTTTCCATATGTTTGCATAATAAAATATATATATATATATAGTGAATCATGCACATTACCTTTAGGTGCATGCCATGTAGTTGCATTCATGATCTTCATGCATAAAGTAATTCATGTATCTCAATTTTGTCCTAATGGTGAATTAAATTGTTCCATACTTTCTAAATAGTGAAAAAAAAAATTTCTGAGTATGCAGGAAGTAGCCCAATAAAATTATCTTTGAGCAATTATGGATATGTGGGCTGAAAAAAAAAGAGTTGAAAATCTGCAATATATAAAGAAAGAAGAAAAAAAAAGAATTTAGAAGAATGTGAAATAAGAAGGAGAAAGGAACATGATATCACCTACATTTCAGGATAATTGAGTACATGATGTAGCTTGACTAGATATCCATCTCATTTTGAGGCTGATGGTTAGAGCATGCATCATTTCACCCAATTTTAGGCATTATGGCATTTCTAATGTACATTTGCATCATATAGGACATTTTTGTATTATGCATGTTGAAACTGTACAATACTTCCATTTTCTTCCATGAGCCACCCATTTTCATCCACCCGTTGCTCAGATTGGTAGGCCACCATGAATTTCTCCTCACTAATGAATATCAGGAGAACTGCTTCCATGTAGATGGTAGTTAGGGCGAGCAACGTAGTATAGGCGATCACGAGATGCACTAATGCTGAACCGGCGAATTTTATTATGTTAACTGCCTTATGTGATAGTGTTCATCGGTTTGGAGGTCAATTTCTTTTATTGATGATTACTGTCACCTTTAGGGTAATTACTGTTTTGTGGCTAGGAAAGGTCGGTTTGAGAATGTTCAGTGGGAGTCATATGGGATGTTGGGTTGGTGTGTTGTTTTTCAGTTGACATTTGCAATTCTATTCTAAGGATTAGTTGCTCGAGGGCGAGCAATGTTCAAGCTTAGGGGAGTTTGATGCGATGATTTTGAGTCGCATTTATATACCTGTTTTATATGTGGTTTATGCTTTAATTAGTCATTTCTATGGTTAATATCGCATAATTCATCCATTTTGGTCTTTGCCATCATTGTATGTCAAATCCTCTTAGTTCCATCATTTTGAGCATTCATTATCACATTATTATTATTTGTGTGGATTTATTTGATCTTGTCTTTGAATTTCAGGAAAAAACAAGTATTTACTTCCGTCGATACCATCGACAAGACTGCAGGTTGCCAGCCGAAAGGAGCAGCAAAGAGTCGATACCATCGACGGTGATGTCGATGGTATCGAGACCCCTTCAGGTTGCTGGCGAGGAAGTTGTCGATAGTATCGACCCCAAGTCAATACCATCGGCGCATGGAGGCTACAGCGTCGTTAAATGACAAAACTGACGCTACAGAGAGGTCGATACCATCGACCCGCGTCGATGGTATCGACACCGTCAGATATGCGTTGGATTCAGATTGATTTCAATCGGACGGCTGGAGTTAATTTATGACCTAATTAGGGACTTATACCTAATGACGGCCGCCAGGAGGAGATCATGATCTAATTTTGCCATTGCACAAGTGCCGAGGAGGGAGAGAAAGGAGAACGGAGGCCAAAAGTTCATACCTGTTGATTTGGATGCTGCCGAAGACGGATTTCACCACCGAGAGGCGGGAAAGCTCGTGTTCTACGCAAAGGATCAACCGGTTCTCCTCCGTTCAGGGGTTTTCCCATTCAATTCACATTTTTAATATGATTTCCCCTATTTCTACCATGTATTTGTGCGAGATGAACATGCGGGGCTAATCCCCTCCATCTTTAGGACCGGGAGTAGCCTGGGAATGCATTTTATGACAGTTTTATATTAATAATTCATATTTTCTCTCTTAAATCTGTGGTATAATTTCGTTTTCTCCATATATTGTTATGCTTGATCACCATAATAATAACCTAATCCCTTAATCACTTCGACAGAAGGATTAACGGTTGAAAAGAGACGAAACCAACATTAATCGATAAATCTGTTGACAAAGGAGGTGTAAAATTAATGGTGGAAACTGAGAGATCGTTCGTAATGCACTTAGTTTAGGGAATAGATTACTACGACGGTGGAATCAACCTAAACCTAAGTAGTGAATTGCACCACGACAGTGGGTAATTCTATTTTCAGGCCACAACCCGGATAGAGAGAGAAGATTGAGGAGTTATATGAAACCTAATACAATGATAACCCGCGGTGAAACCGCAATCCTAGAGATACCCTTTTGAATTGATTAAATTAACCTTTAATCGATTGTTTGATTTGTTTTATTTTTATTTTCTTTTAATTTTGACAACAAACCCTAATTTGTTATTCGGTTTAGCTGATCGCAAATAGTTAGTAGGAGTCTCCAACAATTCTGAGTATCCCTATGTTCGACTCGGGCCTCACAAGGCCTGTACTACTCGACGTGTATACTTGCGTTTTCAGCACGTAGTAAAATACACGTTAATGAGCTAGTGCATAAAGTATTAGGATGGGAAATACCCTAATACAAGATCAGTTGATGAAATTAAGTAAGATAAAAGTGATGAGGGAAGTAATACATCAAGACATGAGAGATATCACATCCAGCACTTCAAGGTTGATATACCTTGATGCAGCTTAAGTCCAATATACTTGGATGAGTAACACATGAAGTGTGTCATGTCAATCATTACATTGATATGTAATGCACTTTGATAAGTGTAGGCTAACATGCCTCGAGAAGGGATAAGCCAAGTTTATAAACTATGATGTAATCATACTCTGGTAAGGATGAGAGATGAACTCATACTTGAGAGATGAACTCATACCTTATGTTGATAATCATTTAATGATAAATGATGAGAATTAATAAGTATGATTGAATACTTATGATATCAAAGTTTCCTCCTAGATGTGTGGAGAAATGAATTAGGGTTTAATCATTAATAATATGATCTTAAAAACTTGAATGGTTAATAATGGAAAACCCTAACCCTAATGAAGGGTGATGACATGTAAGAGAAACCCTAATCAATAAGAAAGGGAAACCCTAACCCTAATGATGGGAAGGTTGTAATTCTCTTATTGCATAAGCCTTGTAAGGCATGTTAAATACTTGTATAAAATTATAATGATCAATGGGCCTTGTGAACCATGTGATAAGTTGTTACCTAGTGAGAGGTGACAAGATACTTAATGGGCCTTGTGAGCCATGTGACAAGTTGTTGCCAAGATAGAGGTAACAAGATGTAATGCCTTGTGAGCCATGTGATAAGTTGTTACCTAGTGAGAGGTGACAAGATACTTAATGGGCCTTGTGAGACATGTGATAAGTTATTTCCTAGTGAGAGGTAACAAGATGTAATGACCTTGTGAGCCATGAGATAAGATGTTACCTAGTGAGAGGTGACAAGATACTTAATGGGCCTTGTGAGCCATGTGAGATGCTTGTGTAACAAGTATCAAATATACCTTGGTCCTAAGACCTAGAGGTATTAATAAGTTTTTGTGATGAACTAAGGGCTTGAATGCCCAGATTTAGTAATCATGATGATGATTATGTTAAAAGATGAGAAATTCCCAATAATTTTATAAGGGATTGAGATCCTAAATGTTATATGTGTTCTAGAGATTTGAAAAAGTACTTGTTAGATGTATTATACTTTTCTTTGTAGCTTTTTTCATAATAATTCATGTTTGAAAACTTGACTAATGCTAAAAGAATACAATAATGTACGTAATTAACTAAGTGGAATCTCATCATGTAGGTCCCTGACCATAGATCCATTCGGTGTCAGGTCCCTTCCTGAATGGTGAAACAGGTTGCTCCACGACATAACCTAGATATCGCATATTTTTTAATATACGGGGGTGATGGGTGAAAATATTCATACGCCCTAATGTTGGATTGATGTGAGACAAACATTAAATATCTCAACCCTTCATTATATGTGTCGGGATGGATGTATCACGATCTCCTGATGATGTTTAATGCTAGATTGATGTGAGATAAACATTAAATCTCTCGATGCCGAAGGAGTTTAGCCACCGTTGTAGCTCTATAGCGAAGTTGCCAGTATACCCTGCAAAGCTATTTAGCAGTGACACAAGATGTCTTGTCTGTGGTCTTGAACTAGTCAAGATGAGGGAGGTCTTGGCAGCCAGCTCTGCCATTAACCTTGTATGGTACCGATTTTGACTTTGCAATGGTTTGTTGGAGTATGAGCGGTATACCTCATCTGCTCAGGGCATAAGTGTGATTGTAAAATGTAATCATCCGTATAGCATGTTTTCTTAAGGATTGAATACGAAAATCATTGGTTGATGTTACATTTCTTATATGCATCCTTAGTTGATAGATGATATATATGTTTCTTTACATTCCTTGCAAAGCAGATAGATGATTTATAATTCTACCATGGGTAGATGAAATATTCTCCTTAAGAAAGGAGATTATCTTATTCTGATCATATAGTGATTAATACTTCCTGTTAATATAAAAAGAACCTCTGCTCAATTTATAAATGCTTAATTTATGAAAATAATATGGTCGACGGAGAGTTATATCTCTCGCTGGGACAATTGTCACACCCCGTGGGATCCAGATTTTTTTAGGTGGACATGCACGAGGTGGAGAAGAATCTTTCTACAGATGAGGAACAACATATGAGGCAGCAGTGATAGCTTAGGTTGAGTGTACTGTCTGTCGTGTCTTGTAGATAGAAGTCCTATGTGTCGTCTCTATACTCTCAGGTCCTTGCAGTTGGTTCATTATGGTTTCATGAACAATCTGAGATTTTGGCTTGTAAGTCTAAAGGTTTTATGTTGCTCCAGTATGTGCTTTGATAGAGCAACTGTTATATGTTGTCCTCGAGAGGAAATGAATAATGTTGTACAATGTAAATATTGATATGTATCAGTTTTGGATCTTTCAGTAAAAGTTTTCTGGACAAGGATCACCTTGCAAAATGGTTTTAAATTTTAGTGATTTTTGTTAATCCGATGTTTATGTTTATTTCACTTAATTAGTAACGATTTGTTTGTCGGTTTGGCGATGGTCGTTACAGTTTAAACTTGCTAATAGAATACAAAACTCCATCTTCAACCTCTTACCATCTGCCCATCTACTTCACACTCGACAACCACCACCACTCTGGCAAAGTTTCCAGCTGACCCTTTCCTTTCCCCCGTTTATTTCTCTAGGTACATGAGAACCATACCTGTAGTTGACGATTGTTAGAAAAAATATTTAGATGCACATCTGATGCCACCACTTCCTCTTCATTTCCACTCCACCACCATGATAAAATCCTAAAACACCCATATTGAAACTCTACTACTCTCGGCCATGCACCCTCATTGACATCTAATAGAGGAGAATAACATCTTCCTACAATCTCCATAATCATGTTGTTAGATGGTGACTCTCTAAGAGTTTGACAATAACCAAATGACAGGATGACTGTTGTCCAGTGTAGTAGGGTGAATCACCAATGAAGTTGTATTGGGTTAGTCCTTAGAGATGAGGAGGATGGAGTAATCCATTTCAACCAAGGGACTCGATCAACATAGATGTCATGAAAGATCAATACAGTTCTACCTATTGTAGGTTAGTTGATCTTCTCTATAAAATCATTTCAAGAAATTGATATATTATAAATAGAATCTTTGGTGATACAAATTAGTCATATTTGTTAGTTTATCTACTCTTGCAACCCCAAAATCTATATCTAAGAATATAAAAATACATATACGTATATATCTATGTTATAAGAATTATAAACCTATTGTAACTATAATATTGAGTGAACTAGTTAGTCATGGGTTTTTAGTTATTCATAATATGATTGATAGATGGATTTAGATATAGAAATTGCATGTAGTAGTAAATTATGTTGGTTTTGATAAGTTGTTAAGACTTCATCTACACATTTAAGCCTTTTTGAATAAGAAAATATTGTAAACTAATATCATTCTCTTCATATACCATACGAACCCTAGGTACATGTATATAGATATAATGGTAGTTAGTAATGCATGTGGATATAATAAATACATCTATAGAGTTTTACCTATGTTGAATGAGTTGGGATATAATGTGAGGAATGGTATTGAGAATATTTCTTAATAAACATAACTATGGATGACAATTTGGTTAAGATTAAATATAGAAATATAATTTCATTCATCTAGGTAGTACAAACTCCCACTTAGGGTATATTCAATAATTTGATAATAAAAAGTGTATACCCACCTACATGTTAGATATGATGCTAGAATAGTATAGAATCATATTATATTAGAGTAAGAATAAATGTCACGAAAAATTTCTTACCCAATCCCAATCCCACTACCTATATACTGGTAGAGGGATTCAAGTGTCTATCCTTGGGTGGCCCAAAGGAAAGAACACATTGGCGTATACAATAATAAATAATATTCTCATTTCATTAACTTGATCTGTAAGGTGTACAAAAGACCCGAAGGCAACATGATAAAGCTAGCTACTAGTTTTTGAGTACTTTGCTATATCCCATGAAGTTTGTTTTTGAATCTTTACCAAAGTTTCTTGAGTTATTTCATGTCAGTGGTAGGAGATCTAGGGAATTATTCATCATAAATCTAAAATCAAGAAAATTGAGTACGATCAATGAAAATACATTAGTATGCTTCTAAAATAAAAATGGAACTTATAGTATTAAAGAAATATAATACTTGGAAGATAGTAATATAATACACAAGCAACAAAATAATGAGTCCAAAATGTCAAATATTCAAAATTTCAACATCTTTTGTTCACAATTTCCATTATAGTCAAGAAGACATTGACACTAGGGGCAATGTCATAACCAACATTCCCCAAGATGGGCCTAAGTAATGAAAATTACATGGTTCCCTCCATATGTGTGTCCATACCCCAAAATTATGGTTAGGTACACCGACACTTGTTCCCTTTTCCAAAGGCAGGTGCAAAAGGGTAAGATGAGGCTTTCACCCTTACCGAAAGCTACGAGCAGGTACAACAAGGTAAACCAAGTTTGTATACTGGATATTTTATTTATTCTTTGAGTTTGATAAAATGAAATATACAAATAAATAACCTTATTCATAAGGAACCATAGCTCAAACAAGTAGAGTATGCCAATCATATGACTCGTATTAATTATACACAAAGAAATAATATCATAATTGAGGTCAATATGAGGATCAACATACCTTCACCAGAGTTTAGAAAAAGATCACGAGTAAATCAGGTCAAGATTAGTAAGTCTTGGCATGAGAACAAGGACACATGCATCAAAATAGCAGTTTCATCATAAAGGGGTCACAATTACCATGTAGAGTTTTTACGTACTATTACTAAACTTTAGGTGTAGTATTCATCATGATCAAGTTCTCATTTTTTTTATTATCAAAATTAGTATAAATATCCATACTTAGTTCATAATATAACCTTATCTGTTACCTTCTAGATCAAGATTAAAATAAAGATCTTCACAAAAGCATTAGTGTAAGACCCCTGACCTAGCTTTTTAGCTAATCTTGTTTGATTAGAATAATAAGATGCTTATAAACCTTAATCTAATCTCTTGAGGTGCTTTAATAACATGTGACATGCTTATGTCCTTAGTTTGGTCCTATTTTGATGATGTTAGAGCTAGTTATGCTATATGTGTGCTTCTTTTGAACCTAATTGCAATTTACCCATGCCTGAGGTTTATTGTGCAATTTGTCACATGTTGGATGTGCCTCCTATGTTTTACAATCATGAGAGGGATAATGATGCTTAGGGGCACGTGGTTGTAGCTTGCATGTTGAGGTAGCATCAGAAGTAGATGATTAGGGTTTCCTTTGACGCCTTATGTAGATGGTTGACCTTGCTTGAGTGTTGACCTTTTGAGTTTGTTTCTTTCCCTATTTGTTTCCTTGTATTGGTGATCAGATTTAGGGTTTTGGGTATGACCATCTTGCCTTGTGTTTAACTCCTTGAGGGTTTCATGTTGGTAAACCACCTGATTTGATCATGTTTTGATAGTGGTTATTCTCTACTAATGTTTTTCATGATAATGGCTCGGTTTCTCTATTTTAGTGATGGTTTTTGGTTGCTCAGATGGTTTAAATAAGTGATCGCATAGATGACCTAGGTCCTTCAGTTGATGAGCTTCCCATGTTGTTCGGTAGCCATGTTTTTCCTCCTTATATCTGGTTGTTGTCGATTCTCTCTTCGGTCAAAGACTTGCTTGACTATCTTTGGTTGATGACTTGCTTGTTCTCTTCAATGCCAGCGGTGGACCTCTCCCTTCGATTCCTAGGGTGGGGTTTTCTTGTCAACCATGCTATTTTGGTCTCTCTTTGTTTGCATAGATATGTGACCCAGAATCCTCTTTGGACGATGGTAATCCCTAGACACATGGTTGCTTTGTAGTGATGATAATGGTTGTCCTATTGTTTCCATGAATACATGAGAGGATGATAATTAGGGTTTAATATATATCTTTCTATTTTGAAACCATAATCAATCAATTATGAGAATCCCTAACCCTAATGTTTGAGTACATAGTGATTAATGCTTACTTGCTTGAGTTATAACATGTAATGAAGTTTTTCTCTCTCTCCTAATTGTGTAACCCTAATGTTGCAGGTTGAATGAACATGATAGTTTTTTATTTCTATAGAAGGTCTTATATCAAAATGGGTGATGATTAGGAGCCTTGATGAGGCATGGTAAGATAATTATGATCTGACTAGGTCTTGTGACCTTGGCACATAATTAGTGTCTAATTTGAGGTGATATCTTCTAGTGATGTGATGAGGGATTTGTAATGGAGCTTCCACTCATGTGGAATTGCATGCACCACTAAAAACCCTAAAGATGGTAAGTCTTTAAGTTTAGCCTTGCTTATACTAGATCGAGAACTCCACCCACGTATGCTAAGATACATGGAAGTCTTATCGTAGTATAGCTAAGGGTCGAATCCACGGGACAACGGTCTTGTTGGGAGCAACAAGATGGAAAACGTTGGAATTTCACTTAATCTCTTAATAATAGGTACTGAGATCAAAAGGTTGGTTTGGTTGTTTTTAAAGTAAGAGCAAGTAAAGTAAAACAAAGAAGTAAATTTAAGGATGTCAACAATGATAGAAAGCCACTAGGATGTGATCGGTTTTCACCTCCGCTACACACGGATCGAAACATGCAACATAAAACACAACTTGTAGAAAGAGCCCAGACAGTTAGTATCTTTGTAGATTTAGCTTCCTTTCGGAGAGCTAACTACGAGGGGTGCGGGGATGTTGCAAAGTCAGCCATCCCCGAACGAATGGTCACCTACATTGCATCATTCCCTTCGCAAAGTGAGTTTCTCGACTTACCAAGGCCATACTTTCATACGTCAACTGATTCCATTTCATAGTATGGAAGTACAACATTGGTAATGAGTTTACTCCACTTCTTGAAAAACACTCCTAGATACCAAAACAGATGCATGGTGCATACATGCATCAAGAACCAACATTCAATCGAGTTTCGAATCTAGTAGTACAATCATAGACAAATCATACTAAAAGATAAAAGATAACACAAGTTTGTGATCAAGCAACAAGCATTCATTAAGCGGTTGAAGTTGAACTGAAAAGAAAGAACTCTATATTGCAAACTATGGATTACATTACATGAAATGAAAACACGGGTAGTGGGGCTACTCCCCGCACCCTAGTGAAAGAGACTACTCTCTCATGGCTAGGACAAAGAAGGAGGCGAGAAGAGAGAGAGAGTGTGTCATCCCCATAAAGGAGAGAGGAAAGTCAACCCCTTGGAGAGAGAGAGAGTGACGATCTTCAAACTTCATAGGTTACTCGATGATGAGAGAAAGTAGCTTCAGGATGGAACATGGATCTCAGACCGACAGCCTTTGGGCATAGGATGGAAGTTGGAATAGCTCTGGAGTCATGGAGGAAGCCTCTGGGCATCTGAAAACTTGATGTCTTGGGAGGACCCCTTGGGTCTTATTTATAGACCTTAAGTGAAGTCCAAATGGTTTGGACAGTTCTGAATCCAAAAAGTTTTGAAGACCGTTTAGACTCTGAAACCGTTGGACTCTGAAATCGTTTGGACCCCGAGACCGTTTGGACTCTGAAACTGTTTGGACCCCGAGACCGTTTGGACTCCATGCGGTCTTGGGACCGGTTGGCTTCATGCGGTCTTGGGACCGTGTGACTCCATGCGGTCTTGGGATCGTTTGCCTTCATGCGGTCTTGGGACCGTGTGACTCCATGCGGTCTTGGTACTGTGTGGCTTCATGCGGTCTTGGGACCGTGTGACTCCATGCGGTCTTGGGACCATTTGGCTTCATGCGGTCTTGGGACCGTGTGACTCCATGCGGTCTTGGGACCGTGTGGCTTCATGCGGTCTTGGGACCGTTTGGCTTCATGAGGTCTTGGGACCGTGTGACTCCATGCGGTCTTGAGACCATTTGGCCTCATGCGTTCTTGAGTCCGGTTAAGTCTTTTGTGATTTTTTTTTGTCTTTTTCTATAGGTAAAAAGGAGAAAAGTTAATCTACAGTATATTTGTAATAAAAGAGGATAACTAGGGATTCTATCTAATTTATCTAAGAAAGAATGTGAGAAATTGAAGAAAAATACTAAGATAACATCACAAAATTCGAGGTTATCACCCCCCTAACTTAGAGTCTAGCTTGTCCTCAAGTTAGATAGAGACGAGGCATGTAATGGCGATGCGATGTTATTTAGTTAAAATTTCCATATTCTTTCTTCAATTATAAACCCGAGCTCTCCTAAGGTCGTATCAGGTCTTATTGCTTGCCTTAACTCTTTCAGGTATTTGAGAGTTGCTTAGGTCTCAGGTTTCTTCTGTATCTCGTAGACTGCATTGGGACCACTTTTTATTCTATGCATGTTGTTGACTCTAATCAGCTTTATACCTTTCTGAAAGACCTACTGGAAGCTAGAGTGGGTATGAGGGTTGACTAAAGGCTTGATGTGTAACTCCCCCTTCAAGTGGGGGAAGGGTTGTATATGCTTCTAGGAGTTCACTACCAGGCACGACACATCTGCCTTTGTGAGGGCAGTTGAATGTATCGGCCGGGTGAGTCCCTTATAAGCCTTTCATATATTAATATACCTTAGGGTTCCACTACCAGACTCGACACATCTGCCTTCTTGAGGGCAGCTGAATGTACCATCCGGGTGAGACCTTCATTAGTTCTTTATATAGATCCTTATTTATGGCACAACTCTCATATTTTTATTCAACTCTCTGGATTTTATTCGTAGACTCACAAGATTAGGATTTGGGGTTTTTAGGGAATTTATTTTGGCGGCCAAGCCTCTTTTATTTGAAGAGAGGAAAGTTGTTCTTAGAGTTTTTCAACATGCACTTATTTGGTTTCTTTTTAATGATCCACTTGTGAGACTTCTTGATTTGGATGTCGCCCGATGCCCCTCTCATCCTTGAGAGCTTGGCTTATTTCGACCTTGATATTGACCTGTGGAGAGTCGGATGTAGAAGTGAAACAAAAGAATGAAAATCAAGAGTGAAGAGAAATTATTGAGTCGCCATTATATGTCTAAGTGCTATTCTAGTTATTATTCTTGAAGACTGACTTGATTGTAAAGTTAGTGGGGGATGACTTTATTCCAAAGATTTATTATCGGATGAATTATTTAAAACAAAAACTAAATGTGTAAGGGAAACTAGGAAAATTTTGTACAAAAGAGAAGATGGAGAAAGAAGGATATAGAAATGATACCTCACCCTTGTCTAATGTACTCCCCCCCTAACTTATCATTCACTCTGTCCTCAGAGTGTCAAAGTGATAGGTTGAAAAGTACAAAGACAAGGGCGTCAGGCTTCTGTTAATCCTGAGTTTGCCCCTAGTGTTCTGAGTAGATTAGCTACAAACCTTTCGCATAGGGCATGGTAATCCACGTATGTCATATCCTCTATTGGTCTTTGAAGGACCATGATGGTGTAGATTCAGTAGAGGACATGGAAGTCGTAGTCGTTTGATTCCTGAATTTGTTGGGGACATTTGTGGTTGAAGGATGGGCGATGAAAGTGTTATTTGTCGTATGCCCTTGTATGCTGACTTAGAATATCGATTAGTTTGTCTGCACATTCCTTCACCACTTCCTCTGTGGGCGTCTTTGGTGTCACTACATATTTCTTCTACCGTGGATTGAACTGGCTGTCGGAACTGTTTTACATGGTAGTTGTTCCTTCGGGTAGGTTTGTTGCCAGAAGCATCCAGTGCTCATGGTGAAGGAAGGGTAGCATGATAAACTTCGGTGTTGTGTGTTGTAGGAAGGAAATTAGTGTTTCATTTGTTCTAAAGTTCTTTAGCTTAAGGATATCGTCCTTCATATATGTGGATGCCATATAGGTTGTAGGGTGATTCTGTCTGAGAAGAAATTGATAGGCAGCCATCAAGCTCACGGATAGAGACCCTTTGAACTGTACAGTTTCTCGTAACGCGTCTAACATGACCAAAATGTCACCGGACATGAAAATGAGGTCATCTTTCTCAGTGTAAAGCCTTGACATGATGAGACGAAGTTCATTGTCGGAGAGACTTTTGCAAGCACTGAGGTCAAAATCTGGGAAAGTTGGTTCTATGGCAGATAGGGGCACCATTTGTGATGGTGATCTCCTAATGGTTGCCCCTGACAAAAGATCTATGTCCCCTTTATCCTGTGCCAGATCAAAGTGGGAAGGGTCCCATTTTCTTTGCTCGGGAACTATGGCTGGCTATTTGTTTTTCTCCAATTCTTTTAAAGTTTGTCTGAAAGGTCGCCTTTGCGGATGTTGGATTGCTAAAAAGAGGTAGCGGGGGACGTCATCTGGTGCCATTGTTGGGTCCTTGAAGAACCTACTATCACAAATAAGCTCCATGGCGTAATGCCCTCGCAGGGAGTGAAAATCTTCGGTGACCAGCTCGGTAAAGGGGATTTCTTGGTTTAGCGCTTGAATGTAACGGATAGTGCAGAAAGCACAATCCCCAGATCCCTCAGTGGTTTGGACTTGCGGGTTTATTATTTGGCACCAGGGTTGGCTCCAGTCCTGATGGAGGGACGGGCGTGCAACTCAAATTAGCTTAAGAAGCCGAAAAGGTATACATCTTGCCTCTCCTGCTTCTTTTCCAACAAAATTTATTGTTCCAACTGGTAGCTCAGTAGCACAAAAATTGTACACCTTGGCATCCCGATCCTCAGTGTCCACAATCATAAACAACTAGTGATTGAAAACTTGAAATGGCATGGTAAGACATTGTGCCCTCCATGCTAAACCAGCACGCAGCCGCTCTATTGACTTTTCTTGTATTTCGTTGTATAACAAGCCTATAGATAGAGCAGGTGAGGCGTTAAATACTGGTTGCTACCTCTTAGAGATTCTGTAAACTTCTATGCAGTTGGCAAGTAGGACACGAAAGATTGCCATTGACATCGTTGACCGTAGTTGCAGGATGTTGTGGAAATCTTCGCGTGTCAACTTGCGCTTAGTCTTTGTATTGTGGTAGATGATGTCTCCCCCCTCTTTGGCATCGTCGACAATAGTGTTCAGGATAAAGATGTCCTGAGCATCTAGTATAGAGATGGTCTCCATCTCTAAATCGTGAATCTTATGCGGTAGAGGTGGTAGAGGAGGAAGCTCCTGCGGAGGGGGTGAAGAAGTTTGTTCCAAATCTTCTATATAGCCATGCAGATCTTCTTCTGAATCGGAAGCAGAATCAAGTTCTTCATCTGTATCTAAACGTACTCATTCTGATTCTTCCTGTTCTGGCAGAAAGGACACTGATTGGTCAAGTGAGGAAAAATGTTGAGTGGCAGTTGCTGGTGGGCTTGTGCTGGTTCCTAAAATACATTGGTGGAACTTAGCAAAAGCCGCGTCTTTTGTAGACTCACCTATGGATCCCAAAGCAAAGGAATCAAGGAATTGGTCCCCATATGATATATTTACATTTTCTTTGTGGGTGGGGGACTTGGGATGATGCCCACCTTCTTGGTGGTCTTTGTCATATCCTTTCCAAGAAGGTTCTGCTCCTAGGTTTGGGCCCTCCCCAGCATTGTGTGGGTCATCATATTTGTCATCTGAGGAGGTGGTATTGTCATTAGAATCAGCTGAGGAGTCAGAGTCATCTTCGTCTTCATCATCACCTTCTTTGTCAGCTGCTGCTTTGTCTGTTAGCTTCTTGTGTGCTGTCTTTTTGCACTTCCGGTGGATGGTTTGTAACTCATCAAATGCCACTTGCACATGCTCGTGTGTTTCGAGCAGTGCGTCGTGTGTTTCCTTGAAATCTTTGTATCGGCCCTCGGCAGAGAGGAGTCAAGCTATAAGATATGTTACTGTAGCTCGTAATTGTTGGATTTCATTGTTTGTCGACTCCTCTTGGCGATTGTTGAGTTGTGTGAGAGTGTTTCTGATGTTATCCAAGTGCGTGCTAAGAGTTGATTGTTGTTTCTTGAGCTCGCAGAGAGTCTTAGGCAGAGGTTGAGTCTGCGTAGAGATCTCATCGACTTGCAGAGGATGATGGGAAGATGGTACTCCCTCATCTCTCCACAGGAAACTGCAAATGAGGGGTCAAAAGAAAGGTTAAGCCAGTACGGAGCCAACTATTGGGATAAACCTCCCTCTCACCCCACGACCAGTGAGTAGGGTGACATGCACGATTGCCTTTGTGATCAAGCTTGTAACTGTAAGGTAGAAGGAGAGCTATCCATCATTCGATCAGATAATCCAAGGGTTTTCAGCAGTCTTACACAGCAATATGTGGCTACCCCCTTGTGACTACCTGCAACCACAAGATCAGAGATCTAAGGCGTGCAAGAAGCCGTGCAGCTTGCCACTTAAAAGGGGTGCGTGACATAGCCAACCTAGGGCAGAGATATTAAACTTGGTCCATCAAACAACAAAAAGGCACATTATTTCTCACATTTCAACCTAAATAACTCCTTCTAGGAATATCCAATTGCCACCAAACTTTAACCATAGTTTTACTACCCATCAAACTACATTCTACTCAAAATTGGGGACAAAAATCCATCATATGATCATCAACTTAAACACTTCAAAAAGGCATGAAATTAGAGATCTTAATCATGATATTAACCTCAATCAACCATACCAAAACACTTGGAATTCTCAAAATAACTCAACGTGCATGAAATCACTTATGTCCTTGACATTTAAGGATTCCAGAAGTCCACTCCATCACATCCTACACACCTTAAAAGATATTCCGTCCTTGAAATTAGGCTAAAAAACCACTTTGTCACATCATATACATCTTAAAAGAACTTTCGTCCTCGAAAGTAAACCATCCTTTTTCTCTAAGGAAAACAAAAAGGTCTTCATCTGTATGTTTGGCATCATCCTATGTGTAACATATCCGCAAAGGTTACCTATAACTATGTATCCAAAGAAATATTAGGAGGTTCCAAAATCATCAAGGATGAAACCTCACTCCATAGAAGGCTCAAACAAGGGTTTTGAAGCTTAGGTTATGTCATTACATATCTCATATGTTAGATTTGCTTCCTTATCTTTATTCATGCATCAAGGTTTCCACATCATATTACCATGTTCTAAAGGTGTTAACTAAACTTAGCCCATTATATTAAGGTGTTATCAACATTTTATTGAGCTAATTGTTAGAACATATTCAACATTAACATATGTCTTTTAGGTGGGAGTTAACTATAGTTAACCCACTTTATTCATCTAGATCATATCAAGGTGTTATAATAGTGATGTTGTGCTAACTATCAAATTATTTTTTTCATCTTCGTTAAGCACTAAGATTAACACCTCGTGTAACATATTTCATTCATATGATCTTATTTCATTGTTCATAATAAATTGCAACATTTTCTAGTGATCTCATCACAAGATTAAACAACATTTTCACATTATCATCATTATTAATGTATATCGTTAACCATTTATGCATCAATATGTATTAAACCATTTCTAGGTTTCGATCATCTCATATCCATATGTCAAAACTCAAGATTAGATAACATCCTTACATATTTTATGTCATGGTTGTGCTAAACAAACTTATGCAAGTGGCTTATCAAACATATATCAAAACTTTATCTAGTCCAACAGAGGTTCTCTTGGCCCATATCATGAGGGTAGTGCCATGCTCAATCCTTTTGAGCTAACTCACTCTGTGAGTAACTCATATGCATATACTTTATCTTTCCTCTCTTAGTCTAGGGTTCTCATATTACCTCATTGGCACTAGAGATAGCCTTACAATCTCTAGCCACATAAGCACAAACCAAAACATGCTATGACATACCTTTCATAGGTTATATACCCATGAAACACTATTTCTCAACTCTCTTTCTCTTATATACACACCACTAGATTCCTATATGGGAACCACCAACCCGAGCATGAGGCTTCACAGAAACTAACATAGCTACCTCCTCCAGGGTCTTGGGCTCTCTCCCTCACCCAGATGGCAGGCACTCATATTCAACTCGCATGCACATATATCCAGCCTCTCTTTGTCTCTAGGGTTTGGTCCTCCCAAGGACATCTATGGTTCAACAAAACTATAGGAACCATACATAAAGCAACTCAACTCAATCACTCAGGAGTAGTCTAGTTTAGGACATATCATATCACATATCTCATATTTCTCATATCGTGGAGTCTAGGTTCTCTGACCTTCTCCCTGTGGGTTTCGCTCTCTCTTGAGCTAACCCCAAAATTGGTCCTAACACTAGAGGTCCTCCTTCGTAAAAGAGACTGAGGTTCATGCTGACTCGCAACTTAGTCTTAACTTAAGACATCCTATCTCATAAAAGCCTATTTACTTGCATCATCAAAACTTATCTCAAAACCTCAAAATTGAACTTAAGTCCTCAAAGACAAACATATATCATCATAAACTGTCTTATATCATATTTGTACAACTTAGATCATCATATAATCTTATTCCATCTATCACATATACCAAAAAGGCACTAGACATCTAATCTAGAACTACTCTCTCTTCTAGACTGATGTCATTCACTTTCACTTAGGTTGCATTACCACCTCCTACTCGTACATGTGTGGGGACACATTTTTGTAATACATATACATAGTAAAATATTATATAGTTTTTCTCCGATAAAACAAGCGTCATAGAAAACTATTGAGGTTCGATCCGATTGGAATCAAAAACCAAATCCAGAAAATGAGTGTCCCACAAATAGTAGAGAGTATAGTGTCATGAAAACTAGTGAAAGGGGTGAGAACATGGTGTAGACTAGTGTAGATACTCTAGACAATGAGCGCCATATGTCTAGGGTTTCTCTTCCCTTGATGCACGTCATTTCCAAATAATGCAACGTACCATACCACTGCACTATAAGCAAAGAATGACATCTAAGGACTTGCTACTCAACAAGCATTAGTCTAGACCTAGTTCTCAGACATCTAGGTGCTAACCTAGAGGCTAGGTCAGATGTAGTCTCTAAAAGACGACTAATCTAACCCTAAAAGATTATTAAAGTTCAAGGTTCTTTCGTTTTGAGTTGTATAATGAGAAAATGTCAGGCTTTGCTGTTGTTCATGCTCTGATACCACCTGTGACGTCCCCAGATTTTCTAAAACTTAATCTGATGTGTGACATCCAGATTGAGACCCTCACCTCAGCGAGAATCCCAATTTAAACACCCCACACTAGGCTAAGAAGAAGAAAATCGAGGGAGTCAGAAGGAACAACAGTCAGTAGCACATGCACATGAACAATAAACAAACCACAACACATGTTCACCATTTAACATATAATTACAACATGAATTGTTACAACATTTGATATTACATATTGAACAGCAAACTACTAAACATATACATGTACTACTTCTAAACTACATGATCTTAAGAAAACATGTCCACCTGCACATCAGCTCGCCACACAACTCACGACTATCATGGATCTTCAAGAGCATAACCACAACCTAAACAAAAGATTACATGCGGTACACGTCAGCACAATATTCAAGAATATTGTACTGAGTATGCCTACGTGTCTTTTTATATACCTCTCATCATATCTTGGCAATAAGATAAAACTAATACTTGGCAGTTATAAAGAAATATAAGAAAAGACGTATAGTTGCACAAACATATTCATTAACAAAAGAGAACACATATTTTAAGCTCATTTTCCATTATATATCCATGCATTTTCCACCTGAGGGAATAATGCATCATCTCTGATACCAACGAGAATGAGATATAAGGCCTTATGATCTACTACCAAAGAGAATGATCACTTTCCAGCACTATGCTACCAAAGAGAATTAGTGCTTTCATATAATGGAACATATATATTATGTTTGATGTGTTCATAGTAATAAGTATGGAGAATCATGCAACATATCATACAAGAACAATCATTTCATCCAATATCATATGCCAAGTATTTTACTACACATATAACACAAGCATATTGCATAATAAGCCACGTAAGAGGTAAAGGCGTACCTTGATCAAGAGATAATCTAAACCACATATTCCTGACATCAACTATAACTTTGTTAAACCTGATGAAGACAAGATCATATAGTATCATCAGGTTCTCATCATCATACATCTCATCTTAACCCTAATCGTGTTCATTAGAGTTTCTCTTAGTTCATTAGGATATGTGTATCATTACTTGTATTCTTGTCTTATGATTATCTCACTGATGTCATTTTCCAGATTACATCTCATTATCAAAGTTCATCATCTGAATATTAGGTTCCATATCCTTTTTGTGCACATATTAACCCTAGGTTACATCATTAACCTAGATTAGGGTTTTATAACATGTATTAAGATTCATCTTCATATAACATGAATTTTGTTCATCATTATGATGTCATAATTAAATCTGAGGTTCAATATATTGATATGAGGTTTCTCTGTAAATTTCATCATTTATAGAGCATGTGTGCATTTATTGCATCATCTTTAGTGTTATTAGCCCCAATTAGGCATATTAATCAAATTATATGCTTTCATGCATCAACAGGACCATAACTGACATCATATGCATTATGAACATGAAATATGAATTACATGTATTTTCTCATAATTTTAGGGCATCGTTTGATATTTATTATCCATCATATGAGCATTATACATCTTACATGATATCACTGATATTAAAGCATTAAAATTCTGATATTATACTTCCATATTGTTCTACTTATTTGTTTTAGAAATTCGGTATATTATACTTATTTTTCTGATGCTCGAGCTAATTATTGTGATTTATCTAAGAACTAGATGATTTGAGGTAATATACCTTTTCGTGGCCAATCATGTGCCGCCACGTGTCTACGAGGAGGGTGCTGCTCTTTGCTTCTTCTTCTCTTGGCTCCCCTCCGATCCAGATCCTTTGATGGATCCGCGGATCCCAGGGTCTGCCAACCCGATCAGGCTCTTTCCCCCTTTCCGCTATCTCGCGACGCGGAGCCCCTATTTCCTTTGTGAAACAGAGTCTGCCATCAGCGTCGCTGAGTGGTACTACACCGGCGAGAAATCGGCCACAATGAGTGCTTCTCATATGTTCCCATGGCCACCACTAGCCTCACATCAGGCTTCTAGACCCCCACTGCTACAAAACGTCGAGCCCAGCTGTAGATTCCCCACCTTCTTCGAGAGTTCGCCAGCAGCAACCGACGCCATGGTGGTGAGGAGAGGGGATAGTCCTCCCAGGCACGAAGCACGTCCTAATAAGTTCCTCAGGCATCGAAAATCCTAGATGAATCCATGGGTATTCTTTGATTGCGTCGAGGATGCCTCCTCATCCTCCTTCAAGCCAGGTCCCTGGTATTGTGGGGACCTTCTTTGTCTTCCATGGGAGAGGCCTCCGCCTGGATAGATATGTGGATGCCGAGATTCCAATGGGGTCGAAGAAGCTCTAGGCATGCTCTATACTCACCATCGAATGCTACTTCTCCATCCTTTTCCCCTCATGTCTCTCCTGTACAGATGGGTGGAGATGCAAGGATGATGGGAAGATGGTACTCCCTCGTCTCTCCACAGGAAACTGCAAATGAGGGGTCAAAAGAAAGCTTAAGCCAGTACAGAGCCAACTATTGGGATAAACCTCCCTCTCACCCCACGACCAGTGAGTAGGGTGACATGCATGATTGCCTTTGTGGTCAAGCTTGTAACTGTAAGGTAGAAGGAGAGCTATTCGTCGTTCGATCAGAGAATCCAAGGGTTTTCAACAGTCTTACACAGCAATCTGTGGCTACCCCCTTGTGACTGCCTGCAACCACAAGATCAAAGATCTAAGGTGCGCAAGAAGCCGTGCAGCTTGCCACTTAAAAGGGGCGTGTGACACAGCCAACCTAGGGCAGAGATATTAAACTTGGTCCATCAAACAACAAAAAGGCACATTATTTCTCACATTTCAAACCTAAATAACTCCTTCTAGGAATATCCAATTGCCAACAAACTTTAACCATAGTTTTACTACCCATCAAACTACATTCTACTCAAAATTGGGGACAAAACTCCATCATATACTCACCAACTTAAACACTTCAAAAAGGCATGAAATTAGGGATCTTAATCATGATATTAACCTCAATCAACCATACCAAAACACTTGGAATTCTCAAAATAACTCAACGTGCATGAAATCACTTATGTCCTTGATATTTAAGGATTCCAGAAGTCCACTCCATCACATCCTACACACCTTAAAAGATATTCCGTCCTCGAAATTAGGCTAAAAAACCACTTTGTCACAATAGTGATGCGAGGAGAGGCGGCGATAGAGGTGCGATCACCGTGGAGACACATGGAGCCAGGAAGGAAGTCGGCGAAGAGAAACTTGGTCGTGGGTCATGTGGGAACAGGAGCAGAGATGGAATAGGAATAACCGTTCACGTGAGGGTTTAAGAAAGGTTTGGAGTTGAAAGAAAGAAGAAGGAGGGGAGGGGGTTATATTTATAGGATTCGGGGGTTGACCTTACAAAAACCCTAGGTCAAACGGTTTAGCGACTGTTTGGACTTTAAACGGTTTCGAGACCGTTTGGCTCCAAATGGTTTCAGGACCGTTTGGCTCCAAACGGTTTCAAGACCGTTTGGGAGGTTTAAGGTTATTATGATTTTTATATTTTTATTTTTGTTTTGGTTATATAAATTTTATATATTTTCAGAGGATAATCCTAAGGTAACTTAAAAGAACAGAAGATAAAAGAAGAAACTCAGATCTTGGGTTGCCTCCCAAGTAGCGCCTGGGTTTTATGTCGCTGGCTCGACGAGGTTTGGAAGCTGTTATGATGATGTTGTGGCTTCTCTGATCTCAATAGTCTGTCTTGGCATTTTATCTGTGGGAGTGTAGTATTTTTTCAATCGATGGCCATTGATTGTCCTTTCTCCTCCATTGTCATCAACAATTATGACAGCTCCAGTCGGGTATATATGTTTGGTGATGAAGGGCCCAAACCACTTTGTGTGGAGTTTTCTGGGGAACAGTTTGAGCTTGAAGTTGAAAAGGAGAACTTTGTCACCAATGGTGATGTCTTTCCTTTTTAGATGACCGTCGTGCCACATTTTGGTTTGTTCTTTATAAATCCTAGCACTTTGATAAGCGGTCATTCTAAGCTCCTCTAGCTCTTGTAATTGGAGTTGTCTATTTTCTCCGACACTTTTGAAATCAAAATTTAGTTGTTTAATGGACCACCAAGCCTTATGTTCTAGTTCCACTGGAAGATGACATGACTTCCCGTATACTAAATGGAATGGGGTTGTCCTGATTGGTGTTTTATAAGCAGTTCAGTAAGCCCAAAGGGCATCTGGAAGCTTAGTGGACCAGTCAGTGTGGTGTCTATTGATTGTTTTTTCTAAGATTGCCTTAAGTTGTCTATTTGAAACCTCAACCTGACCACTAGTCTGTGGATGGTAAGGCGTGGCAACTTTATGGTTAACATCGTATTTCTTTAAGAGGGCTTCAAAGCTTCATTCCAGAAAATGGGTCCCTCCATCATCTATGACGGTTGGGGGAACTCCAAATCTGGGAAAAATGATATTTTTAAACATCTTAATGACTGGTTTGGAATCGCTGGACACTTTGGGTACAACTTCGACCCATTTTGAGACATAGTCTACTGCAACCAGAATGTAGGAGAAACCATATGAAGAAGGAAAGGGGCCCATGTAGTCTATCCCCCACACGTCGAAAAGTTTGATCTCTTGCCACATGGTGAGGGGCATTTCATTCCTTTTAGATATGCCACCAAAAAGTTGACATTTGGTGCAAGATTTAACAAAATCATGAGAATCTTTTGCTATGGTTGGCCAAAAGAAACCTGATTGCAGAACTTTCATGGAAATTTTCTTCGCACTCATGTGTCCCCCAGTGGGGCCGGAATGGCAATGCTCTAAGACAGGGGTGATCTCTTCTTCAGGTAAGCAGCGACGAAAAAGTTCATATGCACAAAGGTGAAAAAGGTAGGGTTCATCCCAGTAGAATTGTTTTACATCGTGGAGGAATTTCCTTTTGTCGTGATGGGAGGCGAAAGGGTGAATGATTCCAGTAGCCAGATAATTAACAATGTCAACATACCAGGGGAATCCATTGGTAACTTTCATTAGTTGGTCATCTGGAAGGGAGTCTCGGATCGGTACTTTATCTTCATCCTCGACTTCAATGCGGCTGAGATGATCGGCTACGACATTTTCCACTTCGATTTTGTCTTTGATTTCCAAATCGAATTCCGAAAGCATCAATACCTAGGGAATAAGTCTGGGTTTTACATCTTGCTTCTGAATTAGATATCGTATGGCAGAGTGGTTAGTGTAGATGATGACCCTGGATCCAATCAAGTAAGAGCAGAATTTCTCGAACGCATAGATGACAATTAAGAACTCCTTCTCTGTAGTAGTGTAGTTCTTCTGTGCTTCATCAAGCGTTTTAGACGCGTAGTAGATTACATAAGGTTTCTTGTCGATTCTATGTCCTAATACGGCCCCTATGGCGTAATCGCTGGCATCACACATGATTTCAAAAGTTTGTGACCAATCTGGGGCTCTTAGTATGGGTGCGGAGATTAAAGCATTTTTCAGAGTTGAGAAACTTTGTAAACATTCTTGATTAAAATTGAACTCGGTTTCTTTGGTAAGAAGTTGGGTCATGGGTTTTGCAATTTTTGAGAAATCTTTGATAAATCTTCTATAAAACCCAGCATGACCCAAGAATGCTCGTACTCCTTTTATATCTTTTGGTGGCGACAACTTCGAGATAACATCGATTTTTTCCTTGTCGACCTCAATCCCTCTATCACTCACTCTATGCCCGAGGAAGACACCTTCAGTTACCATAAAATGGCATTTTTCCCAATTCATGATGAGGTTCGTCTCCTCGCATCATTGTAAGACTTGTCCCAGATTGAGTAGACAGTTATCGAAGGAATCTCCATAAATTGAAAAATCATCCATAAATACTTCCATTATAGATTATGTTAATCTTGCAAAAATGGCAGACATACACATTTGGAATGTAGCAGGTGCGTTGCACAACCCGAATGGCATTCTTCTGAAAGCATAGGTCCCAAAGGGGCAGGTAAAGGTAGTTTTTTCTTGGTCTTCTGGGTGTATAGGGATTTGGTAGAACCCGGAATAACTGTCGAGATAGCAGAAGTATTTTTGGTGGGCTAAGCGTTCTATGACATCATCAAGAAAGGGAAGAGGGTAGTGGTATTTTTGTGTTGATTTGTTTAGTTTCCTATAGTCGATACACATCCTCCACCCCGTCACAGTCCTTGTGGGAACTAACTCATTTTTGTCATTTAGGACGACAGTGGTTCCTCCCTTTTTGGGGACCACTTGGACGAGGCTGACCCATTGGGAGTCTGAAATTGGGTAAATTATGTCGGCTTTCAGTAATTTGAGGACTTCAAAGCAAACCACTTTTTTAAGATTGGGGTTCAGCTTCCTCTGGTGTTCTCTTTAAGGCTTGAATTCCTCGACCATGGGTAGACTATGCATGCACTATGCATGCATAAGGCAGGGTTTATACTTGTCAAGTCAGTTATTTTGTACCCCATGGCCTTCTTGTGCTTCTTTAATTCGTCGAGAAGCTTTTCTTCTTGGTCTCCTGTCAGAGTGGAACTAATGATAACTGGACATAATTTTTCTTTGTCTAAGAAGACGTGTTTAATTCCCGTGGGTAGAGTCTTCATCTCAGGAGCCTTGGGCACTTATATTGTTTTTGAAATAGTGACGGATTTGAGCTCCTCAAAGGTGGCTGTCGATGCTTCTTCAGCTTTCTCTAAGTGTTGTAAACATTGTTGAACCAATTCATTTGCTGAAAATTCGACTTCTGGATTTGTCAAAACATTCTCCAACTCATCAGATGGCTCAGATATTTCCAATTGGGACATTTGGTGTATTGCATCTAAGACAAAAACCTCCTCGTGAATGTTGGGACCTTTCATGCTGTTGAGAACTCAGAATTGAATTGCTTTTTTTCCCAATCTTAGAATAATCGTGCCAGCTTCAAAATCAATGAGCACCCTAGCTGTGGCAAGGAAAGGTCTGCCTAATATTATTGGGTATCTCAGATCCTCCTTGATATCCATAATAACGAAATCGTACGGGACATAGGCATCTTCGCCTATTCTGACTGGAATATCCTCGATAATTCCAAGGGGTGTAGTGATAATACAATCAGCTAACTGAATCGTCATTGTTGTGGGTAATAAGTCAGTAAAACCCAATCTTTTACACATGGAGTAAGGCATAATTGATATGCTAGCTCCTAAGTCAGCTAATCCCTTCTTGCTTGAAGCATTTCCAATACACCACTGGATACCGAAGGAACCAGGGTCCTTCTTTTTGTTTGGCATCTTCTTAAGATTGATATCAGAGGTAGTTTGAGCTAGTTTAACGGTCTCTTGCTCCTCAGTAATGTACTTCCTTAATAGCAAAGTTTTTAGGTATTTAGCCCAAGCTGGTACTTTAGAGAGGGCATCGAGGAGAGGGATGTCGATATAGAGTTTCTTCATCGCCTCCTTGAATTTTTTGAATCTAGTATCCATCTTAGTCTCTTTCAATCTACCTGGATATGGTATCCTAGGTTTATATTGTGGGACCTCTGACTCTTTGGGGGCTTGTTCCTTTTCCTTACTTTTTTCAGTCTCTACAGAATTCTCAGTTGCTAGACTTGGGGTTGCATTTGGAACAAAGATAGATGTATCATCATTATCATGAGTGATCCTTGTAGCTTCGTGAAAGACACAACCTGATCTGGTAGTGACAGCATTCAGTTGCTTCGGTCTACTCTAGTCATGTCTTGGGTTCAACTCTGGTTGGCCAACAAAAGTGCCAGCTGGAGGTTTTAACTGGGCAGCAATTTGTGCTAGTTGAGCCTCTACAACCTTCTACTGAGCTTGCTGATTAGCGAGCATGGTTTGTTGCGATTGTAGCATTTTCCTGATCATAGTTATCTCATCAGTGGGCTAGGAAGGGATATTTTTTTGTTGAAATTGTTGTTGTCCTTGATGTGGCTGTTGTGGAGGTGGTGCTAACTGAGGCTGCTGCAATTGTTGCAACTAAGGGGGTAGTTGTGGGTGCAGAGGAGGATGGGTGTATTGGTAATAAGCAGAGGGATTCCTTTGGTAGTTAGATCTTGGTAGGTTATTTCTAAGGTTCCCTTGATTCTGGTTAAAGTTTCCTTGAAATCCTGGTGGCAGCCTATTAGAAGATCCTCCTTGCATTTGGTGTTGTGGATTGGCAGTCCCCGTAGGATTTCCATATTGAAAACCTGGGTGGTTTCTTGGTTGATTAGGATTATAGTAAACTTGTCCAGGTATGGAATGAATGGAATTAACTTGTTTGGACATTTGCTATTCAGGTTGTTCAATGATTGGTTCATACTGTTGTTGTGGTGGGTGCATATCCATCATCACATTGTAAAGCAGACCGCATGACAGAGTTGGGTGATCGGATGTGTGATAGGCTTCACAGGTCCCTGTGGCAGTTTTAACCTGTTGAATTTGAGGGTTTTTCTTCTTATCTAATTCTCCAAATGAAGTTTCAAGAGCATGTTGTTTATGAGCTACGGTCTTTAAGGCTTCAGCAATAGCCTTCATTTCCATTGATTCCTCAGCTTTATAAACTTTGAGAACTCCCCTGCCAGATGATCGTCCCCAATTGGATTGATTCTCAGCTCCAAGAGTGACGATCTTCCAAGCATCTTCGTAGTTATTCCTCACAAAATTTCCTCCAGATGAGGAATCCAGAAATTGTTTGATGTCATCACTCACCCCCTATAGAATGTTTTTATCAATTGATTCTGGGAGATACCGTGATGGGGGAACTTTCTTAAAAGCTCCTTGAATATTTCCCATGCTTCTGCGAGTTTTCTCTGGGAAGTTGGCCGAAGTGGTTAATATGTCCCCTAATTTCGTAGGTCAACGAAGGAGGGAAGAACTTCTCCAGGAACTTTTCTTCCAAGGGAGCCCAGGTGGTGATGATTGGCTCCCTATCAAGAGAGTTGTACCAACTCAAGGCCCTTTCAGATAGAGTGAAGCGAAAAAGATGTAGCATTATTGCATCGAAGGCAACTCCGGCTTGCGGGACAAGTCGGCAAAGTGCCTTGAATCTCTTCAAGTGATCCATGCAGTCATCTCGAGAACTACCGGAGAATGAAATACCCTGCATGATTTGAATCCATTGTGTCCAGATCTCAAAATGGGGTATGTTGATGATGGGTGGCCGAACTGGGTGATTATCCTCATAGTTCTTTGGGACGGCATAGTCTCACAGTTGCTTGTTCCTAAGCTCTAACTGGGCAGCTTCATTTTTAGCTCGGATGTGAGCTTGTTCTTCAACTCGGATCTCTTCTTGAATCTGAGCACGAGTGTCAGCAATGAGTTGTGCTCTCTGAACGACTATGGCAGCGTTGACCCTTTCCATAACTAACACAGCTTGTCATTGATCTTCAACCATTTTCCTGGCTCTTTGGCGGTTGAGTCTAATGCGGCGGTGGAAGCTTCTCTCTACCTCAGAGTCGTACTCTAGATCATGGGAGAATCTGAGGTTATGAGATGGTTGCATACACATCTTCTACCTGAGTAGAGGAAGAAACACACTTGTCAGATAATGCGGAAGGTGTGATAAAATCAAGAATATATGGAGTAATGTTTAAACAAAAGTGAAAAAACCTAACCGACTAGCAAGATGGTAAATGAAATCAAAATGTTCCGTTGTCCCCGGCAACGGCGCCAATTTTTGATGGAGCTTCCACTCATGTGGAATTGCGTGCACCACTAGAAATCCTAAAGATGGTAAGTCTTTAAGTTTAGCCTTGCTTATACTAGATCTAGAACTCCACCCACGTATGCTAAGATACGTGGAAGTCTTATCGTAGTATAGTTAAGGGTCGAATCCACAGGACAACGGTCTTGTTGGGAGCAACAAGATGGAAAACGTTGGAATTTCACTTAATCTCTTAATAGTAGGTACTTAGATCAAAAGGTTGGTTTGGTTGTTTTTAAACTAAGAGCAAGTAAAGTAAAACAAAGAAGTAAATTTAAGGATGTCAACAATGATAGAAAACCACTAGGATGTGATCGGTTTTCACCGCCGCTACACACGGATCAAAACATGCAACATAAAACACAACCTGTAGAAAGAGCCCAGACAGTTAGTATCTTTGTAGATTTAGCTTCCTTTTGGATAGCTAACTATGAGGGGTGCGGGGATGTTGCAAAGTCAGCCATCCCCGAACGAATGGTCACCTACTTTGCATCATTCCCTTCGCAAAGTGAGTTTCTCGACTTACAAAGGACATACTTTCATACGTCAACTGATTCCATTTCATAGTATGGAAGTACAACATTGGTAGTGAGTTTACTCCACTTCTTGAAAAACACTCCTAGATACTGAAATAGATGCATGGTGGATACATGCATCAAGAACCAACATTCAATCAAGTTTCGAATATAGTAGTACAATCATAGACAAATCATACTAAAAGATAAAAGATAACACAAGTTGGTGATCAAGCAACAAGCATTCATTAAGCGATTGATGTTGAACTGAAAATAAAGAACTCTATATTGCAAACTATGGATTACATTACATGAAATGAAAACATGGGTAGCGGGGCTACTCCCCGCACCCTAGTGAAATAGACTACTCGCTCATGGCTAGGATAAAGAAGGAGGCGAGAAGAGAGAGAGAGAGAGCGTAATCCCCACAAAGGAGAGAGGAAAGTCAACCCCTTGGAGAGAGAGAGAGTGACGATCTTCAAACTTCACAGGTTGCTCGATGATGAGGTCTCCTCTTCCCACCTTCTTTGGCAAAGGGAGAGAGAGCAGCTTCAAGATGGAATGTGGATCTCAGACCGGCAGCCTTTGGGCGGAGGATGGAAGTTGGAATAGCTCTGGAGTCGTAGAGGTAGCCTCTGGGCATATGAAAACTTGATGCCTTGGGAGTACCCCTTGGGTCTTATTTATAGGCCTTAAGTGAAGTCCAAACGGTTTGGACAGTTTTGCATCCAAATGGTTTTGAAGACCGTTTGGACTTTGAAACCGTTTGGACTCTGAAACTATTTGGACCCCGAGACCGTTTGGACTCTAAAACCATTTGGACTCTAAAACTGTTTGTACCCCGAGACCATTTGGACTCTGAAACCGTTTGGACCCCAAGACCGTTTGGACTCCATACGGTCTTAGGACCGGTTGGCTTCATGCGGTCTTGGGACCGTGTGATTCCATGCGGTCTTGGGACCGTTTGGCTTCATGCGGTCTTGGGACCGTGTGACTCCATGAGGTCTTGGGACCGTGTGGCTTCATGCGGTCTTGGGACCGTTTGGCTTCATGCGGTTTTGGGACCGTGTGACTCCATGTGGTCTTGAGACCGTTTGGCCTCATGCGGTCTTGAGACCGGTTAAGTCTTTTTTTTGTGGGTCTTTTTCTGTTGGTAAAAAGGAGAAAAGTTAATCTAATAGTATATTTGCAATAAAAGAGGATATCTAGGGATTCCATCTAATTTATCTAAGAAAGAATGTGAGAAATTGAAGAAAAATACTAAGATAACATCACAAAATTGGAGGTTATCAATTTGTTATCCTATAGGAATGGGATGATGGTAATAACCTTTTGTATGGAAATGAGACAATATCATGTGGTGGTTTGATCAACTTTATGCTTAATATGCTTTATATCTTTCAACATTGCATTCTATCATTATTTTTGTAAAATCCTTTTAGGGTTTGTACATTGTAACTTGATTGATGCATTAAAAGATCGACAATTGGAAATAACTAATCAAGTAAAACCTTAATCATGTAGTTTCCCTAATACATATATCCATCTTCAATGTCAGGACTTGATAGATGGTGAATCGAGTAATTCCTAAGGGAAACTCAGAGCGCATATTGTTGAATATGTGGGTTGTGCTAGTTGAGGGTATATCCTTACATCCAAAATTATAGGTTATGGAGGATGATTGCAGTCATGCCTTAGAAGGAGAACAACTATAGTCTTATCTGAGTATATGATGTGATAGAGGATAGTTGTAGTTATGCATTAGATGTTTGAGTTTGTATACCCTGTTTACTAGTGTCATGCCAATATACCAAGGCAAACTACTCTATTTTGTAGTTGGACTCTAAATCTCACTACGGTGGACTTGGACTAACTGAGGGTGTGTGAGATCATGGGAGT
Organism: Alisma plantago-aquatica; assembly: GCA_963693085.1. Taxonomy (NCBI): domain Eukaryota; kingdom Viridiplantae; phylum Streptophyta; class Magnoliopsida; order Alismatales; family Alismataceae; genus Alisma; species Alisma plantago-aquatica. The sequence continues at coordinate 31,401,678 of OY856411.1, forward strand.
CTGACTCTTCTAGATCTTTTATGGCACTAATTTCAACTTAGAAGTGGCAGTTGGAGTACGATTGGTATGCCTCATCTTAAAGAGGCTTAAAAAATGATGTAATACAATCGTGTAGTATATATGGTTAGAGATTAACACGACTAATAGTGGTTGATGCCTTGCCTTGTTTCTTATACATTTTAGTTGAAAATGGTTATACACGTTCTTCATATTCCTTCTAAAGTATATGATGTTCTATTGATCAGTTGTAGTTTCTTAATCTACCTAATTTGTGTTGTCACATTTTAAATGTTTATTTAGTTGAATCACTCATAATGCTTAATTTTTTATAATCTATATGTGTTAAGAATAGTTGTTGGTGGAGTGTTATATCTCTCGCTCATATGTTGGTCTCACCCAGTCGGTTTCCACATCTTTTTAGGTGGCCGTCAATGATGTGGTAGAGATTGTGTAGTTGAATAAGAGCAGCAAGGAGATGAGTGAAAATAAAAGGTTGGATACGGTACTAGTGTTTTATAGTAGAGTCTTGTGTGTCATCCATGTACTCTCAGGTTTTGGATGGGATGTTTTGTGTTTGTACATCGATATGAGGTTTTAGTAGTATGCCATGTTTATACATGTATGGATAACATGTAATCTTATGTAACATGTTTGTGGTAGATGGCCATTGTACAACGATATAATACTCTCAGGTTTTGGATGGGATGTTTCACGTTTGTACATCAACACGAGGTTTTGGTAGTCTGCCATGTTTATACATGTATGGATAACATGTTATCTTATGTAACAGGTTTGTGGAAGATGGCCATTATATAGTGATATAATACCATTATGATACAATATGTGATACATGTGGCACAAATTTTTGGATCTTGATGTTTATGTTTTCACTTGAGATGGTTATATAAGATCAGTTTTAATTTACCATGTTGTGTGGTAATGTGTATAGTTAGTTGTTAGTTGTGTGCTTTGTTTTGAGTCATCTCATTCCTTTATCGGTGGATCATCACATGAAAGGTTGGTATCAGAGATTTAGGTTCGCTAAGTCTATAGGGGCATAGGACTAGGGTTTGTATCTATTCTTATGTTGTCCAATATATCTTATTGCAACTTCTACTTATATAGAAGGAGAAGGAGATATGTATGGAGAACATGAAGCACATGCAAAGAGTAGTGTTACTACACCAAAAGGTGGTGCTAAGAGGTAGGATAGGGTTGATGAAGTATAAGAAGTTCCTCAGATAGACCAATATACTATGGTCAATCTCGCTTTTCAATCCTTGTTTGGATAGCTTATGGACATGATTATGCAAATGGCAGATAGAGCCCCAACATGACAATGAAGGGTTGTTGTTCTCAATGCAGAATCCTACGATCTAGAAACCTTCAAGAGGTTGTGACGCATTGGAGCATTGGAGTATGTGGGTACGGTAGACCTCACATATGTTGATATGTGGTTTATCGAGCTGGAGAAGGCCTATAAGATCCTAAATATCCCTGAAGAGGCTAAGCTGAACCATGTGGTGTACCTTCTTAAGGGTAGTGTTGGCCATTGGTGGGCCATTGAGGATGAGAAGTGGCCTGGAGTACTAATCAATTGGGAGGAGTTTTCATGGGAGTTTGTTAGACGATACTTTATAGAGACATACTTGGATGAGAAGATCTCACATTGAGAAGATATAGCAAGGATCTATGACAATCAATTAGTATGAGGCGAACTTTATGGATTTTCTTAGGTTTTGTCCTCATATGGTTGTGACGGATAAGGAGAGGATTCAGAATTTTGAGAAGGGTTTGATCTTAGAGTTGATGACTACAATATCAACTTTGGAGAATAGGGAGAATTTTGTGATGTTTGTGGAGTCAGTGAGGTGGATAGAATGGTCAACAATGGAGAAGTGTGAAGTAAATGCTAAGAAGAGACCGACTCAGTTTTAGGGGCCGTGTTCTGGTGGCTTCAAGAATCGTATGTTATCATCACCTCAGTCACAGTAGATATTGGTTGTTAAGTATCAATGGTCATCGAAAAAAGGTAGAGGTCATAGCTTTTCACTGACAGGAGCTCATAGTGTGGCATTAGTGTCAGTTACAGGGCCATTTAGGCCATAGTTTCACATGAGGACCTATTATAGGTGTGGACTGTAAGGGCATCTGAGGATATTTTTTCCAATAAAGTATGAGGAGGTGACACAACAGATGAGACAGAGCTAGGGAGGGTCGCAAAAACATAAGTTCAACAGTGGAGGAGGCAGTGGACACGGATAGGCATCATAGGAAGGATCTTATGGGCATGCCAGAAGAGGACGGGGGCAGAAATAGGAAGTAGATCGATGCTACAACATGAGTCAACTAGAAGGAGTGATCAATCCACAAGTTGTGACACGTAAGATGGAAATACTTCATTTTGATTTTTCTTCTTCCTACTATATATCTATTTTGGTTGATCCGAGTGTGACACACTCTTTTATCTCTAGAGAAGTGATAGCTAGTTGTTCATTGCATGTTAGTAATAGATCTATTAGTCTTCCCTTAGAAAACCCTCTGGTTGGTTCCTATGAGTAGCGGGAGATGTGTCCATCATGTGTTCTTTCTTTCTCAGGATGTATCATTCGAGTAGACCTTTCACCACTTGACATGCATAGATTCAATGTGATCCTTGGAATGGATACCTTGGAGAAGTAGTGGGTGGTGTTGGATTGTAGTTCCAATATAGTGGCATTCTTTGACGGTAATGTTTTGTGGGTATTCTAATGAGATAAGAAGATTGTCCTGTTGTGCTTGGTGTCAGCAATGAAGGCAAAAAGGTTGATGAGATAGGGGTGTGAGTATTTCTTAGCGCATGTAGTAGATACCAAGGTGAGGAGTCCTAGTATCTAGGAGGTGTTAGTGGTTTTCGAGTTTGAAGATGTGTTTCTTGATGAGTTTCCTGATGTTCCCCCTCCTAGAGAGATTGATTGTGAGATCAATTTGGTTCATGGTACTCAGCTGATAGCACAGTCATCGTACAGGATGGCACCAGCTGAGATGTAGTAGTTGAACCAGTAGATGTAGGAGCTGCTAGAGAAGGGCTTTATCATACTGAGAACTTCTCCTTGGAGTTCTCCTGTGTTGCTTGTTAAGAAGAAGAACAGATCTACAAGGTTGTGCATCAACTACCCACAGTTGAACAAAATGACAACCAAGAACAAGTACCATTTGTCGAGGATAGATGATATATTTGATCATTTGAGAGGAGTTTCACTCTTTTGCAAGATTGACCTTAGGTCAGGATACATCAGTTTTGGATCAACATGGATGACATACCAAAGTCATATTTTAGGACAAGGTATGGTCAGTACGAGTTTGTGGTTATGTCGTTTGGGCTAACCAGTGCACTGAAAGATTCATGGATATGATGAACATGGTGTTATAGCCTTTTCTAGATCAATTCGTTATTGTGTTCATCAGTGAAATCCCGATATACTCCTGAGACCGTCAACAACATGAGAAACATCTACAGGAGGTGTTGACCTTGTTGAGATAGAAAAAGTTGTATGCTAAGTTTAATAAGTGTGAGTTATGGCTATAGGAGGTGTCTTTCCTTGGGAACGTGATATTTTCTAGCGGATTTTGTGTAAACCTGAAGAAAGTGGAGTCAATGCTAAAGTGGGAGCTACCTAACACAATGATGAATGTTCATAGTTTCCTATGTTTGGCAAGATACTGTAAGAGGTTTATCAAGAACATTAGTATAATGTCATTACCCCTAATGAAGTTGAAAATAAAAGGTGTACCATTTGTCTTGGATGACAGATGCCAGTGTTCTTTCTAGATTTTGAAAGACAAGTTGACCAATGCACCAATGTTGGTTTTGCCAGAGTAATGAAAAGGCTATATCATCTTCTATGATGTGTTGAAGAATGGTTTGAGTTGTATGCTGATGTAGGATAAGAACATTATTTCTTTTGCTTTGAATAGATTAAGAAACATGAGAAGAACTACCCAATGCAGGATCTAGAGCTTGGAGTTGTGGTCCATGCTATAAGGATTTAGAGACACTACATTTAGGGGGAAAAGTGTCAGATCTTCCCAAACCACAAGAACCTCTAGTACATCTTCTCAAAGTAGGAGTTGAACATATGGTAGTGATGATGGATGGAGTTGATCTAGGACTATGATTGCACCATAGAATTCCATACAAGGAAGGAAAATCTGGTGTCAAATGCTTTGAGCAGGAAGTCTTCTTCATCATCATCTACAAAGAAGGCACAATTGTGTTCTTTGATGTTCCATAAGCGAGACATTTTGGTGTCCCTTTTCTAGATGAATGTGAAGTTGGAGGTATCCTAGTTGCACAGTTACCGGTGAATCCCATGTTAAGATAGTAGATCAGATATGCACAACAGGGTGATACTATGATACAAAAGATCTTATCAGAGTTGGATAGCGAGCAGAGTGATGGATTCCATGAGATAGAGGATGGTATATTGTGTTTCAATGGTAGGGAAGTGGTTCCAGATGTGAATGGCTTGAGGAAATTGGTTCCTGAAGAGGCTCACTCTTTTATGTATGCTATGCATCTGGGCAGTACCAAGATGTACCACAATATAAAAGATCATTATTGGTGGACTGGTTTGAAGCTTGATGTGGTAGGTGTAACATCCCTGACCTGGGTTATGAGTTAACCCTAGGTGTTTTGCATAAATATGTAATTAAATCCTTGTGATTATCTTTTGGCATATAATTAAGTTCCTAAGAAACATACATTTTCATTCCTGTCCCTTTTAAACAATGATTGTAGTATTGTTTGGTAATACAGAGACCTATGTGCAAATTACCCAGATAAGGGGTTTAACTTGCAAACTTCACAAGTTAAGATGTTCCTCTGATGATGAGACATCTTATGAGTGGATATGATGAGGTATGATGGATTTCCCAAGCCTGGGCATCAAGATGCAGCCTGTGGAATGATCCTTGTTCTTAAAAAAAAAAACCTAATTTGGATTAAAAGTGCAATTTACCCAAATGAGGGGTGCAACTTATAAAATACACCATCTAGAACATCTTTTATGACTTTTGACATCATGTAGAGTAATAATGATGAGGGGGGCACTTCCTTTGAATAATCATATAATAAGGAACACCTTTGTAATTATGGATCTGCATGGGCCGAAGCCCACCCCCTCTCCAAACTGGTGCCAGAGCCCGGATGACCTAAGAGGTTGGTAAATACAGCTGACCCGAGCAGATTCGAACCAGCGACCCTTCGTGAGGGGCGCACTGGCTTGACCGCCCGGGCTACGCTGGCCGGGTAACACCTTTGTAATTAAATCATCAAGATGTAAGTAAGGAGACCCTTATGTACATATGTACCTTAGTGATAAGTTGACCTTCCTTGCCTTTAGTTCTTATTTTTAGAAGGATTTTAACCTTAGAAAAGAAGAGGAGGGACGTGCCTAAAAGAAAGGAAGGACCTAGTTGTGAAAAGGAGAAACTAGTTGTCCTTATGTTGGAAATGACCCCAAGATATATATACACCCTTCCTTTGTTTGAAAAGGAACGTTTCCTTCACTTCCTTTCTTATTTCCTTTCTTAGACCGACTTAGGACAGAGCTCTGGAGAAGAGGAGAATGGCCAAGCAGTTCTAGGTAATCTTTGATCATCATCTTGCTCAAATTCATGGAGGATATCATGTTACAAGGTTGGGTTGCTAGTTTTCTTACTTAGCTTTCTCGTTCTAGCCATCTTTTCCCAACCTTTCCTTGGAGAAACACCCTTGGCTGACCTGTGTATCTCAAGACACCATTAAAGACTTGAAGCTTGGAAGGTTGGAGCTCAAGGAATGACCTTAAGGCGGGTTTTATAATTCTAAACCTTTTGCTTTGTTATGCATACTTTTATTCGTGCAAATAATAGTTGGTTCTTCTTTTCCCCCATCCTTCTTTGCACCCTTGCAAGCTTTTTCGTGAAGATCAGACCTTTGTTTCAAGGTTGAATACAAGGGGCGTTAATACCTATGTTGGTCCTTATCCAACTTTACTAAACGATCTTGGACCAATAGGTCAAACGATCTCACACTCGTTTCAATCCAAACGAGTTCAATAGGTCGGTTTGGCCAAACGGGTTCCAACCCATTTGAGGGCGTTGACCAAGCATTGACCATTTGGGTTTTCTGTTCACAATTATGTAGGATAATGACTCACCAAATTTGAGGGGTTAACTCCAAAGGAATCATAGGTTGAAGGCCAATCAATTAGGCAATCGAATTAAATTAAGTGCTGTTTTCTAAACTGATTAACTTGAATCTTTGGGCAAACGGGTTCCAACCCATTTTAAGGAGTTGACCAAGCGTTGACCATTTGGGATTCCTGTTCATAATATATTGATTTTCATTTCTACCAGGAATCATGATCTAATTCCTAACCAATTAAGAGTTGAAGGCATTTCAACACCCTAACCCTAATCGAGTTAAATTTGCTGATTTTTATATAGATTTTGATGAGTGTTGGGTTGAAGGACCCAAACGAGTTCCAACCTGTTTGGGGGTTCATACAAACGATCTCACACTCGTTTAGTGACACCCCAAGACCGTTTGGAGGTCTAGGGTTAAAGAAATTTGATGGTTTGAGGGTCCAATCACAAGATATTGATAAATTGATGAAAAGTGCTGATTTGTAATTTAATTAGGACTCAACCCTTATCAAATCAACTTAATTTTTGGTCAAACTTTGGGCAAACGGTCTAAAGACCGTTTGGAGATCATCCAAACGATCTCAAGACCGTTTGGGCAAAGTTTGAGCCCAATTGGAGTTCAATTGATAGGTTCAACCTTGTTTTGATTCACATTATTGGAAATTGATGATTAGCCGATTGGAAACCCTAATTGAGTTAGACTTAACCCTAATTGGCTTTCAATTTAGGGTCACATTGGAGTCCATTTGTTTGAGGCTCATCCTAATTGACTCAATTTATAATTGGTTATCATGGCTTTGGCCAATTAAAGGCTTCAACATAAGAAACCCTATTCAAACATAACCTATGTGTCACCTTTATGTTCATGCGGTTTGAACCCAAGTTAGTCCACACTCGTTTGAGTCCAAATGAGTCCACACTCATTTGAGTCCAAATGAGTCCACACTCGTTTGAGTCCAAATGAGTCCACACTCGTTTGAGTCCAAACGAGTCCACACTCGTTTAAGCCCAAACGAGTCCACACTCGTTTGACCTCAAACGGGTTCACACTCGTTTGAACTCAAACGGGTTCACACCCGTTTTGACTCAATTGGGTTCACACCCGTTTAGACTTCAAGTGGGTCCACACTCGTTTAAGGCTCAAATGGGTCCAAGGTCGTTTGATTTTAAATGAGTTCAAGGTCGTTTAAGAATTAAATGAGTTGAAGGTTGAAGGTTAAACCCTAAACCAATTGGAGACCTTCAAGGTAGATTATACTTAATCACTTGAAAGTGTAAAAGGTTCAATGATGATCTAATCTAAACACTAATGGTAACCTAAGATGTTAAGGGACTAAGTGGCTAATGAATTTACCCATGATGATGGTCAATGGGTAAATTACCAAAATGCCCCTAAAAGGTTCAATTGAGTGATACCTTGTTTTAATCAAACCCTAATCACATGAGAGTGATGAGTTGACTTGTGTTAATCAATGAGAACTTAACCCAACCTAATCTAGAGTGGTGTAATCACTATCTACTAGTTAGAGGAGAGAGAAAGTACCAATTATAATGGAAACTCAAGTAAAATACCTTCAATATACATGGATGTGCAGGATTAGGTATGATCCACCTATGTGAGATCATGGAAACCCTAATTATGACAATTGATGAATCTTAATCTTATCTGAGGTCTTTAATGATGATGTTTCTCATACATGAGAATGTTATGAGATCATTTCATCATGTAATGTGAATAGTAAACCCTAATTCTAGGGTGATGACATGTAATGTGAATAGTAAACCCTAATTCTAGGGTGATGACATGTAATGTGAATAGTAAACCCTAATTCTAGGGTGATGACATGTAATGTGAATAGTAAACACTAATTCTAGGGTGATGACATGTAATGTGAATAGTAAACCCTAATTCTAGGGTGATAACATGTAATATGGATAGTAAACCCTAATTGATGAAAACCAGGGAAACCTAGCTCTTGTATGAGTAGAGAGATACAACTTCTTTAGATAAGTTATTTACTGTTATCAGTTGATTTAACCATGCAGGTTCCTTTAAGAGGATGATCATATCCAGGTATGGATGATGATTCTATATTCATTGAAAGCATGTTGTTAGCTTTATGAATAGTGATATATCTTGATGCCTTGTTAATAGCATCTTATGAGATTAATAGGCTGTGAGAGCCATGAATACCATCAAGGTCATGCTTTAAGAGATGACTTGTGATGAGAATATTCAGAAATGATAATTGATGAGAGTTAGGCTTGTTACATTTAGTATTCTTCCTTCATAGCTGCTATGCTAATGATTAATGTTTGAAAACATGTATGATGATAAAAGAATACTGAAATGTACCTAAATAATCAAGTATAATTATTTCATGTAAAGCCCTGATCATAGATCCATCATTGTCAGAGACCAAATGATGGTGAAATAGGTTTTCCTAAGGGAACTCCTGGAGCACATACTTTTGAGTATGTGGGGTATATGGATGTGTAAAACCTTACATTCTAGTGAATGATTTGATGTAGATGTATCTTAAATCCTTCAACCCTTTCACTATGTGTTTATGCCGGGGTGATGTAACACTAATCTCCCGAGGAAATCTTTTATACCGCATCGATGAGAGATAAACAAGAAATCTTTTGATGGCAAAGAGAGTACAGAATGCCACTGTGACTCTAATAGCGAAGTACCAGAATACCCTGGTAAGCTATTGTAGCAGAGACACTAAATGCCCTGCATGTTGATCCTCATACTAACTGAGGAAGATGAGGTCATAAGAATCCGACTCTTTTGATGACCTATGTATGATACCGATGCGACTTAATAGTGATCGGTTGGAGTATGAGCGGTATACCTGATCTCCGCAGGGCATAATGATGTTTGTAAAACATAATCAACCGCGTAGCATATCTGCTTAAGTTGAACCACGAAATACATTAGTTGATGATATATTACTTAGTATACATGTTTTTCATATTCCTTAAATGTTGTTGTTCTAATTGATAACAATCTGCTGTTGATTACCTTAGAGCTTTTATTGCCTATGTTATTCTTGGTTGGCATAATAAAGCTTATGGCAGAGAATTATAACTCTCGCTGGGACAATTATTTAAAATTGTCTCACCCTGTAGGTTTCAACTTTTTAGGTGGTCTTCGAGGACGAAGGAACCAATCTACAGATGATCAGAATTAGCAGCAGTAGCACCAGGAGCAGCAGTGACTTCAGGTGGAAACACTGTGCTGTCTAGTCTTGTAGTCAGAATAGTCTTATCTCGTCTCTATACACTCAGGTCCTAGGAGTTTGTTGTTCTGAGGATTTTGAAATCTTGAGATTTTGTATCCAGTTGTATATAATCACTCATGAAGTGATCTAACAGAGATGTAATATGTTTAACTTGTTTCTTATAAAAGGAGTTTCATGATTTCAAGATCTTGTCTCAAAAAGTTTTAATTTCCGGTGATTTTCGTATTTCGCTGTTAATCGAATCGCTTCCGTTGAGTTTAATCGTGTTTATCTCAGGTTTCGGAGATCAGAGCCCACAATTAAGTGGTATCAGAGCTCTAGGTTCGCTGAGTCTATAGAGACATAGGACTTAGAGTGTCAAGTCTATCCTTAGTACTTCTTTCTTATCTAATAGAGTCTTCTGCTCCTCAGGAGAAGAAGATAATTAAGGATGTCTGGACCACAGGAGGAGTACGAGGCCGAAAGTAGTGTTGCTGCACCTCAAGAAGGTGCAAGGAACCTATAAATAGAGCAACCTGCACTTGAGCCACCCGTGGAGCCACCTTAGTTTGACCCAGCTGACATGGGAAACCCAGCTGTTCAAACTATGTTCGGGCAGTTTATGACTGCTATGACACACATCACCGACAGGATGCCCATGCCTGCACCTAGGGCACCTGCCCAGCCTGAAGGACAAGGTATCGGTAAGACATTCGAGCGACTTCGTCGTGTCGAAGCAGCTCGAGGACGTGGACAAGCGTCTCAAGCTGGATCATCAACACCACCTCAACACCAGGCGACAGCGAGGTTCTATGCTATGAACCCACCAGATGCAGTGGTCAATCCACGGGTAGTGGCAGGTCAGATGGAACTTTTATATTCTGATATGTCTAAATCCTGTGTTGTATCTGTTCTGATTGACCCGGGTGCTACACACTCCTTTATCACTCGGAGAGTGATTCGTAACTGCAATATAACAGTTAGACATAGGGCAAATAGTTTGTTGCTTGAGACTCCGTTGAGAGGGTTTGTTGTGTTGCAGGAGGTATGCTCTCCCTGTAAGCTCTTCTTTTCTAACCATCGCATTCAAGTGGATCTTATACCACTTGAGATGCAAGGATTTGATATAATTCTTGGGATGGATACCTTAGAAAGGTATAGGGTTGTCTTGGATTGTGAATCCAAGTAGGCTGTGTTTGCTGATGAAAGCAACACATGGTTCTTTCAAGGAGAGAGAAAGATTCTACCCACCTGTCTTATGTCAGCAATTGTTGCTGATAAGTTGATGAGGCAAGGATGTTATGCATTCTTGGCCCATGTGGTAGATACTACCATGGAGAGTCCTAACCCTGTTGAAGTTCTTGTAGTCAGGGAATTTGAAGATGTATTTCCTGAAGAACTTCCAGGTGTGCCACCGCCTCCGGAAATTGATTTTGAAATCAAATTTAATCCCAGATACACAACCTATAGCCCAAACACCGTATAGGATGGCGCCTGCTGAGATGGCAGAACTCAAGAAGAAGCTTCAAGAGTTGCTTGAGAAGGGTTTCATCCGACCGAGCACTTCACCCTGGGGTGCTCCAGTTTTGTTTGTTAAAAAGAAAGACAGGTCAATGTGGTTGTGCATTGATTACATACAACTAAATAAAGTAACAATAAAGAATAAGTACCCGTTGTCGAGGATTGATGATCTTTTTTACCAGTTGTGTGGTGCAACAGTCTTCTCAAAGATAGACTTGAGGTCTAGATATCATCAACTCCGTATTAAGGATAGTGACATATCCAAGTCTGCCTTTAGGACACGATATGGTCACTATGAGTTCACGGTTATGTCGTTTGGACTAACTAATGCACCAGCTGCATTCATGGAACTCATGAATAGAGTTTTTTGACCTTTCCTCTATCAGTGTGTTGTCGTCTTCATAGATGACATTCTGATTTATAGTAAGGATGCTCAGCAGCATGAACAGCATCTCCGATAGTCTCTAACTCTGCTAAGAAAACATAAGCTATATGCTAAGTTTAGCTAGTGTGAATTCTGGTTGCCGTAAGTATCTTTTCTTGGACATGTGATATCTGCCTCGGGTATTCATGTTGACCCTACAAAGGTAGAATCTGTTCTACAGTGGGAACATCCGAAGACACCAACAGAGATTCGAAGTTTCTTGGGATTAGCTGGTTATTATCGAAGGTTTATTAAGAATTTCAGTTCTATAGCCTTACCCTTAACCAAGTTAACCCGGAAAGATGTTCTTTTTTCCTGGAGTGATAAGTGTCAATAGTCCTTTCAACTATTAAAGGAGAGATTGACAAGTGCACATGTGCTTGTGTTACCTGAGCAAGGAAAAGGATACATAATTTTCTGTGATGCCTCCAAGAAGGGACTCGGATGCGTGTTGATGCAGGATAAGCAAGTGATTTCTTTTGCTTCACGACAGCTTAAGAAACACGAAGAGAATTATCCGACACACGATCTGGAATTAGCTGCTGTGGTTCATGCCCTGAAAATCTGGAGACATTATCTCTACGGAGAGACATTCCAGATTTTCACAGATCACAAAAATCTTAAGTATATCTTCTCTCAGCATGAGCTTAACATGAGGCAACGTCGCTGGATGGAGTTAATCAAGGATTATGATTTTACAATAGATTACCATCCAAGAAAGGCCAATGTAGTTGCAGATGCCTTGAGTAGGAAATCAGCAACATCATCCTCTGATAGGGCACCATTAAACTCTTTAGTATGCCCTAGGAGAGATATGCTTATCTCCTTAAGGCAAGACAATGTACAGATGAAGGTGTCATGGATTTTTGGGTTGTTGGCTGAGATGCATATCAAACCCACCATAAGAGAGCAGATTAAGGAGGCACAGCAAGTTGATGTTGCAGTTCAGAAGATCAGATCTGAGTATGGTGATGAGAAGCGAGAAGGTTTTCATGAATCAGATGATCAAGAGGCATGCTATCATGGGAGGATGATAGTACCAGATGTAGATAACCTGAGGAAGTTAGTCCTGGAAGAAGATCATTCTTTAATGTATGCTATGCATCCAGGAAGCACCAAGATGTATCGAAACTTGAAAAATATGTATTGGTGGCCTGGGATGAAGAAGGACGTAGCTGAGTTTGTTCTGAGGTGTCCAGTGTGTCAGCAAGTTAAAGCTGAACACCAGAAGCCTGCAGGAACAATGCAACCTTTACCCATACCACAGTGGAAGTGGGATCATGTAACCATGGACTTTGTTGTTGGTCTACCTAGAACAAACAAAGGACATGATTCCATTTGGGTAATTGTTGATAGGTTGACTAAGACAGCGCATTTCTTACCTGTCAAAACAACCTATTCTGCGAAGAGGTTATCACAGTTGTATGTTCAAGAGATAGTGTGTTTGCACGGAGTTCCTGTCACTATAGTTTCTGACATAGGTCCCCAATTTACAAGTCGTTTTTGGGAGCAGTTACACAGAGCCTTAGGCACCAAGTTAAGGTTTAGTACAGCCTTTCATCCATAAACTGATGGACAGTCAGAAAGGACTATACAGACCTTGGAAGACCTGTTGAGAGCATGTGTTCTCCAGTTTACAGGGAGTTGGGATATGCACCTAAGCCTAATAGAGTTTGCCTATAACAAAAGCTATCAACATAGTATTGATATGGCACCTTATGAGGCTTTATATGGTAGACATTGTAGGTCACCCTTGTGTTGGTATGAGACTGGTGAGCATCAGTTGTTAGGTCCTGATCTTGTGCAGCAGACTAAGGAGAAGATTAAAGTAATACAACAACAGATTAAGACTGCACAGGATAGGCAGAAATCTTATGTTGATAAACGTCGTAGACCGTTAGAGTTCCAGGTTGGAGACAGAGTGTATCTCAAGGTCTCACCTTGGAAAGGAGTCCTTCACTTTGGAAGGAAAGGGAAGTTAGCTCCTAGATTTGTGGGGCCTTATCCAATCATTGAACGAGTTGGAAGGGTAGCTTATAGACTAGAGTTACCACCAGAGTTGCAGAGGCTACACCCTGTGTTTCACATTTCTATGTTAAGGAAATGTCATCCTGATACCGATTCAGTTCTACAACCTATGGAAGTAGAATTGAATGATGATATAACTTATGAGGAAGGACCAGTGTCAATCCTTGACAACAGAATTAAAAAGTTAAAGAAGAAAGATATAAACCTTGTGAAAGTCCTATGGAACCACCGTGGTGTTGAAGAAGCCACTTGGGAACTAGAGGATGAGATGAGAAAGAAGTACCCTGCTCTTTTCTTCTAATATGTATTATTGATTTCGAGGACGAAATCCTTGTAAGGGGTGGATAATTTGTAACATCCCTGACCTGGGTTATGAGTTAACCCTAGGTGTTTTGCCTAAATATGTAATTAAATCATTTTGATTATCTTTTGGCATGTAATTAAGTTCCTAAGGAACATACATTTTCATTCTTGTCCCTTTTAAACAATGATTGTAGTATTGTTTGGTAATACAGAGACCTATGTGCAAATTACCCAGATAACGGGTTTAACTTGCAAACTTCACAAGTTAAGATGTTCCTCTGATGATGAGACATCTTATGAGTGGATATGATGAGGTATGATGGATTTCCCAAGCCTGGGCATCAAGATGCAGCCTGTGGAATGATCCTTGTGCTTAAAAAAAAATCTAATTTGGATTAAAAGTGCAATTTACCCAAATGAGGGGTGCAACTTATAAAATACACCATCTAGAACATCTTTTATGACTTTTAACATCATGTAGAGTAATAATGATGAGGGGGGCACTTCCTTTGAATAATCATATAATAAGGAACACCTTTGTAATTAAATCATCAAGATGTAAGTAAGGAGACCCTTATGTACATATGTACCTTAGTGATAAGTTGACCTTCCTTGCCTTTAGTTCTTGGTTTTAGAAGGAGTTTTACCTTAGAAAAGAAGAGGAGGTACGTGCCTAAAAGAAAGGAAGGACCTAGTTGTGAAAAGGAGAAACTAGTTGTCCTTATGTTGGAAATGACCCCAAGATATATATACACCCTTCCTTTGTTTGTAAAGGAACGTTTCCTTCACTTCCTTTCTTATTTCCTTGCTTAGACCGACTTAGAAAAGAGATCTGGAGAAGAGGAGAACGGACAAGCAGTTCTAGGTAATCTTTTATCATCATCTTTCTCAAATTCATGGAGGATATCATGTTACAAGGTTGGGTTGCTAGTTTTCTTACTTAGCTTTCTCGTTCTAGCCATCTTTTCCCAACCTTTCCTGGAGAAACACCCTTGGCTGACCTGTGGAGCTCAAGACACCATTAAAGACTTGAAGCTTGGAAGCTTGGAGCTCAAGGAATGACCTTAAGGCGGGTTTTATAATTCTAAACCTTTTGCTTTGTTATGCATACTTTTATTCATGCAAATATTAGTTGGTTCTTCTTTTCCCCCATCCTTCTTTGCACTCTTGCAAGCTTTTTTGTGAAGAACAGACCTTGGTTTCAAGGTTGAAGACAAGGGGCGTTAATACCTATGTTGTTCCTTATCCAACTTTACTAAACGATCTTAGACCAATAGGTCAAACGATCTCACACTCGTTTCAATCCAAACGGGTTCAATAGGTCAGTTTGGCCAAACGGGTTCCAACCCATTTGAGGGCGTTGACCAAGTGTTGACCGTTTGGGTTTTCTGTTCACAATTATGTAGGCTAATGACTCACCAAATTTTAGGGGTTAACTCCAAAGGAATCGTAGGTTGAAGGCCAATCAATTAGGCAATCGAATTAAATTAAGTGATGTTTTCTAAACTTATTAACTTGAATCTTTGGGCAAACGGGTTCCAACCCATTTGAAGGAGTTGACCAAGCATTGACCGTTTGGGATTCCTGTTCATAATATATTGAATTTCATTTCTACCAAGAAACATGATCTAATTCCTAGCCAATTAGGAGTTGAAGGCATTTCAACACCCTAACCCTAATCGAGTTAAATTTGCTGATGTTTATATAGATTTTGATGAGTGTTGGGTTGAAGGACCCAAACGAGTTCCAACCCATTTGGGGGTTCATCCAAACGATCTCACACTCGTTTAGTGACACCCCAAGACCGTTTGGAGGTCTAGGGTTAAAGAAATTTGATGGTTTCAGGGTCCAATCACAAGATATTGATAAATTGATGAAAAGTGCTGATTTGTAATTTAATTAGGACTCAACCCTTATCAAATCAACTTAACCTTTGGTCAAACTTTGGGCAAACGGTCTCAAGACGGTTTTGAGATCATCCAAATGATCTCAAGACCGTTTGGGCCAAGTTTCAGCCCAATTGGAGTTCAATTGATAGCTTCAACCTTGTTTTGATTCACATTATTGGAAATTGATGATTAGTCGATTGGAAACCCTAATTGAGTTAGACTTAACCCAAATTGGCTTTCTATTTAGGGTCACATTGGAGTCCATTTGTTTGAGGCTCATCCTAATTGACTCAATTTATAAATGGTTATCATGGCTTTGGCCAATTAAAGGCTTCAACATAAGAAACCCTATTCAAACATAACCTATCTGTCACCTTTATGTTCATGCGGTTTGAACCCAAGTTAGTCCACACTCATTTGAGTCCAAATGAGTCCACACTCGTTTGAGTCCAAACGAATCCACACTCGTTTGAGTCCAAATGAGTCCACACTCGTTTGAGTCCAAACAAGTCCACACTCGTTTAAGCCCAAATGAGTCCACACTTGTTTGATCTCAAACGGGTTCACACTCGTTTGAACTCAAACGGGTTCACACCCGTTTAGACTCAATTGGGTTCACACCCGTTTAGACTTCAAGTGGGTCCACACTCTTTTAAGGCTCAAATGGGTCCAAGGTTGTTTGAGGTTAAACGAGTTCAAGGTCGTCTAAGAATTAAATGAGTTGAAGGTTGAAGGTTAAACCCTAAACCAATTGGAGACCTTCAAGGTTGATTATACTTAATCACTTGAAAGTGTAAAAGGTTCAATGATGATCTAATCTAAACACTAATGGTAACCTAAGATGTTAAGGGACTAAGTGGCTAATGAATTGACCCATGATGATGGTCAATGGGTAAATTACCAAAATGCCCCTAAAAGGTTCAATTGAGTGATACCTTGTTTTAATCAAGCCCTAATCACATGATAGTGATGAGTTGACTTGTGTTAATCAATGATAACTTAACCCAACCTAATCTAGAGTGGTGTAATCACTATCTACTAGTTATAGGAGAGAGAAAGTACCAATCATGATGGAAACTCAAGTAAAATACCTTCAATATACATGGATGTGCAGGATTAGGTATGATCCACCTATGTGAGATCATGGAAACCCTAATTATGACAATTGATGAATCTTAATCTTATCTGAGGTCTTTAATGATGATGTTTCTCATACATGAGAATGTTATGAGATCATTTCATCATGTAATGTGAATAGTAAACCCTAATTCTAGGGTGATGACATGTAATGTGAATAGTTAACCCTAATTCTAGGGTGATGATATGTAATGTGAATAGTAAACCCTAATTCTAGGGTGATGACATGTAATGTGAATAGTAAACCCTAATTCTAGGGTGATGATATGTAATGTGAATAGTAAACCCTAATTCTAGGGTGATAACATGTAATATGAATAGTAAACCCTAATTGATGAAAACCAGGGAAACCTAGCTCTTGTATGAGTAGAGAGATACAACTTCTTTAGATAAGTTATTTACTGTTATCAGTTGATTTAACCATGCAGGTTCCTTTAAGAGGATGATCATATCCAGGTATGGATGATGATTCTATATTCATTGAAAGCATGTTGTTAGCTTTATGAATAGTGATATATCCTGATGCCTTGTTAATAACATCTTATGAGATTAATAGGCTGTGAGAGCCATGAATACCATCAAGGTCATGCTTTAAGAGATGACTTGTGATGAGAATATTGAGAAATGATAATTGATGAGAGTTAGGCTTGTTACATTTAGTATTCTTCCTTCATAGCTGCTATGCTAATGATTAATGTTTGAAAACATGTATGATGATAAAAGAATACTGAAATGTACCTAACTAATCAAGTATAATTATTTCATGTAAAGCCTTGATCATAGATCCATCATTGTTAGAGACCAAATGATGGTGAAACAGGTTTTCCTAAGGGAACTCCTGGAGCACATACTTTTGAGTATGTGGGGTATATGGATGTGTAAAACCTTATATCCTAGTGAATGATTTGATGTAGATGTATCTTAAATCTGTCAACCCTTTCACTATGTGTTTATGTCGGGGTGATGTAACACTAATCTCCTGAGGAAATCTTTTATACCGCATCGATGAGAGATAAACAAGAAATCTTTCGATGGCGAAGAGAGTACAGAATGCCACTGTGACTCTAATAGCGAAGTACCAGAATACCCTGGTAAGCTATTGTAGCAGAGACACTAAATGTCCTGCATGTTGATCCTCATACTGACTGAGGAAGATGAGGTCATAAGAATCTGGCTCTTTTGATGACCTATGTATGATACCTATGCGACTTAATAGTGATCGGTTGGAGTATGAGCGGTATACCTCATCTCCGCAGGGCATAATGATGTTTTTAAAACATAATCAACCGCGTAGCATATCTGCTTAAGTTGAACCACGAAATACATTGGTTGATGATATATTACTTAGTATACATGTTTTTCATATTCCTTAAATGTTGTTGTTCTAATTGATAACAATCTGCTGCTGATTACCTTAGAGCTTTTATTGCCTATGTTATTCTTGGTTGCCATAATAAAGCTTCTGGCGGAGAATTATAACTCTCACTGGGACAATTATTTAAAATTGTCTCACCCCGTAGGTTTCAACTTTTTAGGTGGTCGTCGAGGACGAAGGAACCAATCTACAGGTGATCAGAATTAATAGCAGTAGCACCAGGAGCAGTAGTGACTTCAGGTGGAAACACTGTGCTGTCTAGTCTTGTAGTCAGAATAGTCTTATGTCATCTCTGTACACTCAAGTCCTAGGAGTTTGTTGATCTGAGGATTTTGAAATCTTGAGATTTTGTATCCGACTGTATATAATCACTCATGAAGTGATCTAACAGAGATGTAATATGTTTACCTTGTTTCTTATTAAAGAAGTTTCATGATTTCAAGATCTTGTCTCAAAAAGTTTTAATTTCCGGTGATTTTCGGATTCCGTTGTTAATCGAATCGCTTCCGCTGAGTTTAATCGTGTTTATCTCGGGTTTCAGAGATCAGAGCCCACACCAGGGTTTGTGGAAAAGTGTCCAATGTGTCAATAGGTTAAGGTCGATCATTATAAACATGTAGGTAATTTGTAACCATTACCTATACTGCAATGGAAATGGGATCATACGGTGATGGACTTTGTGGTTGGCCTTCCTAGGATGGCCAAAGGTCATGATTCCATTTGGGTGATAGTTGACAGGTTGACCAAGTCAGTGCACTTCCTTCCTGTCAAGACAATATAAACAACATAGAAACTTGCACAAATATATGTTGTTGAGATAGTCCATTTGCATAGTATTCCAATGATGATAGTGTCTAACAAAGGTCCTCAATTTACCAGTCTCTTTTGGAAGTGTATGCATACATTGATAAGTAAATAGTTGAGATTCAATATAGAATTTCACCCACGGATAGGGACAGTCTGAGAGGACTATTCAGACCCTGGAGGATCTATTAAGATCTTGTGTTCTACAATTTTTGGGTAGTTGGTAAGTGCACCTCAGTTTGATAGTTCTTTCTTATAACAATAGCTATCAGAGGAGTATCGATACAGAACCTTATGAGGATTTGTATGGGAGACATTATAGATCTCCTTTATGTTAGTATGAGATGGGAAAATATCATCTTTTGGGTCCTGAGCTTGTACAACATACTGTAGAGAAGGTTAGAGTGATTCAATAGTAGCTGAAGGCATCCCATGACAGGTAGAAGTCGTACATTGATAATCATCAGAGTCCTTTGGAGTTTCAAGTGGAAGATAGGATGTATCTTAAGGTCTCTCCTTAGAAAGGTGTGTTGAGATTAGGGAAGAAGGGTAAGTTGATTCCCATGTTTATGGGACCTTACCCTATGGTGTCACATGTTGGGAAGGTGGCCTATAGGTTGGAGTTACCAACTAAGTTGCACAAGTTGCATCTAGTCTTCCATGTTTCTATGTTGATGAAGTTTCACCCAGATACCAAGTAGGTGTTGCAGTTGGTAGAGGTTGAGTTGGCGGAGGATGTGTCATATGTGGAGGGTCTTGCGTTGATCCTTGATAGAAGGGTGATCAAAGATTAAGAAGAAGGATATAGTGTTGTTTAAGGTTTTTTGGCATCATTGTGGTGTGGAGGAAGTCACGTGAGAGTTGGAAGACGAGATGCGTAGGAAGAATCTATGTCTTCTTACGTAGGATTTTGGGGGCGAAATCCTTGTTAGGGGTTTATGGTTGTAAGACCCCTGACCATAGATTTTGGCTAATATTGTTTTCTTAGCATAATAAGATTATTTAAAACCTTAATTTAATATTTTTAGGTTCTTTAAAAACACATGACATGTGTATGTCTTCAGTTTGATCCTGTTTGGATGATGTTTGAGCTAGTTATGCTACATGTGTGCTTGTTTTGGACATAATTGCAATTTACCATGCATGGGGTTTATCTTGCAATTTGTCACATGTTGGATGTTCCTCCTACATTTTATCATCATGAGAGAGAGAATGGTTCTTAGGGGTGCCTTGTTGTACCTTGGATGTTGAGGTGGCATCAGGAGGAGATGATTAGGGTTTGCTTTGGTTCCTTGTGTAGAACGTTCGCCTTGCATGAGTGTTGACCATTTGTGTTGGTTTTTAACGACCCACCTTGTTGTTTCCTTAACCTTGATATTAGTGGTCGATGAGTTTTGTAGGTGTCTTGTTTCTCTTCGACCGATGAGATCTTGTCCTCTTCCTTGGTCGCTTAAGGATCTATGGTTGAGATCTAAGTGGACGATGGGTTTTTGTTGTGATGGTTGCTAAAAAGCATCTTCAAATGATGATCCTTTGGACCAAGTGAGGTCTCTTATCTACCTTGTTTTTCACGACCCTGGTGGGATGTGCATGTTTGGTTCTTGTATGGCTATTTTATGGTGGACAAGTGGCATGTCAGACTGGACACCTGACTTTCCTTCCATCTATCTACCCTTGAGTATTTATACCCCTCCTTTTACATGCAAGTGACCCCTTTAGCTCTCTTTTCCCTCTCTCTTCTCTATTAGAGCCCGCTGATGTGTGCATTTCATATCAACCTTTTCTACAATCTCACAAACAAATTCAGTTCATTTTGCATTCCTTTAGCCTCTATTCATATTTATCTTTCCATAATTTGGTTATTTTTACTTATCACATGATGTTTATTGCAAGTATGCATTTATAGTGCCAAATAAGAGATAGCTCAACTCAAATTCGACCCCAAATGGACTTCTCCCTGACTTGCAGCTAATTCAGAGTTTATTTCTACAAAATTAGCATTGCACACACTGTGTCTTATTTAAGACACGATGTGTCCTCTCCCAAAAATCTTCATAGAATGAAGAACACACTGTGTGGCATTTAACACACGACTTGTGAGTCTTCGGTCACCCCAACACCAAAATGCAGAATGACACAAACACGACATGTCCAGATTAGGACACAACATGTCCTCAGAACCATAAAGTTTGCTTCAACTTGCTACCAACGCACACGACGTGTGTTAATTCAAACATATCATGTGCCTTTCACTTGGAATGACTCTAGAATAAAATCACATGACATGTCTTATATAATACACGTCGTGTACTTCACAATAATAGTAGGACCAATGAAACTGCACAACAGGACATGACATGTCCTCTAACAGACATGCAGTGTCACTATTTGTTTCTATAGAAATGAGAGCAACCACTCCTCATTTTTAAAGACGAATCTAACCCAATGGGTGATTATATATCATCATTTTGAAAGTACCTTTTGTCCAAGAGAAGTTCCAAATCTAAGGAGGGCAATTTTGGGGTAGAACAAGGTGGTTTCTTGGCAAAGAACCTCCATTTTGCTTCATTTCTTCTCCAATTCTTCCTCAAAGGTGTAATAGAGCTTACTCCTCTCACTCAAGCTTTCCAGGAGGGATGATTGTCCATGTTGGAGCATTTCTAAGGGTGGAAGTTTTTCCTCTAGATGGAGTTCTACTTTCCTTTGGCTACATCTTTTGTTCCTTTAGCTTTTTCTTCTCATAAGCATGCAAAACTCAAAAATCTCTGCTTTGTGTATGTACATTTCCATTAGGGATGAGTAGAACTCCTTTCTTGGGCATGGGAGAGTAACTCCCATTCCATTGTTCATGTGAACTCAAAATCTATGTTTATTGCTAGTTAATTTTGCTTTTCCATAGATGACTATGGTGTTTCTTGCTTGTATGTTTAGCTGGCCACTTTTCATACATGCTTACTTTGTTCTTCGGGAGAATATATGATGAAGTAAGGAATAGAATCCATGGCAGTATGCTCTTGACCACAGGAGTGTCTTGAGAATGTTGAGGGTTAAGGTTGTGTTCAATACTAAGTATAGACTTGCGAGCATTATGCCAAGTTGAGAACAATCTCATGACATTGGGAAATGCACGACCATGACAACCTCCTTGCATGTTAATGATAATCTTGATTTCATAGTCCATATCATATGATGGTATGGTAGTGAAATCTAATGTCCAAGCCCTTAATTACTTATTCAACCCTTTAACTTTTAGATTTTGTTTTTGCTACCCTTATAAATCTATTATCAGCATAAACTTTGTAACCCGACTTGGATTAATGAAAGTTAACAAATTTGTACTGAACTTGCCTATATACTTATGTTTGATACGCGACTACATTGACCCCATACACTTGCGGATGATTAGTGAGTTGAGATCTCTCTTTGTAAAAAAAATTCCCAACAAGTTTTTGGCGCCTTTTCCAGGGAGCAACTGTAATTTTTAGTTAGAGTAGAGGAGTTAACTTGTAATTGAGACTAACTCAATGTTTTTGCATTTCATATCATGGTATCTCCTGGGTTTTGTGAATCTTACTCAATTTTTTCTTTTCAAGGTGGAGTCATCGCACTAAAAGGGGTCTACAGACATCAATCTTTCTTGAACATGAAATAGAGTGGACTTTCAATAGATGTAGAAGAGCAAGAAGGAGTGAGAACTCTTCAAATATGGGGGAATCACATTCTTCATTAGCCCAATCTTCACCTTCACTTGGTCCCCTTCAAGAATCATATATGGAGAACAACTGTCCACTCCAGGACTTTGTTGTGATGGCCACCATCAATATATGAGGGGTCATTGATCATCCTGCAAAGGAGGAAAACAACTTCTCCATCAGCCCTACAATCATGTTGATGATCCAACAAAATAGTTTCAGGGGAACTCCTATGGCAGATCCAAATCATCATATAGAGGAGTTTCTACATTATATGAACACTTTTAAGATTAATGGTGTTCAACCCAAGGGAATGTGCCTAATCCTATTCCCATTCACTTTGCGAGATCGAGTCAAGGTGTGGCTCTCCTCACTGCCTAAATGTTCTTTCAAGACATGGGATGATCTGTTGAATACTTTTCTGGCTAAGTATTTTCCTCCTAGAAAGATCGCCCAACTAAGTAATCAAATTACAAAATTCAAGCAACAAGAGGGGGAGATACTTTCCGAGACATGAGAGAGGTTTAAGGACCTCCAATACCTATGCCCTCACCATGGTTTGACAAACTGACTACTTCTATAAAGTTTCTACAACGGGTTATTGTACAATACCCGTATGACTATTGATGTTTCGGCAAATGGAGCCTTGATGAACAAGTTATATAGTGAAGCATATGCCATTATTGAAGACATGGCCCTCAATAATAGATAATGGAGTTTAGAAAGGACCAATCAGCCATTCTCTTCCTCCAGTTCAAGTGAGAAGTCCAGCAGAAAACATATCATCGATGTCGTAGACTTGATTGTATCTAAGCTTGATGCCTTAACCCAAAAATTTGAAAGGCTTGCTACTCACTCATTCCAAGCAGTTGAGAAAGTATGTAAGGCTTATGGAACATCGGGGCATAACTCTGCTTCTTGTATTGCACCACAATTGAAGGTCATTGAAGCACAAGAATAAGTCAATGAAATAGGAAATTTCAATAATAGACAAGCCTACAATCCCTTTTTTGAAACCTATAAACTGAGATGGAGAGACCATCCTAATTTCTCTTACAGGAACAACAATTCATAGAACCAGCAGCATGACCAAGATCAAGGTCAGCAACCTATGAGATACTATCAACTAATGAATGCCAACAACCAACAACAACGGGGATACATTTCTAACAATAGTAGGAACCTCAATCAATTTCAGCAAGTGACTCATCCACCACAAAAATCAAGCTTGGAAAGTCTCCTTGAGACCTTTTTCACCACACAAATCCAACAAATTAAATGAAGTGGTCTAGGAAAATGGCAACATATTAAAAGATGTTATCACACAGTTATCCTCCAAGGTCGATGGAATTGTAACTTACACCAAAATGTTAGAGAATCAGATAGCTCAACAAGAACTAGCCAACCAAGGAACATCTTTAGGGTCTTTACCCAGTCAAATTGTTATGAACCCCAAGGAGACTTGTAAATCTGTGACTTTGAGAAGCGGAGCAGTCATAGGAGAATCTGCACCACCAACAAAGAGGAAATATGTAGAGATTCCTGACAGTACTGTTTAAGATATTGTTGAAAATCAAAGGAAGAAATCTGTCAGAAATCTACATCAAGGTGATTCTTCTAACAAGTCAACTACCCCTTTTCCCCATAAGTTTTCTAACACTAAAGATGACGTGAATTTCAACAAATTTATGGACATTCTGAACAAGTTGTATGTAAATATGCCCCTATTTGAAGTCATAGCCGAAATGCCCTCCTAGGCCAAGTTCCTAAAGGATATCCTAACAAAGAAGAGGAGATTTGGATAGGTAGAAATTGTTATGCTTTCTGGGAGGCTAAGCTCCATCATCCAGAATTGTATGCCTGAGAAACTAGATGATCAAGGTGCCTTTACTCTCCCTTGCAAGATAGGAGACTCCACCTTTGACAAAGGCCTTATTGAACTTGGAGCTAGCACCCGCTTGATCCCCGTCTCTTTATGGGAAAAGTTAGATTTGGGAGATTTGAAGCCTACATATATGACAATTCAGCTAGCTGACCTCGCGATTAAACACCCAAGGGGAGTGATTTATGATGTCCCTATTCAACTAGCAAAGTTATTCATTCCATTCAATTATGTGGTCTTAGACATGTATGATGACCCAACCAATCCAGTCATTTTTGGTAGACCCTTCTTGTGCACTGCAAGTTGTTTAGTCAATGTTAGAGAAAGAAAGCTCACTGTCAGGGTGGGAGATGAAGAACTAGTATTTTTAGTCTATGATTCCACGAAGGAACCCAGCTCCAAAGAGTACCTTTGTCTCATTGATACCATCTAAACATTGCTTGAAGAGGAAAACAATTCCATTGAAATTGCCTTAGATGATTTTGAAGAAGATGATGCAAGTACCATTCTCAATGAGGAAAGTCCTGAAACTTTAGATACTCCACCAGGTGAAGAAGACTCAAAGAAGAATGAAGGAAGTAGCACCACATCTCCAAGTAAATAGGTAGAGCTAAAACCCCTCCCACCAGGGTTAAGGTATGCTTTCTTAGGCCCAAACTCTTCCTCTGTTGTTATTATAAATGATGAATTAAATAATGATCAAGAAGAAAAACTTTTAAATGAGCTTAAAGGCTACAAAGATGTGATAGGTTATTCCATTGACGACCTCAAAGGAATTAACCCATCCATTTGTATGCATAGGATAGCTTTGGAAGAGAATGTCAAACCATGCATATACCCCCCAAGGGGACTTAACTAAAACATGATTGAAGTGACAAAAAGGAATTTTAAAACTTAAAGTGTCAGAATTGTCTATCTAATAAGTTGCAGTCCTTGGGTGAGTCTGATACATGTTGTGCCTAAGAAAGGAGGAACAACTGTAATTAAAGGAGAAAATGATTAATTAATACAAACAAGAATCGTCACTGGATGGTGAATGTGCATTGATTATAGAAAATTAAGTGAAACCACCAGAAAATAGCATTGCCCTTTACCTTTTATGGATTCAATGCTTGAACGACTTGCTCACCACTCCTATTTTTTCTATCTTTATGGGTACAACGGATTCTTTCAGATTTCCATCTATCCATTCGATCGGGAAAAGACCACATTTACTTGCACCATGGAAATTATGCATATAGGAAAATTCCCTTTGGGATTTGAAATGCTCCTGCTACTTTCCAAAGGTGTATGATGGCCATTTTTTCTGATTACATTGAAAAGATCATGGAAATATTTATGGATGACTCAGTGTCTATGGAAATTCATTTGATGATTGTTTGCTAAATCAAACTAAGGTTTTGTAGAGATACCAACAAGTCAACCTCACACTCAATTGGGAGAAATGCCACTTTATGGTGTAGACTGGTGTCATTCTAGGACATGTTATTTCAAACAAAGGGATTGAAGTGGATAAAGAAAAAGTGGAGTCTATTGAAAATATGTCGGCTCCAACCAATGTGAAGGAAATTCACTAATTTTTGGGCCATGTGGGATCCTACAAGAGATTTATTAAGGATTTCTCAAAGATTGCAAAGCATGTATGTTCCTTGTTAGCAAAAGATGTCAAGTTTGTTTTCAATGATAATTGCCAAACTATCTTACAAAAGTTAAAAGATGCTTTAGTTTTAGCTCCTATTATCCAACCACCAGATTGGACTGCTCCCTTTATATTGATGTGTGATTCCAGCGACTACGCAATAGGAGCAGTCTTAGGATAAAGAAATACGACAAACTCCATGTTATACACTATGCAAGTAAGACCCTTGATGAAGCACAAATCAACTATTCTACTACGGAGAAGGAGATGCTTGTCATTGTTTATGCATTTGATAAATTCAAACAGTATCTAGTGGGCTTTAAGGTTGTTGTGTATATGGGCCACACTGTAATAAAATACCTTATGATCAAGAAAGATGCCAAACCTTGTGTCATCTGCTGGATATTGTTAGTATATGAGTTTGACTTAGAAATCAAAGATAAGAAGGGAAGTAAGAATAATGTAGCTGACCATCTCTCACATCTTACTACTAGTGTTTAAGGCAAAGTTCCTATTGGTGACAAGTTGTCCATTGAGAAATTGTATGCAGTAAACTCTCTTGTTTTTTCATGGTTCACCGATTTTGCAAACTACCTTGCTATTGGATGTCTTCCACCTGATCTCACTTACAAACAAAAGAAGTTCCTTCACGATGTTAAATCCTATTACTGGACAACCCTCATTTGTTCAAGAAATGTGAAGATGGACTCATCAGGAGATGTATCCCGGATGAAGAAATTGCTAGTGTAATTTCAGACTTCCATTCCTCTCCCTACGATGGACACTTTGGAGCAAACAAAATTGCAACCAAGATCCTTCAATTCAGTTTTTATTGGCCAAGCTTGTTCAGTGATGTACACACATTTGTCAAGGCTTGTGATAGTTTCCAAAGAGATGGAGGAATCTCAAAGAGGGATGAAATGCCATTGAACTAAATTCTAGAAATAGAAGTCTTTGATGTGTGGGGCATAGATTAAATGGGCCCTTTTCCATCCTCTTATAGCTACAAGTTTATCTTAGTGGCATGTGATTATGTTTCCAAATGGGCGGAGGCAATCCCCACTCAAGCTCCAGGATGCAAAATCAGTCATAAAACTATTCCAGAAGATCATCTTCCCCAAATTTGGAGTTCTAAGAGCAATAATATCGGATAGTGGCACCCATTTTTAGGAATGGAATTTTAACAACCTACTTAGCAAGTAAGGAGTGAAGCATAAGGTATCCACACCTTATCATCCTCAAACCACAGGTCAAATGGAAATCTCAAATAGGAAACTAAAGGCCATCCTAGATAAGACAATCTCCAGTTCAAGGAAGGCTTGGAAATTCAAGCTAGACGATGCTTTATGGGCTTACAAGACAACTTTTAAAACTCCTATTGGAATAACTCCTTTCAAAGTTCTTTATGGAAAATCCTGTCATTTCCCTATATAATTGGAGCATAAGGGACTATGGGCAATCAAATTTCTAAGCTATGACCTCAAGAAGGTAGGAGAGAAAAGATTGTTGCACCTCCAAGAGTTAGAGGAACTAACAATGGATGCTTTTGAGAATGCCAAGATTTACAAAGAAAAGACTAAAAGATGGCATGACAAAAGAATCAAGGTCAAAGACTTCAAAGAAGGAGACCAAGTTCTATTGTTCAACTCTAAATGCAGGTTATTTCCTAGAAAATTAAGATCCAAGTGGTCCAGGTCATTCTAAGTATTACAAGTATATCCATATGGGACTGTGGAGCTGCAAGGGAAGCAATCAACCTTTAAAGTCGATGGACAAAGATGCAAGATATACACTGCCAGAGAAGAAATTGACAAGGGATCCTCTTGTTCCCTCCAAGATGTTTAACTAGAAAATTGAAGAGTCTTATTCTGAACTTTAGAAGGATGAACTCATGCGATTTGACCCCACATTAGGATAGATGTTCTTTAAATAGTTTGAGTCAAGGACAATCTTTAATTTCCCGAAATAAACTTGTCATAGATGAATATAATAATTTATAGACTTATATTTGCATCTCATCATTTCTACAGGTGTTGATAAGAAGACAATTTCTACATAAATTCATACAGACATGATGTGTCTTTATTTGACACGCCGTGTCCGCACTCACAGAAGGAACAATCTGAGCAAATTTTCAAAATAAAATGATGTGTCTCTCAACGACACGTCGTGTTGTTATTAGTCAGAAAATGCATTATTACCATCTAGAACATCACACGTCATGTGTAAATCAGAACATGACATGTTCTTCATTCACAAAAATGAGCAACATGTTTCCTTTGGAAAGTTGAATATGATGTCAGGCTTGCTTTATATAATGAACTATTTCTTCACAAGTTTGAATTATCTTCTCCTCTTGCACCAAATCTATCATTTGAAGGAATTGTTAAAGAGAATGCATGAATCAAATGAAACCCTTTGTCCATCAACATGTGCTTAACTCTTGTTTATACTTGTAGCTTGAACATTCACCTTTCATATCTTTGATTGCTTAAAACACGTAATGGTCTAAATTTTTTATGATTGAATAAACCTTACAACATTGATTAGGACGCGGGATGCCCTTGCCAAGCTCTTAGTGCATATACAACTGCTTTTTCAGTAAACAACAATTTTCAAAACAAATGAACGAAATCTAGATAATTTTACAATTTTGTTGACTCTCTTGTTGTGGAAAATTTTTAAATTTTTTATCGTCATTGTTTCACCCTCATACCCCATAAAAGATGGCCAATTTCCAATATATCATGTTATCCTAGTGTAAGGCCGATGTGGAAATGACAGTTAGGTGGTATGTCTCAAAAAGAGGATAAAACACCCCAATTGGCACTCCATGTGTGCACAAGCCAACATTAGCATTCGGGTGTTGGAACCCACAATCCATTGCCAAAATAATCTTTTGGGAAAGAAGAAGAGTTCAACTATGACTGTTAATTTTAACTAATATTTCATCATTTGTATTGCACATCCACTAACTGTTTGGTTTGTTCATCCAAATTCTACTTAGTGTTGCTTAACTGATTTATTCATTTAATTGTGACCACCCCTGCTAAACTAAAATCTCGTTCATAGATGTTTAAGTTAAATTGATGGATACAAGTATAAACAAGTTGATCATGGTTGATGTAGTCCCATGGTCATCTTTCTTTTCATTTGATCTATATGCGAGCTTTGTAAATCCTTCATCTGTGCTCTATGCTCTTTTTGCTTGAGGACAAGCAACAGTTCAAGTTTAGGGGGATTTGATGTGTGCATTTCATATTGACTTTTTCTACAATGTCACACACAAATTCAGTTTATTTTGCATTCCTTTAGCCTCTATTCATATTTATCTCATCACATTTTAGTTATTTTTACTTATCGCATGATGTTGATTGTAGATAGGCATTTAAAGAGCCAAATTCGAGATAGTTCAACACAAATCCAACCACAAATGGACTTCTCCCTAATTTACAACTAATTCAGAGTTTAATTCTGTAGAAGCAACATTGCACACAATGTGTCTTATTTAAGACACGACGTGTCCTCTCCCAGAAATCATTGCAGAATGAAGAACATGTTGTGTGGCATTTAACAAATGATGTGTGAGTCTCCAGTGGCCCCAACACCAAAACATAGAAGGATGCAAACACCATGTGTCCGAATTAGGATATAGTGTGTCCTAGGGACCAGAAGGTCGTCTTCAACTTGCTGCCAATGCACACGGTGTGTGTTAATTAGAACATGCAGTGTGCCTTTTGCTTGAAATGACTCTAGAAGTAAATCACATGACGTGTCTTATTTAAGACATGTTGTGTACTTCACAACAGCAGCAGGACTACTAAAACTGTAACACATGACACGACATGTCCTCTAACAGACACGTCGTGTCACTATCAGTTTTTAATGAAATGAGAGCAACCACTCCTCACTTTTAAAGATGAATACAACCCAATGGGTAGTTATCTCTCATCATTTTCGAAAGTGTCTTTCGTCCAAGAGAAGTTCCAGAGCTAAGGAGGGCAATTTTAGAGTAGAAGAAGGTGGTTTCTTGGAAACGAACCATCATTCTACTTCATGTCTTCTCCATTTCTTCCTTGAAGGTGCAACATAGCTTACTCCTCTCACTCAAGATTTTTGCGAGGGAAGATTGTCCAAGTTGGAGCAGTTCCAAGTGTGGAATTTCATCCTCTAACTGGAGTTCTACTTCCCTTTGGCTACATATTTGGTTCCTTTAGATTTTTCTTCTCTTAAGCATGAAAACTTTGAGATCTATGCTTTGTGTCTGTACATTGCCATTATGGATGAGAAGAACTCCTTTCTTGGGAATGGGAGTGTAACTCCCATGCCATTGTTCATCTGAACTCAAAATATATGTTTATTTCTAGTTAATGTTGCTTTGCCATGGATGACTATGGTGTTTCTTGCTTGTATGTTTGGTTGGAAACTTTTCATACATGTTTTATACTTACCTTGTACTTTGGGAGAATATATGAGGAACTAAGGAGTAGAATCCATGTTAGTATGTTCTTGACCACCGGAGTGGCTTGAGAATACTAAGGATTAAGGTTGTGTTCAATACTAAGCATAGACACGGGAGCATTATGCCAAGTTGACAACCATATCGTGACATTGGGAAATGCACGAGGATGACAACCTCCTTGCATGTTAATGATAATCTTGATTTCATAGTCTGTATGATATGATGGTGTTGTAGTGAAATCTAATGTTCAAGCCCTTAATTGCTTTTTCAACCCTTTAACTTTTATCTTTTGTTTTTGCTTGCCTTCTAAATCTGTTATCAACCTAAACTTTGTACCTGGCTTGGATTAATGATAGTTCACATATTTTCACCTAACTAGCCTAACTCCTTGTGTTTGACACTCAACTGCTTTGACCTCGTACTCTTTTGGGTGATTAGTGAGTTGAGATATCTCTTTGTTAAACTCCCAACAATAGCCTTTGTTCTTGGTGATGGAAGTGAAGAAGCTTCATCTTAAAGAAGTTGGATGAACCCTTGCATGTGGTGATTTAGGGTTGGATCATCTTACTTTATTGATCCATTGGTGATCCTTGTCCTTCGCAAGTGGTTTATCCTCTTTGATATCATTTTTCTTGAAATCCTACCCTCTTTTCTTCTCTTGGATGAACCCATGGTTCTCCATGGTGGCCATCTTGAGTAACTTCTCTCCAATAGAGGTTGAACCCATGGTTTTCCATGGTAGTACCAAAGTGAGATGTATATCTCCTCTCTTCTCCCTCTCTTTTTAGCCTAGGGTTTGTATCCTATTCTCTTGATTTTTCTTTGACCTTGGTGTGTTCTTCTCTTGAGGTTATCTTGTTTGGTCGTGGAGTTGATACAAGCTTATATTTTCTTCTCTCTCTTAGATCTTCATGGATTGGGAGTTGTTCTTCACCTCAAGGTAGGTTATATAACTCTTCCATCTTCTATTGTTGCACATAATCTTTCTTGCATATTGTTGTTTCATCTCCAAAACGTGATCCTAAGTTGTTAGATTACGATACCTTGATCTAGGGTTTAAGATTGTGTAGTGATATTGTATAGATTAACTCTTTTTCTGAACCCCAATTCTTGTACCTGAGATCTAATGGATGGTGGAGATGTTGTTTCTTACATGTACCTTTTTGAATGATGGTTTTCTTCATGTCTTGGTTCTGTTTTCTCTCTTTTGGTGATGGATGGTGTGGATGCATGCTATGTTTTGAAATGTTGTTTGTTTCCCACTTTGATAAGGCTTTGCTTCCTTGTGTTGGTAATCAGATTTAGGGTTTTGGACATGGCCATCTTGCCTTGTGTTTAACACCTTGAGATTTCAGTTTCATGTTGGTAAACTATTTGATTTGATCATGTTTTGTAGTGGTTTCCTCTCTTCTGATGTTTTTCATGATCAAGTTTCAGTTTCTCTCTTTTGGTGATGGTTTTTGGTCGCTAAGATGGTTTCCTTGAGAGGTCACATAGATGACCTAGGTCCTTCAGTAGATGAGCTTCCCATGTTTTTTGGTCCCCAAGTTTTTGCTCCTTATATCTGGTTGTTATTGATATCTCTTCATTTGAACACTTTCTTGAGTCTCTTCAATTGATGACTTGCCTTATTCTCTTCATTCGTAGAGGTGGACCTCTCCCTTTGGTCACTAGGGTGGTTTTTTTCTTCAACCATGTTATTTTGGTCTCTCTTTGATCGCATAGATATGTGACCTAGAATCCTCTTCGGTCGAAGAAGTTCTTATCAATAGAAGGGGTAGCGTCTCCTTACTTCCATGAGGGTACCAAATAGGAGCAACGAAATTAATTGGATGAAAACTGGATTTGTCTGAATTATGACCGTCACCTGGAATGTAAGCAAATATCTCATTTTGATTTCTCCAACCCCTTCTCCTTATTGATCTGGTAATCCCTAGACACATGGTTCTTTGTAGTGATAATAATGGCTGACATATTCCTTCCATGAATATAGGAGATGATGGTAATTAGATTTTATTATATATGTTGTTGTTTTGAAACCCTAATAGATTAATTACGAGAATCCCTTACCCTAATGTTTGAGTACATGGTGATTAATGCTTACTTTCTTGAGTGATAGCATATAAGGAAGTGTTTTCTCTCTCCTACTTGTGTAAACCTAATGTTGCAGGTTGAATGAACATCAAATCTTGTGATTGCTATTGTATTTGTTATATCACATAGGGTGATGATTATGAGCCTTGATGAGACATGGTAATATAATGATGATGTGACTATGTATTTTGACCTTGGCAGAGGCTTAATGCATAATTTGAGGTGATATCATCTAGCGATGTGATGAGGGATTTGTTATCCCATAGAAATGTGATGATGGTATAGTCTTGTGTAATGTAGTGAGACAATATCATGTAGTGGTCTGATCAACTTTATGCCTAATACATTTTATATCTTCTGACGTTGCAATCTAACCTTGATTTTTGTAGAATCTATTTAGGTTTTTACATTGTAACATGATTGATGCATTAAAAGATACCCAATTGGTAATTACTAATCAAGTGAAACTTTAATCATGTAGTTTCCCTAAGAGTCCATCTTCAACGTAAGAATTTGTTGATGGTGAAACGTGTAATTCATAATGGATACTCAGAGCGCATATTGTTGAATATGCAGAAGTGCAAGTTGATGGTATATCTTTGCATCCACAATTACAGGTTATGGAGGATGACTGTGATCATACCTTGGTAAGAGAACAGATGCGATCGTATCTCAATATGTAATGTGATAGAGGACACTTGTG
Organism: Alisma plantago-aquatica; assembly: GCA_963693085.1. Lineage (NCBI taxonomy): Eukaryota > Viridiplantae > Streptophyta > Magnoliopsida > Alismatales > Alismataceae > Alisma > Alisma plantago-aquatica. Next base: position 31,435,032 of record OY856411.1, read on the forward strand.
GTTGTACTTTTGGTGATTGGGTTTGTATACCCTGTTTACTAGTGGTGTGCCTATATACCAAGACGGACAAGGTTGTTTTACATTTGGACTCCATATCTCACTACAGCGTACTTCGTCTTATCGAGGGTGTGGGAGATCATAGGAGTTTGGCTCTCATAGATCTTGTATGGCACTGATTTCGACTTACCAGTGGTCAGTTGGAGTATGAGTGATATATCTCATTGCCACACGGATTAATAAAATATGTAATACATCCTTTTTATATATCTTCTTAGGGCTAAACATGACTAACATTTGTTGATACCTTTTCCCTGTTTTTATATTGTTTCGTTGATAATTGTTATACATGTTCTTCATATTCCTTCTAAAAGTATATGATAATCTACTGATCAATTGTAGCTATTTAATCTGCTAATTTATGTTATCAGTTTTTAACTATTCATTTAGCATAATCTTCTCATAATGCTTAATTTGTTATAATTTAAAAGTGTTAATAATAGTTGTTGGTGGGTACACATATCTCTTGCTGGGACGTTGGTCTCACCCTGTGAGGTTCCACTTCTTTTTAGGCGGTAGTCAAAAACATTGTAGAGATCGTGTGGTTGAAGAAGAGCAACAAGGAGATCAGTAATATAGAAGGTTGGACATTCTGCTAGTGTTTTGTAGTAGAGTCTTATGCGTCTTCCTTGTAGTCTCAGGTTCTCGATGGGATGTTTCGCAATCGTTTGTACATCAATATGAGGTTTTGGTAGTATTCCATGGTTGTACATGTATTGATTTTATATGTGAGCATGTTATCTTATGCAATAGGTTTGTGGCAGATGGCCATTGTACAGTGATATAATACCTTTATGGTAAGGTATAACATGTGATACTGTGGCACAATTTTGTGGATCTTGATGTTTGAATTTCTACTTGAGATGGTTATATAAGATTGATTTTAATTTACCATGTTTTGCGGGAATGTGGATAGTTAGTTGTTAGTTTCATGCTTTTTTTTAGTGATCTGACTCGTGTGGTGTTAGATCGTTACAATTAGATTCAAAGAGTTTGATATTATCATTTGAATAATAGATCCAAAACTGATTCTATATGTAAGGACCCTGACCCCCATTTTGGGCTTATCATGTTTGCTTTGCCTAACCCTGGTGTTTAGATGCTTGCTAATCACCTCTAGTGGTGATTACGGTTTGTTTGTGCCATGTTGAGGGTTGGAGGTGCTACTTGCAAATAACCCAAGTTTTAGGGTTGATGAGCAAGTTTGCCACCTTGATAGATGTCTTCTCTCTCCTTGCATCCTCTAGAGTGGAGAGGATGGGTTGGGCTAATTTCTTGAGTTACCTTGGGCTTGGTTGAGCCTTGCTTGAGCCCTTGTTTTGCCTTGTCGGACCTTGTGTCAGCCATAGGTGTGTCGGCCATGGTTGTCTCAGCCATGGGTTTGTTGCCCATGGGGCTATATCGGGCAAGGAGTGGGTGTATCTGTTGGTATGTATGCCCTGAGAGCCAATCATGGGATGATTGGTGGGATACATTAAGATTTATTTGATAAACATCAAACGAAAGCTTCCGATTCTTTCTGGTTTAGTCATATGAGATAATGATAGAACAAAATGAATGTCTAGAGAATGACAGTACTCAACGACGTATGCTTTCAGGTTAAGGACCTAAACGATGAGATCATACGAATGCTAAGAGTTTGTACATTCTTATTATGTCCCTAGTCGGATGTCATTGTGGAAGGTAGATAGACAACGATGACACACAAGACTAGATTGTGGTGTTGGTTGATGACAGAATCTCATTAGTCATGATATAGAGATATCAAACCAAACACATAGGTACTTGTTAGAGAACAAGTGTACCGGACAGACCCACCGTGAGTTTGATACATGGAACCATGACATGGTAGTCACAGTTAGTACTCACAGTGATGGTGTTGAGTGTGATTCTTAGACCTGAAATCACTGCACTCAACACATGTCATTGGGCACACTTTGACATCATCAAACGTAGTCCTGAAACATGGGTTGTTATAAAGGTGATGATTGGGTGGCTTTGACACATGGGGCTTTTGAGGGGTGAGTGATAGATATGGGATTTGTCCCTCCTGAGGGAGTTTGATATCCAAGGCCACTTGATGAGTAGGATTGAGATAGGCGTGCGCACACATGTGTGAATCAGTATGTGATATTGATGTCATACATATCTCATTCAATCTACTCTGAGATCAAGAAAGTGAATGAACGTTGACAGGATGATTGTTCCATGCCTCGAGTTCATTCGGGATATCAGTGACAAAGGAATTATACATTCGTTGTAACACCATTCACGGATTGTAGGATGAAAGTTGTTCTCCAACTTTCTACTTTCACTTGGGTAGCACTGATGTGTGACTAGGCACCGCTCTTTGCTTGTGAAGTCATAAGTGTTATGGACTTTCACTGCCAACGTGAAATGGACCTGCAGGGTCACACACATAGGATTTAACCTGGAAGAGGAGTTTTGTCCACAAATCAATGTTTAGATTGATTACTAAAGGAATTTAGTAGTTCAATTACACACTCAATCAGTCGATGGCTCAATATCATATGGTTCAAGGTGTTGGACGCATTGATTGGAGTATCGAATTGATTGAAATCACAATTGACTGATTTTACCCAACCTATGCTCCCAACCGATAGGCTCAAGTGTTGAACCGGTCGGCTGAGGTTGCTGAACCGGTCGGCTGGAGTGTCCAACCGATCGGCTCATGACCAGGTTGAAATGACCGGTTCAAGGGTTGAACCGATCGGCTCAACTTGTGCAACCGACCAGTTGGGAAAGTCATTTCGGCAAGAATTTTCCTTTGGTTTCAAATTGCCCAATTCGATTGGGAATATTATTGGTATTCGATACCAATTGGGAAAGAAACAAGGAAAGTCTTTTTCAGCCAGATTAGGACCATGAACCGATCGGTTCAAGGCACCAACCGATCAGTTGGAGTGCCCCAAACGGTCGGCTCAGGTCCAACCGATCGACTCAATGGCCGAACCGATCGGTTCAGATATGAACCGATCATTTCAGGTTGTGAACCGGTTGCTTTTTGTGGAAAATCTCGAACCCTTCTACTCCTGCGTTTAGTCCCGTATTGCCCGGGATAGAGAACCATGTCCCATGACCCTACTATATATATAGGGGTAGTGGGGGCTTCTCGGACTACAAATCAGTGCAACCAGTTGCTCTGCAAGTTGTCGTTCTCTCTGGTTTTGGTAACCAAGAGAGAGCCCGAGCAAGTGCTTCCCGCAAAGGGAGGTGCAGTAAGGGAAGGATAACTGCAGTTGCAATTGGGGGCAGGAGAGTGTGTTGGCGACTAGTACGTCAACAGGAGGGTGCGACTCCTTCCACTTCCTTGTGGGACAAGGAGTGTGGAGTTCCAGGTGGTCCGTGTGGACTACTACAGAGGCGGGAGGACACTGCCGCTCAGGAGGACAATTGTCATCCGACAGTCTGGTAGGAGGAGAAGGAGTCAGTCCCGGTGCGACCAGGAGCTGCACAGATGCCGTCCAAGACCGGAGTTGAAGACCGCGCATTGCACGAGGTATTGTCTCCGAGCAAGCCTCAGAACAAGGTATGATTCCACAAACCATCCTTTCCTATTATATAGACATTGATGCGTTTCCTCGGTCCGGGTTTGGGGGAGAAAATTTTTGTTTCCGCTGCCTTCTCTGCCTCCCCTAAAACCCAACAGTGGTATCAGAGCCACGTCAACAGATCTATATTTTAGGAATATCGATATGATCGATTTTGGTTTGTCGCCTTTATTTATTGCATGTGATGCGAATAATATCGGCTTTATGCATGTCCAATCCTAAATCCACAAATCCCAAATTACATATATGATATGTATTATTAATGCACTCGATACGCGTCGCCCTTAAACGAGTTTTGTGGTGGATGTGTGTAGCATGATTATGGCCTATAAACTCCTATCTGTGTGTGTTTGCTTATGGTTGCTTGCATCTCGGTCTGTGAATCGATCTTCCCTCTCTCTTATTCCTGATGTAACTCGAAATAATTTGAGATTCTTTCCTACCTTTGCTCCCCCCGAATGTAACTCAGGGTTTCCCTTTTAAAGAAATGTAATAATTAGGATAGATTTTATTTCATGTTATGTCGAAGACCGGCGGACATCAAGACGACAGTTCAGACAATCGGTTCAAGGCGTGAACCGATCGGTTGACGTTCCAGACGGTCAGTTCAAGGAGTGAATCGATCGGTTGATGACCGGTTCGAGGAGCGAGACGACCGGGTGGTGAACATGACTCGATGCACGATGACCGGGCAAACCGATCGGTTGGAGGAGCCAACCGATCGGCTGGCGGCACCCAGAAAACTGGTTGGAGAGTACAGATCATTCATGTGATGAGTTGATCAACTCGGATGGCAAGGCACAGATGTTCATCTTGTACAGGTTGCTTGTGATGTTGACCTAGATGACTGTGACTCCTCTTGGCTCGAGGAATCACATTAGGATGGTCATAATCATCGCTTTTTATCGTTTGTGCATGTTGTCTGTGGGATATAGCATGTATATGATACATACTATGTATTGTGGTGATTGGATATGTATATGTATATCAAAACCAAATCCCTCATTAAATATTAAGTTTTAGATGCCTTCCAAATGCGACACACGTGAAAATCTTGATCGACCAAGTGTGGGCACGCCCTAGCGTGGTGTACCGTCTATCTCGTGGAAGCGTGAAGGATGAATGTGTGGGTCTACCCTAGAAGGGTGCATATTCATCATGTTTGCTTTGGGTCAGACTTAACAAGGTGATCTAGATGGGATCTAGTGCCTTGAGGCATAGAGATGATCATTACAAAGAGTTGTATATGACATCTTATCAAGAGTTGAATATGATGCAATTGGCAAGAGTTGCCTACCTAAGAGATCTAAGTTGTGGGCGATCAACCCCAGCTGACTTATGACTTAGAGGATTTCAGGATCTTGCCCACTAGAAGATTATACGCTGCAATCTTCCGAATTGATGGTGAGGGCTATCAATTTGAAGTAAAATAGTGGGAGCGATAATTAATTAAAGGCCTAAATATATCATCAAATTTTCAAATCAATCAAATAAGTCAAAAAATGAGTTTTGGCCTAAAATTGCATATTTTCCTTTTGTAGTACAAATGGAAACAAACAACAACAACTTTTCTTTGCGATTGGTCCTTGACAAGGACAAGCTAAATGGGACAAACTTCCACGACTGGTATCGGACATTGAGAATTGTTCTCACTCAAGAGCGTAAGCTCTATGTCCTGGATACTCCAATTCCAGAGGAACCCGCTTCTAATGCACCAAAGGCAGAAAGGGATGCTTACAAGAAGCATTTTGATGATGCCATTGATGCAAAGTGCTTGATGCTATGTTCTATGAACCATGAGTTGCAAAGACAGCATGAGAACATGGGTGTCATAGAAATGATTCAACATCTCAGGAACATGTATGAAGATCAGGCACAGCAAGAGAGATATAAATGTTTCTAGGGCGTTGTTCAAGTGCGTCATGACATAAGGAGATCCAGTTGGTCCTCACACACTCAAGATGATTGGGTATGTGGAGAACCTGCAGAGACTGGGATTTCCACTGAGCCAAGAGTTGGCTACTGACGTGATACTGCAATCGTTGCCAGAATCTTACAGTCAGTTTGTGATGAACTACAACATGAACAACTTTGATAGGCCACTGTCAGAGTTGTTGGGCATGTTGAGGACAGCCGAGTTACAGATGAAGAATGACAAGCCCAAGTCTGTGATGGTGATCACGGGAAAGAAAGGCAAGTCCAAGCGCAAGGGCAAGGGCAAAGCTAAGAAAGGTTCTGATGCTAGCCAGGAGCCCAAGACGTCTTCAGCTCTCAAGGCCAAGGGAGGCGTGACCAAGAAAGGAAATTGCCACCATTGTCAAAAACCAGGACATTGGAAAAGGAATTGTCCTCTCTACCTAGAAGAACAAAAGAAGAAGGAGGCGAATGAAGCCTCTACTTGAAGGTGTCATGAAAGTAAACTTGTAACACTTTTTGAGCTATATGATACCAAGATGTAAAGTGTAAAGCACTCATAATTGGGGCAAGTGTTTCTGCCATAGATAGGAGTAATTTAGTTTATTTTCATCCTACAAGGCATGTAATACAGTTATGAACTGCTATTTCATATTTTCCAATAGATAGAAACACTTTATTTTTGCATATTGTATGACAATGATGGCAATTAATAAAGTTGAGTTTTCAATCTTAAAAGATATGATCTTTGTGGCAATGCCTTGTTTATCTTGTGGTATTTGATATGCATGAGATAAAATGATACCTAAAAGTTATAGATAACTCAAACAATCAAATTAGCATCAATCATGAGAAATTCATTTCTAGTTTCCATGTGATGGATAAATCTAGACTCTTTTGGTTAGAGAACCAGTAAGAGACATGAATATCTTAGACATGATTAATCAATCTTCACTAATGTAGTGGGAGAATGATTATCCTATTAGGTATAATGCATGTGATGTATTTACATACCCATTGGAACAAATGCTAATACTTCAAATGGTGTTTAGAGAAATACCAATATGAATATTTTGAAGTGTTCAAGATTATCATAGATGAAGTACAAATTTGGTAAAGTATTAATTCTTGATGAGATCAATGAATGAAATACTTGGACCAAACATTTGAGATCCTTATGAGTGATTATGATAGTGTATCATAGTGAACTCATGATTAAGGCATGGTAATGTCTAAATCAAGAAGGAATCATACTCTAAGGAGTTAGAGAATGATTATCAAATAACTGAATTCTTCTTAATAAAAGAATACCCACACTAATAAAGGACATTAAGAATCGCAAGGAGTTGTGAATTCGTATATCCTTGACAGATACACCTCAATTATCTATGTGATGAGTTGTTCATATGATGAGTCAACTATCTAGATGAATATGAGGAATCAGATTTTGAGTTATGGTATAAAACCATTACATCCTAAATGACTTCCATGTGAACCATAAGGTATGACCTTGATGGTAGCACTCATTGGATGAAATCCATAAGTGCAAATGAGTCTTAAGTGTTAAGACACATGGATAACATTTTAAGAAGGATGATGCTTGTTGATTGCAACTTAATGACTAAGGCATTTGGCATATGGATACTAAAACAGCATTCCTATGAGGAATAAAACCAGGATGTGTATGTGACACAGCCTATAAGTTTCATGAATCCACTAATGTAAATGAAGTCTATAAGTTACAATGGACTAATCAATGTGATTGATTGAGTACAAGCAACTCAGAATTGGGTCTTTACTTTGATAATATAGTCAAAGGGTTTGACTAATATGTAAAAGATAAAGAGGGATCTGTGATTTAGTGGGAGCGTGTTCACATTCCACATGTTGATGTGAAATGGAATTGTTCTAGAATGGAAATCCGGAAGCGGAAATTATCTTTAAGGAAGATAGAGATGTTTCCTATGTGATAGGAATAGAGATCTATAGATAGTTCTCAAAAACCTCTTGACCTGAAAAGAGAGAGAATACATTGGCAGTCCGTACTGAAGGGTTCAGTATACACAGATTCAGTGGGAGAAAACTTGTCCATATTACATGGAGTTAGTATCCCAAGGCCAAGTGTCCAATTCTTATGAAGAATGGGAACACTAAGAATAGATTTGGATCTATCATGTATGTAATCATCCCATTATCTTGCATGTATGGACATGGAAAGAATAAAATGCATTCATCATCTTGTATGTACAACATGACAATATGATGTGCTCATCCTGATAACTCATATGTGGGACATGACGAGTGGATGTCTGTCTGCTTCCAGTAAGGGTTACTGGAATACCATAAGAACTTGATAAGTACTTGAGAAGTACTAGTTCTATGGAGATAAGGAAGAGTTCGATGTAAAGAGTTACATTGATGCAAACTTCCGAAAGGACAGAATCGCAAAATATATATAGGATATATAAAAGTGAAATTTTGTTGATAATTGGAAGTGTTCCAATAAAACCATTTAAAAGGAACTTCCGAGTATCCGTGTGTCAGAGAACAACAATGGATACTATATTGATCTAGAAGTTCATGAGATGAACTTATAGATATTCTGCTCATTGATGACAAGTCTGGAATCCTTGATCATGCAATGTGGCTAAAGGTTAGCAAAGGAATACTAGATCGAATATTACGACAACTCTATCTCATACGTGTGACGTACAACGAAGAGATAAGAGCCATGCAATTTATACGGACTTTGGCAAGGTGTTGCCATTACTCACTATGTTGGCACTAGAGCACAGTAACATGTGGGACATGTTTGAAGATCACTATGAATATGATTCTCAGGTGATTGGCTCGCAGTGCAAGTGGGATTCTGTTGGTATGTATGCCCTAAGAGCCAATCATGGGATGATTGGTGGGATACATTAAGATTGATTTGATAAACATCAAAGGCAAGCTTCCGATTCTTTCTGGTTCAGTCATATGAGATAATGATAGAACAAAATGAATGTCTAGAGAATGACAATACTCAATGACGTATGCTTTCAGGTTAAGGACCTAAATGATGAGATCATACGAATGCTAAGAGTTTGTACATTCTTATTATGTCCCTAGTCAGATGTCATTGTGGAAGGTAGATAGACAACAATGACACACAAGACTAGATTGTGGTGTTGGTTGATGACAGAATCTCATTAGTCATGATATAGAGATATCAAACCAAACACATAGGTACTTGTTAGAGAACAAGTGTACCAGACAGACCGACCGTGAGTTTGATACATGGAACCATGACATGGTAGTCACAGTCAGTACTCACAATGATGGTGGTGAGTGTGATTCTTAGACCTGAAATCACTACACTCAACACATGTCATTGGGCACACTTTGACATCATCAAACGCAGTCCTGAAACATGGGTTGTTATAAAGGTGATGATTGGGTGGCTTTGACACATGGGGATTTTGAGGGGTGAGTGATAGATATGGGATTTGTCCCTCCTGAGGGAGTTTGATATCCAAGGCCACATGATGAGTAGGATTGAGATAGGCGTGTGCACGCATGTGTGAATCAGTATGTGATATTGATGTCATACATATCTTGCTCAATCTACTCTGAGATTAAGAAAGTGAATGAACGTTGATAGGATGACTGTTCCATGCCTCGAGTTCATTCGGGATATCAGTGACAAAGGAATTATACATTCGTTGTAACACCATTCACGGATTGTAGGATGAAAGTTGTTCTCTAACTTTCTACTTTCACTTGGGTAGCACTAATGTGTGACTAGGCACCGCTCTTTGCTTGTGAAGTCATAAGTGTTATGGACTTTCACAGCCAACGTGAAATGGACCTGCAGGGTCACACACATAGGATTTAACCTGGAAGAGGAGTTTTGTCCACAAAGCAATGTTTAGATTGATTACTAAAGGAATTTAGTAGTTCAATTAAACACTCAATCAGTCGATGGCTCAATATCATATGGTTCAAGGTGTTGGATGCATTGATTGGAGTATCAGATTGATTGAAATCGCAATTTACTGATTTTGCCCAACCTATGCTCCCAACCAATCGGCTCAAGTGTTGAACCGGTCGACTGAGGTTGTTGAACCGGTCGGCTAGAGTGTTCAACCGATCGGCTCATGACCAGGTTGAAACGACCGGTTCAAGGGTTGAACCGATCGGCTCAACTGGTGCAACCGACCAGTTGGTAAAGTCATGTCGGCAAGAATTTTCCTTTGGTTTCAAATTTCCCAATTTGATTGGGAATATTATTGGTATTCGATACCAATTGGGAAAGAAACAAGGAAAGTCTTTTTGAGCCGGATTAGGACCATGAACCGATCAGTTCAGGGCACCAACCGATCGGTTGGAGTGCCCCAAATGGTCGGCTCCGGTCCAACCGATCGGCTCAATGGCCGAACCGATCGGTTCAGATATGAACCGATCATTTCAGGTTGCAAACCGGTTGCTTTTTGTGGAAAATCTCAAACCCTTCTACTCCTGTGTTTAGTCACGTATTGCCTGGGATAGAGAACCCTGTCCCATGGCCCTCCTATATATATAGGGGTAGTGGGGGCTTCTCAGACTACAACTCAGTGCAACCAGTTGCTCTGCAAGTTGTCGTTCTCTCTGGTTTTGGTAACCAAGAGAGAGCCCGAGAAAGTGCTTCCCACAAAGGGAGGTGCAGCAAGGGAAGGACAACTGCAGTTGCAACTGGAGGCAGGAGAGTGTGTTGGCGACTAGTACGTCAACAGGAGGGTGCGACTCCTTCCACTTCCTTATGGGACAAGGAGTGTGGAGTTCCAGGTGGTCCGTGTGGACTACTACAGAGGCGGGAGGACACTGCCGCTCAGGAGGACAATTGTCATCCGACAGTCTGGTAGGAGGAGGAGGAGTCAGTCCCGGTGCGACCAGGAGCTGCACAGATGCTGTCCAAGACCAGAGTTGAAGACCACGCATTGTGCGAGGTATTATCGCCGAGCAAGCCTAGGGACAAGGTATGATTCCAGAAACCATCCTTTCCTATTATATAGATGTTGACGCGTTTCCTCGGTCCGGGTTTGGGGGAGAAATTTTTTGTTTCCGCTGCCTTCTCTGCCTCCCCTAAAACCAAAGAGTATCAGCCATGGACCACCTTTGACTCCTAGCTACGTTTGTGTCACCACTCTAGTGGACACTTGGTGCATGATTCTTGCATGTGGCGATTTCCTTGGACATGTGTATGGGGTGAGATGAGAGGGTGGCATTGCCCATAGACAAGTGTCCCTAGGTGGGCGACACATTGCCTTGTTTTACCTTGGTTTCTCCTCCATCCTCTCCTATATATGTATCCCCTTTCTCTTTCTAAGGATCCCTTTGGTTCCTTAGTTCCCCCCCCCCTTCCTTGGTGCACGACATCTCTCCTTCGCAAGTTTACTGGTCGATCCTCCTCCTTCTCCTTGGAGTCTTCTTCTTCCTCTAGTGGTGGCCAAACCCTAGAGTGCCTTGTTCTTCTTCTTGTGGTGGTGCTTGAGCTTAGAATCTTGGTGCTAGGAGCTTGGAGCTTGCTTAAGGCGGGTTACATATGTTGGCTAAATGGACATCTATAAATCCCTTTGTTTTGATTATGACAAAAATTTCATTCTTATTGATCTAACGAGCTACTTGAGTGTGCAGGATTAAGGTGGATGACAAAGCAACTAGGGAAATCCATATGCTTACATGTTTATGTTTTCATGAAATGTAATCGCCTTGTAAAAACTTGTACAAATATATAATGTACAAGTACTTAGATTTCATGTAAATAAAGCGTTAGATTCTCCCTAGCTAAACACCACATTTAGATAAGTCATCCCCTTCAAATAGGATCACATTTGCACACTCATACATATAATTAGTGCCTAAATTGAAACATTGAAACAGGATCAATCTCGGTCGACCAACTCCTCGACCGAGACACTCTCGGTCGACAATCTTCTCGACCGAGAAAGATCCAAAGTAGCCGTTAGACTCAACTGACAAGGTAGTTGGCAGTTGGAGATAGACGTTGCAAATCACTTGATCCAGAGAGCCTGTCGGTCGACAAAACTTCGACCGAGTAGGTATCTCGGTCGACCATTCCTCGACCGAGATGAACTCTGACAGCAACTGCAGAGTAAATTAATTAGCCGTTGCTAAAGCAACAAACTTGTACCTAACGGCTAGTTAAGCACTTAGAAACCCCTAGAAGTTGTCTAGAACATCCTTAAGCATCCTTAGACCATTCCTATAAATAGGACAAGCCATAGGACACTCAAACTCACTTGTTACACTTGAGAAATCCTTGAGCATACTTTGAGCAATCTGTTTGTGAGAAATTTGAGCATTGTGACAATTGGATACTTCCTTCCTTAGCTCAAAATTCGTGTCCTATAGGCTAGCATCTCCTACCCACTGCAATCACAAGTCCATACACTTGGTTAGGAGATCTATACGCTTGATCTAGGCAAATCAAGCCTTGGGCTACAAAGGATAAGTTGTAATTTCCTTTTTCCTTTCTTGTTCTCTATTACTGTTTGTACTCTCCTTGCTACTCCTAGGTTGGAGGTTGCGGATTGGAGAGGGTGGAGATCTTCTTGGTGAAGAAGGAGACCTTGAGCTACTTCAGAAGGTTGGTGCAACGGGAGGTTACTTCTAGAGAGGAAGGCTACTTCAAGGGGGAGCTTGGAGTTACTTCAAGAAGGCTACCTCAAGTTGGTGCACCTACTTCAAGTGAAGGCAGTTCAAGGGGTGTAAAGGAAAGTATTGTATTTTGTATAAATCCTTGAGAAGGTAATAAAATAAATACTTTCAAAATCCCGATTGGGTAAGCAACCGGGTAGTGGACTGACAACTTTAGTATTTGCTAAAGTTGGAACCACTCTAAACACCTGTCTCCTTCTTCCAATTTCAATTGTGGTTGTTTGAGTTCAATAAATTGTTAAAATTATTTTAAAACTCTATTCACCCCCCCCCTCTAGTGTTTTTCAATTGGTATCAGAGCGGGCTTCAAGAAACCCTAACAAGGTCTTGAAGAAATGGGTGACGGAGTGCTCAACAACCTTAACCTTGAAGGGACACTTGTTGCTAGGCCTCCAGCGTTCGATGGAACAAACTACCAATATTGGAAGAGAAGGATGCAGTTCTACTTCCAAGGCATCAATTGGGATTTATGGAGAATGGTGTCAACCCCATATGAGCTCCCTCAAACTCAATTTGTAGAATGGGATGCAAATACGGTAAAGCTAGCTCAAATGAATGCAAAAGTTGTAAGCATTTTATATTGTTCTATTTCGGTAGGAGAATTTAATAGAATATCTAATTGTGACACAGCCTATGATATTTGGCATAGACTGTCCATAACCTATGAAGGTACAGTCCAAGTCAAAAATTCCAAAATTAGCATGTTTAAACAAAAGTTTGAACACTTTCGTATGGATCCTGATGAATCTATTAGTGAAATGTTTGCAAAATTCTCTACTATTGTTAATGGTTTAAGTGCCCTAGGAAAACCTGTCCTTGAAGAAGATCAGGTATCAAAAATCCTTCGATCACTCCCTCCAAAATATAAGCCAAAGGTGACAGCCATTGAAGAAGCAAACGACCTCACTCGACTGAAAATGGAGCAACTTATTGGCAACCTAGAAGCTCATGAAGCAACCCTAGAAGAGGAAGAAAGAAGAGCACGTGAACTTCAGCAAGGAAAGAAGAAGAATGCGGCTCTAAAAGCTTCAAAAGTTGTCACACAAGAAAGTGAGGAGTCAAGTGAAGAAGAAGGAGAAGAAGCCTTGATCGTCAACGGTAAGAAATACAAAAGATTTAAATATAACAAAATTTTCAGTTCTTCTTCTACCCCTCCTAGGTGCTTTGAATGTGGGAAGAAAGGGAATTTCAAAAATGAATGTCCTAAAGCAAAGAAAGGAATGAAAAGCTCACACAAGAAGAAGGGAGAAAAAGCCTATAAAGTTGTATGGTACGAGTCAAGTGACAGTGAAAGCGGAGAAGAAATGGTGGATTGTCTAATGGCAAGAGAAGATGATGAAGACTCTCAAGAGGTAAGCCTACTTGATCTTCCTAAAGAAGAGTTAGTTACTAGTCTACAAGAAATTCATGATAAGTATGTTGATGTCAAGAAGAAACTAAAGAAGGTTATCAAATCAAATGATGAGCTAATTGCTAAATTAGATAATCTTTCTTCTGAAAAGAACAACATTGATCTTGAGAATTTGTCTTTAAAAACATCTTTAGATGATTGCACTAGAAAGCTACTCACTTTAGAAACAAATGTTGATCTTCTTTCTAAAGAAAAGACTGAATTGTTAGCTAAACTACAAGATTTTCAGACTCAACCTATTTTGTGTAACCATCTAGACTATGATAATGTTGTAAAAGAAAGAGATTCATTGTTATCTGATTTAGATCAAGCAAGAAAAGATATACACAAGAAGATGAATGACATTGCTCAGCTGCAAAGAGAACTTTATGAGTTAAGAAGAAAAGATATACTTGATAACATTCTAAGCATTGGTACTATTTTCAACGGAAGAAAAGGTTTGGGATATGCTCCAAAGAAAAATCAACCCAAAAGAACTCAAACTATGTTTGTACCCAAGAAAACAATGGCTAGAAAGAGAAATGAAGTTGATTCTATTTCTTGCCATTTTTGTTTACGTCTTGGACACTATTCCTTTTCATGCCCTTATAAGACTAAGGATTCCTAATTAGTTTGGGTCCCAAAACCTCAAACTTAGTAGAGTCAAATGGAATTTAGTTGAGATATGGCCAAACGCTCCATCTTGCTATTTATATTGTCTTATCTCAACTAAACAAAAGATTTTATGCATATTGTTAATTTTCTGCACTGTTGTACTGAAACAGAAACTTAGTTGGTCGAAGTATTGTCGACCGAACCATTAATCGGTCGAAGTATTGTCGACCGACCGGATGTCTGTAACAAATCAAAATCTACAGCAAATATTTCGGTCGAAAATTGGTCAACCGAGCTAAATTTTTGTGTTTCTTTGTTTGTAATACAGTAATCTTCTTGATCGACAATTAGTCGACCGAGACAGATGTCGGTTGAACAATTGTCGACTGACTGGATTTCTGATTTAGAACTCTTATACAAGTCTGTACTTAAATGATTCTAACCATATCGGACCATCACATGGGTACCAAAATCTACATTTTAATGCAGGAATGGGTGGTTGACAGTGGATGCTCCAAACATATGACCGGGAACAAGGATGCATTTCAAACCTTTGAAGAAAAGAAAAGTGGAACGGTCACCTTTGGAGACAATGGTAAGGGCAAAATCGTTGGAATAGGTAATGTTGGTACAAACCTCGAAATAAAGAATGTTCTACTCGTTGATGGTTTGCACCATAATTTGATAAGTGTTAGTCAATTATGTGATAGTGGTTATGATGTGTTATTTAACAAAACTTGCTGCAAGTTATTGATAGAAAACACTACAAATGTTGTTTATGAAGGAAATAGAGTTGGAAATCTTTATATCCTTAAACCTAACTCTATGAAATCAGTAGTGGGAAAATGCTTGCTTGCAAATGAAAATACCTTACAACTATGGCATAAAAAGCTAGGACATGCTAGTTCACATGTTATTAAAAAGTTAGTGAAATATGATCTTGTTCGTGGATTGCCTACTTTATCTTTTGATCAAGTTGAAAACTGTGAACCATGCACAATGGGAAAACAAACCAAAACCTCTTTTAAACCAAAACATGTACTTAGCACTAGTAGGTCCTTAGAATTAATTCATATGGATTTATTTGGACCCATGAGGACACAATCTATTGGTGGTAAAAGATATTGTTTTGTTATTATAGTAGATATACATGGGTACACTTTATTGCAACTAAAGATGATACTATTCATGTTTTTATACAATTTTGTTCCAAGATTGAAAATCTATTACAGAGCAAAATATGTACCATTAGAAGTGATCATGGTGGAGAATTTGAAAATCATACATTTGAGGAATTTTGTACATCTCAAGGGTACACTCATAATTTTTCTGCTCCACGCACCCCACAACAAAATGGTATAGTCGAAAGGAAAAATCGATCACTACAAGAAATGGCTAGAACTATGATGCTCGAACACAACACACCCAAAACCTTTTGGGTTGAAGCTGTAAACACTGCATGCTATGTGTTAAATAGAGTAACTATTCACTCTCACTTGAAGAAAACTCCATATGAAATAATACATTCTAAGAAACCTAGAGTTGACTATTTTCATACTTTTGGCTCCACATGCTATATTTTAAATACCAAAGATGATAGAGATAAGTTTGACTCTAAATCACACAAAGCATTCTTCTTGGGATATTCCACTTCTAGCAAAGCTTTTAGAGTATATAACACTATCTCTAGAAAAGTTGAGGAATCTATTCATGCTTCTTTTCATGAAGAGACCAAATCTGAAAATCTAGAAATCATAGATCTCACTAATCAATTCGAAAATTTAAAGTGATAGTGAGAAAGTTACTACAAATAATCACCAAGCTGAACCACAACCTACACCTAGGCTTATTAAGGATCATCCTCAAGAACTTATTATTGGAGATCCAAATGATAAAGTCAAAACTCGGTCTTCCTTCAAAGATGTTGCAAGCATGGCTTTTGTTTCTATCATTGAACCTAAGAAGATATTTGAAGATCTTAAAGATGATTATTGGATAATAGCCATGCAAGAAGAATTGAATCAATTCAATAAAAATGATGTATGGGATTTAGTTCCTAAACCACAAGATAAAACCATTATAGGAACTAAATGGGTTTTTAGGAATAAGCTAAATGAGGCAGGAGAAGTAATAAGGAATAAAGCTCGGTTAGTAGCACAAGGATATAATCAACAAGAAGGAATATATTTTGATGAAACATATGCACCGGTAGCTAGACTTGAAGCTATTAGAATGTTACTAGCTATTGCTGCACATAAATACATCAAACTCTACCAAATGGATGTAAAAAGTGCATTTCTAAATGGCATCATTCAAGAAGAAGTATATGTTGCCCAACCACCTGGTTTTGAAATACCGGAAAAAGGTGACTATGTTTATAAACTTAAGAAAGCACTTTATGGTTTAAAACAAGCACCTAGGAATTGGTATGAAAGGCTCAAGACATATCTCTTTGATAATAGTTTTTCTATTGGAAATTCAGATTCTACTTTATTTTTTAAAACATATGCATCTGATTTCCTAGTTGTGCAAATATATGTTGATGACATTATATTTTGGAGCTTCTAATGATTCATTGTGCACACAATTCAGTGACATTATGCAAAAAGAATTTGAAATGAGCCTCATGGGTGAACTAACTTTCTTTCTTGGTTTTCAAATTAAGCAAACACCTGCCGGAATATTCATAAGCCAAGAAAAATATACTAAAGAACTCTTAAAACATTTCAGGATGGATCAATGCAAACATGCTACTACTCCTATGGCTACTTCTATTAAAATTGATAAGGATGAAAATGGGGAACCTATTGATGATTCCTTATATAGAGCCATGATTGGTAGTTTGCTTTACTTAACTGCTTCTAGACCGGACATTATGTTTTCCGTTGGTCTTTGTGCTCGATTTCAATCACAACCTATGCACTCTCATTTTCTAGCAGTTAAATGAATTCTTCGTTACCTAGCCGGCACTACTTGTTTTGGTTTATGGTATCCAAAAGGACAATCCTTGGATTTTAAAGCTTATACTGATGCGGATTATGCTGGTTGTCGACTTGATCGCAAGAGTACTAGTGGTGGTTGTTTCTGGTTAGGGAGAGCTTTAGTATCTTGGTTTAGCAAGAAACAAAATACGGTTGCTCTATCTACAACTGAAGCTGAATATATGGCAGCCGGGTCTTGTTGTGCTCAAGTGCTTTATATGCAACAAGTATTAAACGATTATGGTTTTACTCTTTCATCTACGCCTATTTTTTGTGACAACACGAGCGCTATAAACTTAGCACACGATCCTATTTTACACAGCCAAGCTAAACATATTGAAATTCGTCATCACTTTTTAAGGGATCATATCTCCAAGAATCATGTTTCCCTTCATCATGTTGATACGGAAGATCAATTGGCTGATATTTTTACAAAACCACTTCCACTAGATCAATTTAACAAAATTAGGAAGCAACTGCTTATCACTCCTTTGGAAGATGTTTTCTTTGATATTTGTGCTTCTTAAAAAAAAACTTTTAATGGACAACTTTTTCATTAGATTTGATGGGACATCTAATTAAGGGGGAGTTTTTATTCTTAACGGATATCTTTTTG
This sequence comes from Alisma plantago-aquatica, assembly GCA_963693085.1. Classification (NCBI taxonomy): domain Eukaryota; kingdom Viridiplantae; phylum Streptophyta; class Magnoliopsida; order Alismatales; family Alismataceae; genus Alisma; species Alisma plantago-aquatica. The sequence continues at coordinate 31,452,876 of OY856411.1, forward strand.
AAATGACAAAGGGGGAGAAATAAATATAAAACTAAAACTTAGTAATTATGAAAAAAAAACTCAATCAATGAGTTTCATAAATAAACTCTTGGCTTTACAATGAAAGTTGCTATATTCCCTAGTGAAGTGGATTTCATGTTCCATAATTCATGGGGAATAATAAGCACACATTTTATAAACAAGAGGAAAAGCTACAAAAGGTAATCTAAAGGTATGAAACTCATATGTTTTATATTTCCTTCATTTATATTTTGGAAATGCTTGTCATCTTCAAAAAGGGGGAGATTGTTGGCTAAATGGACATCTATAAATCCCTTTGTTTTGATTATGACAAACATTTCATTCTTATTGATCTAACGAGCTACTTGAGTGTGTAGGATTAAGGTGGATGACAAAGCAACTAGGGAAATCCATATGCTTACATGTTTATGTTTTCATGAAATGTAATCGCCTTGTAAAAACTTGTACAAATATATAATGTACAAGTACTTAGATTTCATGTAAATCAAGCGTTAGATTCTCCCTAGCTAAACACCACATTTAGATAAGTCATCCCCTTCAAATAGGATCACATTTGCACACGCATACATATAATTAGTGCCTAAATTGAAACATTGAAACATGATCAATCTCGGTCGACCAACTCCTCGACCGAGACACTCTCGGTCGACAATCTTCTCGACCGAGAAAGATCCAAAGTAGCCGTTAGACTCAACTGACAAGGTAGTTGGCAGTTGGAGATAGACGTTGCAAATCACTTGATCCAGAGAGCCTGTCGGTCGACAAAACTTCGACCGAGTAAGTATCTCGGTCTACCATTCCTCGAACGAGATGAACTCTGACAGCAACTGCAGAGTAAATTAATTAGCCGTTGCTAAAGCAACAAACTTGTACCTAACGGCTAGTTAAGCACTTAGAAACCCCTAGAAGTTGTCTAGAACGTCCTTAAGCATCCTTAGACCATTCCTATAAATAGGACAAGCCATAGGACACTCAAACTCACTTGTTACACTTGAGAAATCCTTGAGCATACTTTGAGCAATATGTTTGTGAGAAATTTGAGCATTGTGACAATTGGATACTTCCTTCCTTAGCTCAAAATTTGTGTCCTATAGGCTAGCATCTCCTACCCACTGCAATCACAAGTCCATACACTTGGTTAGGAGATCTATACGCTTGATCTAGGCAAATCAAGCCTTGGGCTACAAAGGATAAGTTGTAATTTCCTTTTTCCTTTCTTGTTCTCTATTACTGTTTGTACTCTCCTTGCTACTCCTAGGTTGGAGGCTGCGGATTGGAGAGGGTGGAGATCTTATTGGTGAAGAAGGCAACCTTGAGCTACTTCAGAAGGCTGGTGCAACGGGAGGTTACTTCTAGAGAGGAAGGCTACTTCAAGGGGGAGCTTGGAGTTACTTCAAGAAGGCTACCTCAAGTTGGTGCACCTACTTCAAGTGAAGGATGTTCAAGGGGTGTAAAGGAAAGTATTGTATTTTGTATAAATCCTTGAGAAGGTAATAAAATAAATACTTTCAAAATCCTGGTTGGGTAAGCAACCGGGTAGTGGACTGACAACTTTAGTATTTGCTAAAGTTGGAACCACTCTAAACACCTGTCTCCTTCTTCCAATTTCAATTGTGGTTGTTTGAGTTCAATAAATTGTTAAAATTATTTTAAAACTCTATTCACCCCCCCTCTAGTGTTTTTCAACATAACTCCTAACCCTAACCATACTACCTTCTTTTATGTTCCATGTTTTCATATGATCATGATCGACCATGTATGTTGCTAGATAATATTCTTGCTTAGTTTGCACCTTTAGTCTTGTGGATATAGTAATCTTGTTGTTGTCGTTGATGTTTTGTACCTTGGTACCTAGTTGGCCGAACCCATAGAGTAGTGTTTCCTTTGGGGCAATACCCCTTTCTCTCCTTTGGTCTTGAGAAGTGAGTTCAGATCTAGTGATATAGGCAACACCCCTCTTTCTCTCTTGATTGTTGAGAGGTGAGCCTATACCCTAGTCGCTTGGGCAACACTCTTCTCTCACCTTGGATTTGAGAGGGGAGTCATGGTTGGATGTGGATTTGTAGAGGTTGGGAGCTTGACCTAAGTTGGAGGTGATCTATCATGTTTCTCGATTCGTGATCAAGGTTTTACAAAATCCCTCTCTCTTAGTTGTTAAGAGGTGAGCCGATTCTCTTGATCTTTTAAGGTCCCGTTGATGGTGAGCTTGAGCTTGAAGATGACCTTGTCAGGATAGGCTTGGTGCCTTGCATGATTCACCCTTGATGAGATGTTGCCTGACACCTCTTTGTCTTGGGTCTTGCCCTAGCTGATATGGTTCTGTTGTGTTCAGATGGCTTTGTGCCCATTATGGTCCTCTTGATCTTGTTGGTGAGATTGGGTGAGATGCCTTGACTGAGATGACCCCTTTACCCTAGTTGGTGTTATCCTTTGCCTGATATGGTGTCGATTGGCGTTATGTCTTTAGCCGATGGGAGTGTTCTCTGCTGACGCTTCGATGTGGACGTTGCCCAGCCCTATGTTGCCCGTCTCGGGGCGTTGCGCGTTGCTCTGGTGTCACCTGACACACCTTCGTGCGTTGCGGCTTGGATGATTAGGTAGTTGCTGCTCGTCACAAACCCTAACCCTAGTTGGACGATAGGGTCTTGGACTTTTAGAGCTAGTTATGTGGCCCGACACATCCTTTCTCCATGGTTGCACGGTATGAGATGCACGATACATAGCTCCTAGATCAGTTGCACGACACACTCCATCAGATCTGCTTGCACGATATCCCTTGTGCATGGATGCACCCCATCATTGACTGTTATATGTGGGCAAGTGCTTTGCCGATAGACCTCTAGTAAGGGGCATTACCCTGCCTGATACCACCTGTAGTGAGGGTTTCCCTATCCGTCACACTTATAGTGAGGAGCAGGCATCCTACCTAGTAGTCCTTCATCGTGAAATCACATCTTTGTTGATAATGAACAATGGAAGTTAGTTTGCAAACCTATGCTATGTTGGATGTTTAAAGATAATGCCAAGATTCTTGCTCCTATTTATAAGTTAAAAAGCATAGATGGATTCCCATGATTTGATAGCAATAATATAACTGAAACAATATATGCTTCATACGATTATGATTATGACATGTGCATATGCAAACCCTAATAACATGATAAACATAAGAGCTATGTCAGGTGATTCTAAGTTATCTCTTTTAATGTGCATACTAACCATGCAGGTGTATCAGATGAATTCATAGCCAGGTAAGAGCTATGAGGTATATGTGTTGGAATAACACTGCATCGTGATGATCACTCTTGTTGCTGAGATATCATGCATCACTAGTATGATGTGATAAGGTCTAAGAACCCGATAAAGGCTAAGTGTTATCCTCTGATGATGAGATCATGGATTGTTATCCCAAGTGATGATGTAAGATGATGAGAATGCCTTAAGAGGAAGTGGTTTCCTGTGATAAGGGATTGAGATCTTGGGATAATGTGGTGATGGTAGTAATAATGTAACTTGATGTTATGTATGTGTTACAACCCGGCTGCCTCAACAATCCACTTAAAATATACTAACTAATTATAGTGGAACATATTATGTAGTTTTACCTGGCCATAGATCCATCATCGTCAGTAGTTGGCGATGGTGAAATAGGTTCTCCTACGGGTTAACCTGGAAGCACATATTATTGAATATGTGTGGTTTCTCCTAGACGAAAATGAGGAGGTTAGAGTGCAACTTCGGTTGTAGACTCCAGAGCGCAGTTTTCGGCCCGTAGCTCAATATGTTGGAGCATGGTGAACAGGCCCATGACTCAGGATGTGTGATGAGAGAGCATGAATGCATTCATGGCTCAGAGCATGGTGAACATGGTCGTGGCTCAGTTTCACTAGCGTCGATACCTGTACCAAGGTGGGCTAGGCAGAGGGTAGCCTGACCCTGTGGCTGAGGCCATTTAAGCATGAGATTGTGATCCTGCTTGTTTTGCACTCGTGCACTGACAACGAGGAGGGGACGTGGTGAAGTCCATCTCTTCCATCGACCTTTTATGGCATCGGCTTGGGTTTCGCAACTAAAGGTTCGATTTGAGTTGTACAACTCACTTCCTCAGGGCATAATGATACGTAATCCAGCCGAATAGTATTTATTGCTTAAGGCAAAACACAGAACATTGGTTGATGCTTTGTCTATGTAGTTCATCTTGTTATACCTTGTTGTTTCTTATATGCTCCTTATGTTATCCGGTAAGATCTTATAAATGTTATCTTGTCAATCATGTTCCATAAAGGAAATCGGGTCATATGCCTCCCAGATCTCTTGGTAAGTTTGATATTACAGTAAGACCTACTCAATATGTTGCTCATATAATCTGCTTATGTTAGTTATCTATTTTACCTGCTTTAGCATTCCTTGAAGTTTTATAGTTTCAGCGAGGAGTTATGTTTCTCACTGGGACTGTGTGTCTCACCCTGTTGGTTTACAACCTTTTTAGATGATCGCGCTAGACGTGGTGGTGGTCGCGAGGTTGTGGTTGAGCAGCAAGAAGAGTAGTAGAAGGCAAGAGATGGATACGCTGATGTTTTGGTTGTTTTGTAGTAGAGTCCTAGAGTCATCCCTGTACTCTCAGGTCCTCGGAGGTATTTTGACATTGTTTTACGATGTATAGCTGATGAAGCTTTGTATATCCTACTGCTGACTGGATGTGGCCCATTATGTATGTATAAACAGGTGATGAACTCATTTGTTGACAGGACAGCTGATCTTATAAGTTGTGGACATGTATCAAAGGCTTGTAAATGCTTATATATAACCTGTCTTCTTGCAGGATGAGGATATGAATGTAATAGTTTCTTGGTTTATCTGCTTTCCAAGTTCGGTTTTACTTTACCCGTGTTTTTGGTAATAGGTGGTTTATGGTGTACGTTTTCGTGTGGCATCTCATTGTCTGTGTTATAGCGGGATGTGTCGCCAAAAGCTTGGTATCAGAGCTCTAGGTTTGCTGAGTCTACATGGATCTCAGACTAGGTTGTGTCTGTTCTTGTGAATTTTCCAGATTTTCTTACCATAATCTTTTGCCCTTAGCGGAAGAAAAAGCCAAGATGTCTGGAAACCATGAAGAACATGCTGCCGAGAGCAGCGAGGCTGCATCAGTAGATGGAGCTAGAGGGCAGGCACATGAAGATCGGGTGCCTGAGGTCCCCCAAATTGATCCAGCCATTCTTGAAAACCCTGCCTACCAACAGATTATGGGGCAGATGATGTCTATGATGAATCTCATGGTAGAGAGATTGCCAGTGCCTCCACCAAGAGCATAGGCTCCCCATGGTGAAACATCGGGTATTGGGAAGACCTTTGAGCGACTTCACTGAGTCATATCTTCAGATTATGATGGGACGACTGATCCAGCGAATGTAGATCTGTGGCTGACAGGTCTTGAGAAGGCCTTCCAGATCCTTGACATCCTCGAAGCAGACAAAGTTAAGCATGTTGTCTACCTTCTGAAGGGTAGTGTTGGCCACTGGTGGGCCATTGAGGAGGAGAAGCGACCCAGTGAGGTGATCAGTTGGAAGGTTTTCCGACAAGAGTTCATCAGCAGATACTTTTCGAAGACGTATCTGGATGAGAAGATCAACCAGTTCGAGCACCTATGCCAAGGAACGATGAGCATCACTGAGTATGAAGCCAAGTTCATGGACCTATTAAGGTTTTCTCCTCACATGGAAGCGACAGATGATGAGAAGATCAGACGTTTTGAGAAAGGTTTGAGTGTTGAGTTGTCGACACCTGATGCTGCATTGTAGAACCGACAGTGGTTTGCCACGTTTGTGGAGTCTGTTCGAAGGATTGAATGGTCAGTTAGGGAGAAGAGAGAGTCCATGTCTAAGAAGAGGTATGCTCAGTTCTAGAGATAGAGGTTCGATGGCTTCAAGAAGCTAAGGTTTTCAACACCTTCTGGGTTAAGAGGTTCCAGTGCACCATCACAGTGGTCCCCGAGTAAGGGAAGAGGATATGGTTCTTCGCCGTCAAAGGCACATAGTACAACTTCAGTGACAATGACAGGGCCATCTAGGCCACAACAGCGAGACCAGTCATGCCATCTTTGTGGTCAGATCGGGCATTGGAGGTCAAACTGTCCAAGGAAAGATGTTGAAGTGACACAACAACTGAGGCAGAATCAGCAAGGGTCAGACAGGCAGCAACCCAGTAGTAGTAGAGGGTGAGGACGCGGTCAAGCTTCACAAGCAGGATCATCTACTCAAGGAAGCAGAGGACGTGGACAGCAAGCAACGACTTGATTCTACGCTATGAGTCAGCCAGAGGCGATAGTCAACCCGTGAGTGTTGGTAGGTCAGATGGAGTTATTTCATTTTGATTTGTCTTCTTCTTGCTTTATATCTGTTCTGGTTGACCGGGGTGCTACACACTCTTTTATCGCCCATAGTATGCTTGAAAACTGCCTTTTACCTGTTAGTTGTAAGAAAGATAGCATGTTGTTAGAAACCCCTCTAGATGGTTCGTCGATGCTTTGAGAAGTGTGTCCATCCTGTATTTTATCTTTTTTGGGACACAAGATACAAGTGGATCTTATACCACTTGATATGCATGGATTCGATGTGATCCTTGGGATGGATACCTTAGAGAAGTATAAGGTTGTGTTGGATTATGGTTCCAAGCAAGCAGTGTTTGATGGCAGTAGGAAAAAGTGGATCTTCCAAGGAAATAGGAAGATTCTTTCAACGTGTATAGTGTTAGCGATGGTGGAAGAGAAGTTGTTGCGGAAAGGATGTAAGGCGTTCTTAGATCACATTGTGGATACCAAGGCGAAGGGTCCTAGCCATGAGGAGGTGACAGTTGTCTGAGTATTTGCATATGTGTTTCCTGATGAGTTCCCCGGTGTTCCCCCACCTAGAGAGATTGATTTTGAGATAAATCTAGTGCCAGGAACACAGCCAGTTGCACAGACGTCATATAGGATGGCTTTAGTAGAGATGGCAGAGCTCAAGAAGCAGTTACATGATTTGTTGGAGAAAGGTTTCATCTGACTGAGCACGTCGCCTTGGGGTGCTCCAGTACTGTTTGTTAAGAAGAAGGACAGATCGATGAGGCTATGCATAGATTACCGGTAGTTGAACAAAGTCACGATCAAGAACAAGTACCCATTTCTGAGGATAGATGATCTATTTGATCAATTGTGTGGTGCTACAGTGTTTTCAAAGATCGATCTACGGTCTGGATATCATCAGTTGAGGATTAAGGTGAATGACATACCAAAGTCAGCTTTTAGGACAAGGTATGGTCACATCGAGTTTTTGGTTATGCCGTTTGGGCTAACTAATGTGTCTGCTACTTTCATGGATCTGATGAATAGGGTGTTCTGTTCGTTTCTAGATCAGTTTGTTGTAGTCTTTATAGATGACATCTTGATCTACAGTCAGGACAGAAAAAAGCATGAACAACACCTTCGACAATCGTTGACTCTCCTTCTCCAACATCAGTTGTATGCCAAGTTTAGTAAGTGTTAGTTTAGGTTGAAAGAAGTAACATTCTTAGGTCATGTGATATCTGCAGAAGGAGTCAAAGTGGACCCCAAGAAGGTGGAGTTTGTTGCAGAATGGGATAAGTCGAAGATGCCGACTGAAGTTCATAGTTTCCTAGGATTAGCAGGATACTACCAGGGGTTTATAAAGGACTTCAGTGTGATCGCGTTGCCGATGACAAAGTTAACTAGGAAGGATGTACCTTTTGTCTGGGATGATCGTTGCCAGCAAGCTTTCCAAAGTTTGAAGGAGGAGTTGACTAGTGCTCCAGTGTTAGTACTGCCAGAGCCTGGGAAGGGCTATGTTGTTTCCTGCGATGCTTCCAAGAAGGGCTTAGGATGCGTGCTGATGCAGGAAGACCATGTGGTTTCTTTAGCTTCACGATAGCTTAAGAAACATGAGGAGAACTATCTGACACATGTTTTGGAGTTGGCAGTGGTGGTTCATGCGTTAAAGATTTGGAGACACTATCTTTATGGGGAAGTGTGTCAGATCGTTATAGATCATAAGAATCTGAAGTACATCTTCTCGCAGAATGAGCTGAACATGCGACAACATCGTTGGATGGAGCTAATCAATGATTATGACTTCACCATTGAGTATCACCCTGGTAAGGCGAACGTGGTAGCTGACGCACTTAGTCGAAAGTCTTCTTCTCTTCCTATGAAGAAGGCACAGTTGAGTTCCTTGGTATGCCATAGACGGGATATGTTTGTCTCCTTGCAGTAGATGAATGTGCAGATGGAAGTTTCCTTGTTAGCAGGACTTTTGGAATAGATGCAAGTAAAGCCCACACTGAGATAGCAAATCAAAGACACACAGTGAACAGATGATACAGTGCAGTTGATCAGGTCAGAGCTCGGTAGCGAAAAGTGAGATGGGTTCCATGAGTCTGAGGATGGACTAGTTTGCTATCATGGTAGGATGGTGGTCCCCAATGTTGATAATCTAAGGAAGTTAGTGCTCAAGGAATCACACACATTGATGTATGCTATGCATCCAGGAGTCACCAAGATGTATCACAAACTGAAGGACCTGTATTGGTGGCCTGGCTTGAAGAGAGATGTAGCCGAGTTTGTGGCTAGGTGTGCGGTATTCCAGCAAGTTAAGGTTGAGCATCAGAAGTCGACAAGTACATTGCAACCCCTACCAATAGCACAGTGGAAATGGGACCATATAACCATGGATTTCGTGGTTGGTCTGCCAAGGACAGCTAAGAATCATGATTCCATTTGGGTGATAGTGGAAAGATTGACGAAGTCTACCCATTTCATACATGTGAAGACAACGTATACATCAGAGAAGCTCACTCAGGTGTATATAGATGAGATAGTACGTTTGCACGGTGTACCAGGAACAATAGTTTCCGAGAGAGGTCCTCAGTTCACGAGTCATTTCTGGGAATAGTTGCACAAAGCATTGGGAACGTAGTTGAGGTTCAGCACCGCTTTCCACCCACAGATAGATGGATAGTCTGAAAGAACTATTCAGACTTTGGAGGATCTTCTCCGAGCTTGTGATTTGCAGTTCCTAGGTAGTTGGGACATACATCTCAGTTTGATTGAGTTCACCTACAACAATAGTTACCAGCGGAGCATTGACATGGCTCCTTATGAGGCCTTATATGACAGGAAGTGCAGATCCCCTTTATGTTTGTATGAATCTGGTGAGTATCAGCTTTTGGGTCCTGAGTTAGTATAGCAGACAACTGAAAAGATCAAAGTGATACAACAACAGTTGAAAGTGGCACATGACAGACAGAAGTCTTATGCAGACAATCGCCGACAACCAATAGAGTTCTAGGTGGGAGACAAGGTGTATCTTAAAGTCTCTCCATGGAAAGGCGTGCTAAGGTTTGGCCGGAAAGGTAAGCTAGCACCTAGGTATATGGGGCCATACCCGATTATAGCACGTATTGGAAAGGTAGCTTACAAGTTATAGCTGCCGCCAGAGTTTCACAGGTTACATTCGTTGTACCATGTCAGCATGATGAAGAAAAGTCATCCAGATACAGGGACAGTGATACATCCAGTTGAGGTTCAGCTTGAGGAAAATGTGACCTACGAGGAAGGTCCAGTGATGATCCTTGACAAAAGAGTGAAGAAGTTGAAGAGGAAGGACCTGGTTCTGGTGAAGGTTCTTTGGCATCATCGTGGTATTGAGGAAGCCACGTGGGAGCTTGAGGAAGAGATGAGGAGGAAGTATCCCTCACTTTTCTCTTCAGATTTCGGGGACGATATCCCTTTGTAGAGGTTTATGGCCTGTAAGGACCCTGACCCCCATTTTGGGCTTATCCTATTTGCTTTTCCTAACCCTAGTGTTTAGTTCCTTGCTAATAACCTCTAGTGGTGATTAGGGTTTGTTTTTGCCATGTTGAGGGTTGGAGGTGCTACTTGCAAATAACCCAAGTTTTAGGGTTGATGAGCAAGTTTTCCACCTTGATAGATGTCTTCTCTCTCCTTGCATCCTCTAGAGTGGAGAGGATGGGATGGACTCATTGCTTTAGTTGCCTTGGGCTTGGTTGAGCCTTGCTTGAGCCCTTATTTTGCCTTGTTGGACCTTGTGTCGGCCATAGGTGTGTCGACCATGGTTGTGTCGGCCATGGGTGTGTCGCCCATGGGGCTATATCGGGCAAGGAGTGGGTGTATCAGCCATGGACCACCTTTGACTCCTAGCTTTGTTTGTGTTACCACTCTAGTGGACACTTGGTTCATGATGCTTTCATGTGGAAATTGCCTTGGACATGTGTATGGGGCGAGATGATTGGGTGGTGTTGCCCATAGACAAGTGTCCCTAGGTGGGCGACACATTACCTTGTTTTAACTTGGTTTCTCCTCCATCCTGTTCTATATATGTATCTGCTTTCTCTTGCTAAGGATCCCTTTAGTTCCTTAGTTCCCCCCCTTCCTTGGTGCACGACACCTCTCCTTTGCAATCTTAGTGGTCGATCCTCCTCCTTCTCCTTGGAGTCTTCTTCTTCCTCAAGTGGTAGCCGAACACTAGAGTGCCTTGTTCTTCTTCTTGTGGTGGTGCTTGAGCTTGGAAGCTTGGTATTAGGAGCTTGGAGGTTTCTTAAGGCGGGTTACATAACTCCTAATCCTAACCATACTACCTTCTTTTATGTTGCATGTTTTCATATGATCATGATCGGCCATGTATGTTGCTAAATATGTTTCTTGCTTAGTTTGTACCTTTAGTCTTGTGGATATAGTGATCTTGTTGTTGTGGTTGATGTTTTGTACCTCGGTACCTAGTTGGCCGAACCCATAGAGTAGGGTTTCCTTTGGGGAAATGCCCCTTTCTCTCCTTTGGTTTTGAGAAGTGAGTTCAGATATAGTGATATAGGAAACACCCCTCTCACTTTGATTGTTGAGAGGTGAGCCTATACCCTAGTCGCTTGGGCAACACTCTTCTCTCACCATGGATTTGAGAGGTGAGCCAGGGTTGGATGTGGACTTTGTAGAGGTTGGGAGCTTGACATAAGTTAGATGTGATCTATCATGTTGCTTGATTGGGGATGGAGGTTGTGCAAAACCCCTCTCTCTTGGTTGTTGAGAGGTGAGTTGATTCTCTTGATCTTTTAGGGTCATGCTGATGGTGAGCTTGAGCTTGAAGATGACCTTTTCGGGATAGGCTTGGTGCCTTGCACGTTTCACCCTTGATGATATGTTGCCTGACACCTCTTTGTCTTGGGTCTTGGCCTGGCCGATACGATTCTATTGTGTTCGGTTGGCTTTGTACCCGTTATGGTCCTCTTGATCTTGTTGGTGAGCTTGGGTGAGATGCCATGACCGAGATGACCCCTTTACCCTAGTTGGTGTTATCCTTTGCCCGATATGGTGTCGGTTGGGCATTATGTCTTTAGCCGATAGAAGTGTTATCTGCTGACGTGTTGATGTGGGCGTTGCTCGGCCCTATGTTGCCCATCTCAGGGCGTTGCACGTTGTTGTGGTGTCACCTGACACAGTGTCATGCATTGCGGCTTGGATGATTAGGTAGTTGTTGCTCGTCACAAACCCTAACCCTAGCAGGACGATAGGGTCTTGGCCATTTAGAGCTAGTTGTGTGGCCCGACACACCCTTGCTCCATGGTTGCATGGTATGAGCTGCACGATACACAACTCCTAGATTAGTTGCATGACACACTCCATCAGATCTACTTACACGATATCCCATTTGCATGGATGCACCCCATCGTTGACCGTTATGTGTGGGTAAGTGCTTTGTTGATAGGCCTCTAGTGAGGGGCGTTACCCTGCCTGATACCACCTGTAGTGAGGGTTTCCCTACCCGTCACACTTCTAGTGAGGGTAGAAGGCATCCTACGTAGTAGTCCTTCATCGTGAAATCACATCTGTGTTGATAATGAACAATGGAAGTTAGTTTGCAAACCTATGCTATGTTGGATGTTTAAAGATAATGCCAAGATGCTTGCTCTTATTTATAAGTCAAAAAGCATAGATGGATTCCCATTATTTGATAGCAATAATATAACTAAAATAGTATATGATTCATACGATTATGATTATTACATGTGCATCTGCAAACCCTAATAACATCATAAACATAAGTGCTACATCTGGTGATTTTAAGTTATCTCTTTTAATGTCCATACTAACCATGTAGGTGTATCAGATGAATTCATAGCCAGGTAAGAGCTATGAGGTATATGTGTTTGAATAACACTGCATCATGATGATCACTCTTGTTGCTGAGATAGCATGCATCACTAGTATGATGTGATAAGGTCTAAGAACCTGATAAAGGCTAAGTGCCTAGTTGAGGTGTTATCCCCTGATGATGAGATCAGGGATTGCTATCCCAAGTGATGATGTAAGATGATAAGAATGCCTTAAGAGCCAGTGGTTTTCTATGATAAGGGATTGAGATCCTAGGATAATGTGATGGTGGTAGTAATAATGTAACTTCATGTTATGTATGTGTTACAACCTGGATGCCTCAACAATCCACTTAAAATATACTAACTAATTACAGTGGAACATATTATGTAGTTTGCCCTGGCCATAGATCCATCATCGTTAGTAGTTGGTGATGGTGATACAGGTTCTCCTGCGGGTTAACCTGGAAGCACATATTATTGAATATGTGTGGTTTCTCCTAGCCGAAAATGAGGAGGTTAGAGTGCAACTTCGGTTGTAGACTCCAGAGCACGGTTTTAGGCCCGTAGCTCAATATGTTGGAGCATGGTGAACAGGCCCATGACTCAGGATGTGTGATGAGAGAGCATGAATGCGTTCATGGCTCAGAGCACGGTGAACATGCCCGTGGCTCAGTTTCACTAGTGTTGATACCTATACCAAGGTGGGCTAGGCAGAGGGTAGCATGACCCTGTGGCCGAGGCCATTTAAGCATGAGACTGCGATCCTGCTTGTTTTGCACTCATGCACTGACCACGAGGTGGGGAGGTCGTGAAGTCTGGCTCTTCCATCGACCTTTTATGGAACCAACTTGGGTTTCGCAACCAAAGGTTGGATTTGAGCGGTACAGCTCACTTCCTCAGGGCATAATGATACGTAATCCAGCTGAATAGTATTTATTGCTTAAGGCAAAACACAAAACATTGGTTGAGGCCTTGTCTATGTAGTTGATCTTGTTATACCTTGCAGTTGCTCATATGTTCCTTATGTTATCCGGTAAGATCTTATAAATCTTATCTTATCAATCATGTTCCATAAAGGAAATCGGGTCATATGCCACCCATATCTCTTGGTAAGTTTGATATTACAGTAAGACCTGCTCAGTATGTTGTTCATATAATTTTCTTATGCTAGTTATCTATTTTACCTGCTTTAGCCTTCCTTGGAGTTTTATAGTTTCGGAGGGGAGTTATGTTTCTTGCTGGGACTGTGTGTCTCACCCCGTTGGTTTACAACCTTTTTAGGTGATCACGCTAGACGTGGTGGTGGTCGTGAGGTTGCGGTCGAGCAGCAAGAAGAGCAGTAGAAGGAAAGAGATGGATACACTACTGTTTTGGTTGTTTTGTAGTAGAGTCCTAGAGTCATCCATGTACTCTTTGGTCCTCGGAGGTATTTTGATGTTGTTTTACGATGTATAACTGATGAAGCTTTGTATATCCTGTTTCCGGCCGGATGTGGCCCATTGTGTATGTATAAATAGTTGATGAACTCATGTGTTGATAGGACAGCTGATCTTATAAGTTGTGGACACGTATCAAAGGCGTGTAAATGTTTATATATAACATGTCTTCTTGCAGGATGAGGATCTGGATGTAATAGATTCTTGGTTTATCTTCTTTTCGAGATCATTTTTAATTTACCCATTTTTTTGGTAATAGGTGGTTTATGGTGTTTTCCGCACATTTTTGTGTGGCATCTCGTTGTCTGTGTGATAGTGGGATGTGTCGCCACACTTTAAGATTTCAAGTCAAGATTTAGATAAAGCTTCAAACTTGTTTTGCAAGTCACCATCAAAGTTCATTAGATAAATATTACTCAAAAAAATAATCATATGTTGAAAATACTTCCATTGTGTCTGTCTCATTCTCGTGATCAAAATGGATTATAGCATCAACTTTTTTCAAAAGTAGACATAAAATAAATCACAAAAAGATTAAATATTAAGCATGGCATGTATTTCTTAGAAAATACCAAAATAAAACTATAACCAAATTGGGATTTGATTTATAAGAATCTCAAATCAAAGTGGGTTGTCTCCCACAAGTGCTAAATCGATGCCTTAATCCAGGCCATTTTTTCTTTTATCCTTCATAAATTTTTTAAATTGAAAACTAACATTCTTGATGTATAATGCCTTCCCGTTAGCATTCAACAGTTCCTCTTCCATCCAATGGTCATTGAGGTCATCATAGCTTTTCTTTCTCAAATCTTTCTTTCTTCTCTTCACATAGGGTGATGATGACTTGAAGGTTTTCAGGGTCAACCTCAAGTTCATGAAAGTGACCATAATTGTGCATATATGCACATTGACATTGGCATTGGTTGTAGCCAAGAAGGGTGTTCCCAAAATGACATGAATGTTCTTGCCCTCCTACTCCGTATCTTGCACAATGAGGTCTTTCGGGATCACCTTTGTCATCTCTGTCTCACACATCATAAGAACATGACTCACCATACCTATTGGGAATTTATAGATCAACCACTTAACTGTATTTTACAATTTTCCAACTTTTGTTTAACCAATTGCAACTCACGATAAACGTGGTAGGGAATGAGGTTCCCACTAGAACCCAAATTAACTAAAGACTTTTCAATCAAATTTCCACCAATATACCAAGGGATAAAAGGGGCTTAGGGTTCTTTCTTCTTGAGGGGGGAATTCATGTTACAAGATAGAATATAATTTTGGATAATCTAAGACAAGTCTGGGTGATGAAAGTACAAACTCTTTTCCTTACTTAAGCTAAGTTAAGATAAAGTTGAATATGCATCAACCTGAAGCTCTTTTACAATGGAGGACCTCTAGTGTTAGGACAAGATACATGGTGAACTGTAGAGAGAGTGAGACCTACAAGGAGAGGGTCATATGATCTACTTTGTAATATATAAAAACAATATGAGATATATGTGGAATGACGTATCCTAAGTTGGGTTACTCTTGAGTAGATGAGTTGAGTCCTTTTGCATGATTCAATCCTATATGTCAGAGTTGGGTTAAAAATGATGGGTACGTGACTCATAATGAGAGAGTTAATCCTTTTGATTGAGTTAGGTCCTAGTTTGAGTGACATATGTTTGTGAATCTCATCATTAGTTGCAAATGAGGTGATATATGAACTCTGGTTCTGAGAGTAAAATGCCTTGTGCATAAAATACTCATAAATATTGTTCCTTCCACTTCTCTTCCTTAATATATGATACTAGAAACCTCACTTGAGCTATATAGATGATTTATACATGAGGAGTCACTCTTAAAAGCTTGACCTATTTTATATTCCCTTCCTATATCATATATGTAATATCCATGTTTGAAATCATGTTAAGATTGGATTAAAGATATAAATTTAAAATCATTATCTAAAAGAAGGGATATATTTGCATCATATCTTACATGCACAAAATAAATTTCTTAGCATTGATCCTTCTCAATCTATTCTTCTAAGTTTAAGCATATATCTCACACAATAGGGTGAAACCCTAATAGGGAAATATGAAAAACAAATCCCTTCTCTAATGATGAAATTCAAGTATGATGTGATCATAAACTAAAATAATGATGTTTAGTGTGATTACTTTATTGTTCAATGACATGAAATCTTCCTACCACCTTGCACTAGTTAGTGGGGTGAAAGATTAGACCTCACATAATATCTTCTCAATCCATATGTGTGATCAAACCCTAATTCTTATGGCAATGAGGGGTGTAAATCCTAAACTACTAGAATGTCATGCCATGACCATGCTATTAGATGATGCTTCATTTATATAAGGTGCGATGAGCACACCCTAGATGCTCTATTTCCTAAGATGAAAAGTTAGGGTACGTTCATAAGTTCAGCAATCTTAGAACGTAGAAGTTAGGATCGGTATGAAGTCAGAATCTTTGATACTACCATGAATATAATGTTAGTTGAACTTCAAGGATGAAATTTCATATAATATGGGAGGAATGTGTTGATCCTGATTTTATGATTTTGATACCGAATATAATTTTTAGGGCCATGAATATTTTGCATGTGGTTGAACTCAATTTGAGGAATTGATTATTCTTTATGAATTAATTCACCAAAAAGGTATGATTAGGGATGACCACTGCATGACCAATTGGATTTTTTGTTTAACCAAAGTGATCTACTTCCCAGTGTGTTTTAAGTGATGTTGATTTGCATCATCATTAAAATAAACTACTTAAGGAATTTACCTAAGTGGTCAAAAGATAGCTTGTTAACCCTATTTTTGGTGAAAAGCAAGGTCTTCTTGTGTCGAAATTTCATGGCATTTTGATGGGCCATTAGAGAGATATTGGGTTTTAATTTTTCATCAAAGGACAAATGTTTCATATGATTTCAGACCTAAGTTTAATTAGAATATGTGTCACACATCCACTCTTGTTATTTGGCTCCATGAAGGTACTGTAGCCACGGTTTGGGCTCGTGGCACCATCCAAACCCTATAATAATTAATGTAACTTCATGATTCACCTTCTAACCCCGTTTCTTACGGAGAAGCTGGTAGCCCAGAGACTGAGTCCCCTGGTGCCACGTATCCAAAGTAAAGGCGAGTGAGACCGAGAATCGGAGTGCGCCATTAGCTCTGCCAGGTAGCAAAACCTATTCTATAGGAGGAGTTCTATAGAAACCCCATAGGATCCAATAAGATTGTGTTATAGTGGAAAATTTACGTTTCTCTCTTTATTTTTTCTAAAGGGTTGAGTTTTAAAGATGAGTGAGAACGAGATAATACATTGTGATTGGTCTGAGAAGTCGAGAAAGGGACGAAGGTTGAAGATGAAGCGAAGTGAAGCGTGACAATAAGAAGGAAGAATAGTCTAGATCTGAGATGTGCTGTGGAGGTTAAGAAAGATGAGAGAGAGATGAGGAGATCAATCTTACTAACTTTGTTTTTGTTCTACACTCGATTATAGTGCTATTCAGTAGCTATTTATATCCATATAGCTGATGACTATTGTTATTACATGTTGAGCAAAGTTACTCAACTACTTAATAGCGTACAGGTAACGCTACTACTGGATTTAGCGAGAAAGCCGGGAAAGGAGAGATTGGTGGTTGAGCTGTCTTCATCACCCATGATCTGTCTTGTCCGAAGTTGTTGACTCTAGTTGTGACGTGCTGAGCTGGACTGATGACAACACCGTGCATTGTGATTGGCTTACATTCCCCGCAAACTAGGCATGAGTGAAACCAGTCCTAGTTTGGATAAGAAAGGAAGAAAGATAGGATATGGTAGAGCTTTTGTGAATATGTCAGCTAGTTCATCAGCAGAGCTAACATGCTCAGTCGGAATGTGGCCTAATGCAACCTTTTCACGAACAAAGTGGTAATCAATCTCCACATGTTTTGTGCGACCATGAAAAATTGGATTCACAGTCATATGTAGGGCACTCAGATTGTCACAAGATAGAATAGTTGGGTGGGAGAGAGGAACGTGAAGATCTTTTAAAAGAGCAGATATCCAGGTGAGCTCGGCTGCTGCCATAGCCATACTTTTATATTCATCTTCAGAACTAGACCGTGCCACGGTAGGTTGCTTCTTTGAGTTCCAGGAGACGCAAGTTTTACCAAAGAAAATACAGTAGCCAGTAGTCGACCGCCGTGTGATGGGGCAACCAGCCCAGTCGGCATCACAATATGCCTTTAGAGAGAGATCATCATACGCAGTAACCTGAAGTCCAATGGATACAGTTCCTTTAATGTAGCGTAGTATGCGACGGACCATTGTCATGTGTACATCAGTAGGTGCAGTCATGAATTGACAGACAAGGTTCACAGCAAACTAAATGTCAGGTCTGGTTAGTGTTAGATATTGCAGACTGCCTACTATCCTTCGATAAGGTTGGGGATCTGACAGTGGAGTATCAGGTTCTCTTGATTGGAGGCAATCTCGTACAACTGGAGTACTTGCAGGTTTACAGTCTAGCATACATGTTTGTCTCAATAGATCAACAGCATATTGTTCTTGAGATAGATGTAAACTGGAAGAAAGCTTAGTAGCTGCTATCCCCAAGAAGAAG
Source organism: Alisma plantago-aquatica (assembly GCA_963693085.1). Lineage (NCBI taxonomy): Eukaryota > Viridiplantae > Streptophyta > Magnoliopsida > Alismatales > Alismataceae > Alisma > Alisma plantago-aquatica. The sequence continues at coordinate 31,471,121 of OY856411.1, forward strand.
GATATATCACCTAGATCTCTAAACGAGAATGCAGACTTCAGTGAAGAAATGAAAGTTTCCAGTATAGATTTATTGGTACTAGTTAGTATCATGTCGTCAACATACAGTAGAAGATAGATAAGAGTTGTGTCTTTAGCAAAGATGAATAATGAAGAGTCTACAATGCTGCAAAAGAATCCATAACTAAGGAGATAGTCACTTAGTTTATTGAACCAAGCTCTTGGTGCCTGTTTAAGACCATATAAGGCTTTTTGAAGGTGACAAACATGATCAGGATTAGCAGTATCAAGAAACCTAGGTGGTTGTTCCATAAACACTTGTTTGGTTAGTTCACCATTCAAAAAGGCATTGCAAATATCAAGCTGACGAATTTCCCAATGCTTGTTGATGGCAATGGTTAGAACAACTTTAATGGTAGGAGACTTCACTACTGGGCTAAACGTCTCCCAGTAATCAACACCCTCTTCTTGAGAAAATCCTTTCACCATCAAGCAGGCCTTATAACGATCAATAGATCCATCAGATTTAAGTTTGACTTTGTAGACCAATTTGGCTCCAATAACATGAGTATTGGGTTGACGAGGAACCAATGTCCATGTTTTGTTATCATACAAGGAAGCAAGTTCCTGTTCCATGGCCAAAGTCCAGTCTGGAGATTTGAGAGCAGAACGTAATGACTTAGGTGTAGCAGCAGAAACAGTAGTAACCAAAGCATATTTGGGGTTTGCTTTTACTATCCCAGACTTCCCTTGAGTTATCATAGGATGATTGTTAACTTGAACCAAATTTTCAGTCGATGAAGGAACTGGAAAACTGGACTGAGAAGACTGAATAGAGGCCGAGAGGGAGCTAGGAACAGCCAGCGAAATATCAGTAGTAGTACTAGATGAACTGTTAGTAGGTATAGATGAACATTGTGATGAAGCAATGCTTGCCCCAGCAGAGAGAGTCAAAATAGATAATGGAGTAGACATAGTAGTTTCAATATCAGTGAATTCAGTAGGCTCTTCCGAACATAATGTGGAGGGTATCATGTCTTTAAATGGAAAGACCAATTCATGAAAGACAACATGGTGTGAGATGTATAAAGTATGTGTGGAAAAGTGAAGACAACGATAGCCTTTGTGAATATCACTATATCCCAGGAAAATACATGGAAGGGATCTTGGAGATAGTTTGTTTGGAGAATAATCACGTAAGCATGGAAAACATAGTGAACCAAAAGATCGTAGAAAATTGTAGTCTGGTTTTCTTTTCAACAGAAGCTCAAACGGTGACAGCATATTATAAGCTTTCGAGGGAATGCGATTCAAAAGAAAAATAGCAGTTGAGAAAGCTTCCACCCAGTATCGCTTTGGAATAGCAGCATCAGTAAGCATTGTAAGGCCTAATTCAACAATTTGGTGATGCTTGCGTTCAGCATGCCCATTCTGCTGAGGAGTGTATGGACAAGACATTTGATGAAGCACACCTTTTGCTGCAGTAAACTGTGCCATTTTGATGTTTGCAAACTCACCTCCTCTGTCAGTCTGTAGACACTTGATGCTTGTTTGGAATTCTGTTGAAATCATAGTAAAGAATTTTACAAAAAAATCATAGAATTCATGTTTAGCTCGCAAAGGATAAAACCACATATAACGAGTGCAATCATCCACAAAGATAACATAATACAAAAAATTTTGACAAGACGAAACTGGCGATTTTCCCCATAAATCACAACTGATTTTTTCAAAGGGAGTATTAGCTTTATCATGAGTAGCCATGAAAGGAAGACGTTTACTCTTATTGATTTCACAGCTGGTACAAGAATCAACTATGTTTGTTTTATTCGACAGAAGTAATTGTTCCTGAATAAGATGTTGAATGACAAGCGAGTTTGTGTGACCTAGACGTTTATGCCAAACGCTAGCAGACACTTTATTATTCCTGTTAGAAAAGAGACTGTATTTTGGGTAACAATCTTCACAATTGGAAATTCTCCGCTTCGAATGTGGCACAGGTGAATGCACGCTTCTATGAATCTTGGCTTGCAGTTGATAAATGCCTCCTTCACATATCCCGCTAGCTAGAACCTTCTGCGTTCTGAGATGCACTATGAAGAACCGATCATTGAAAAATAAGACATAGCACGTATATTGTTTAGTAAGTTGTGAGACAGACAGAAGGTTTGGTTTTATATGAGGAACAACAAGAACTCATTTTAGAGGAATAGGTTTATTCTGAATGACATAGGTTGATCCAGTGTAGACAATTGGTAGATATGTACCATCACCTACCATAACAAAATCATTTCCATTGTAAGATACTAGTCTATTCAAAATACCTGGATCAGCCACTAGGTGATCAGAAGGTCCAGAATCAACAATCCATTCAGATATATTAGTGTCATTCAGGGTAATCGCCGCAAGAGCCTTGGATTCTTCATGCAAAAGTTGAGGAATCTCCTGAGACTGATATTCATTGTTGAATCTGTGCCAGCAACGTAGAGCGTTGCGTCCTGGTTTGTTGCAAATTTGACAAACAGTATACGGGCAACCATTGAAGTTGTTCCCATTTCGAGAACTAGGATTAAAACCTCTACCCTGAGATGTGAACATTTGATTATTTGTTGCAGGTGAAGCAGACTGATAGCTACCCAGAATACTGGCATTATCAGGTGCACGAGGTCTATACATTTGTTGGTTCATATGACCTCCTTGAAACCGACTTTTCTGTTGAACAAAGGTTCTTCAATCACCACGACCTGCAGACTGTCCCTGTAGACGTTGTCCAAGAAATGCGAGGTTCGGATTTAAAGGAGATAGCTGAGAGGCTTTTCTAATCTCATAATCTTTGAGCAATGAAACCATTTCATAATAGGAAGGAACTGGCGGTTTCATCATAGATACTGTAAACACCTCATACTCCTGTCCCAGACCGTTGAGAAGATAGTACACCTTATCTTCCTCATCCATGATTTTACCAATAGCAGCTAGTTGATCACAGACAAGCTTGAATTCAATAAGATAATCCGTTAGGGATTTAGTACCTTTCTGGAGATGACGAAGCTGAGACATTAATTCAAAGGATCTGGATTGTGAAGTTTTTGAGAGCTTGCCACATTTCTCTAGCAGTGCCGGATCCAACCACAACTCCAAGCACATCAAGTGAGAGAGATCCAGTAATCCAGCCATTAACTAACCGGTCTGTTCTTATCCATGCTCTGAAAGCTGGATTGACCATGATATTACCAGAGTCATCCGTGATAAACTTGGCCGGGGCTACTTTTGTACCATCAATGAATCCTTCTAGAGAGCATCCTTCGATGAGAGTGTGGATCTGAAGTTCCCAGTATAGGAAGTTGCTGTTGAGCTTTAGAGACACAAAGTTTGATACATTCGTGGTTACAAGATAAGGATAGAGATCAGGAACATTGATACCATCTGATTTTGATCCTTCATGTCGTTTGCGAGAAAGGAGATTGTGAGAGAGATCGCCATGGACTGACTCATCTGTATGGGAATCATCTTCCAGGACCGTAGCAGCCTTCGGTGAGACATATCCTTGTCGAGAAGCCATCTTCACCTTAGTAGCTCTGATACCATCTGAGAAGTCGAGAAAGAGACGAAGGTTGAAGACGAAGCGAAGCGACGCGTGACAATACGAAGGAAGAATATTCTAGATCTGAGATGTGTTGTGGAGGTTAAGAAAGATGAGAGAGAGATGAGGAGATCCATCTCACTAACTTTGTTTTTGTTCTACACTCGATTACAGTGCTATTCAGTAGCTATTTATATCCATATAGCCGATGACTATTGTTATTACAAGTTGAGCAAAGTTACTCAACTACTTAATAGCGTACAGGTAACGGTACTACTGGCTTTAGCGAGAAAGCCGGGAAAGGAGAGATTGGTTGTTGAGCTGTCCTCGTCACCCATGATCTGTCTTGTCCGAAGCTGTTGACTCTAGCTGTGACGTGCTGAGCTGGACTGATGACAACACCGTGCTTTGTGATTGGCTTACAATTGGTTGTCCTATAAAAAAATATATAAGACTCGTCCTATAATACTAGCTTGCGCGAGGCTGGCTTGAGAAGAAAAAGAAGAGGTACCAGAGGAATGACGTGTAAACGGAGAGAGGATCCGCTGCCGCTGGTCCTACTTTTGTGAGGAGTTGGCTAAACCTGCTCTCATCTATAGACACGTATAAATGTAAATCAGATAGCACGGCAAGGATTCAAACAATGTCACATGCGGCATCAATTAAATAAGGTGCAGCCTGCTCTTTTAAACAGGAGCAGCAAATCCTGCGGGGTGTAAACGATATTTTTTTACCGTGATATCCACTGTGCTTTGGATGCATTACTTTTAGGCCCTGTTTGGTAGGGTGCTCTTGGGTGTAATTTGATGAAAAGAAAAAACTAACATGTCTTTTAAATTGCTCCAGATTTATTTGGTAAGATGTAGTATGAGACTCTTGTTTTCGTTCGCAATTGTTTTGTACAAAAAAAAATATCGGAGCAGCAACCCACCAGAACGTGTTGTCTGTTGTCGTGATATGGGGGAGACCGGCAACAGTGGTTTATACTATCTCAAACTACGGAACCAACTGCTTTCACAGCGGGGGAACAAGATCCGGAGCAACGACCTTCCACAAAAAGAGAAATTGGAAGAGGTATCAAAAGTTTTAGCACCGGTGTCTCCTATATGTCCTCAACTTTATTCAAAGTATCCCGGTTGATAAGATACAGGAGAGACCGGTTGCAGTCCGGGTTCACACGTAACCATTGCACTTGGAAGCTGATGTCATACAGGTCGCACCTCAGCAAAATGGCAACTTCACCCAACTACTCAGTTTTTATGCGCCGTACAAATGTCTTGCTTTTGACCCTTCTGAGACTCAAACCGTGAAACAGAATTCCGCAAATTACACCCGACGTCACTGTACCAAATATTTTTTTATCAAAAATTTCAATCATTTCAATTCTATGAACTTAAACGCAGCCCTACCAAACAAGCCAAGACATTTGTACCAAACGCAGCCCTTAATCTCAGCAAAGCAAGCCAAGACGGCGTTGACCGTTTACACGCCATTCGTTTGATATCCTCTTCTTTTTTCTTCTCAAACCAGTCTGATTTGCGGTCGCTATATAATGATGTAGGAGGGGAGAAGGCATCATTGAGAGGGAAGAAAATACACACCGTGTCGGGAAAGAGTTCATGTCCGATTCCCTCAATACGCCTTAGGGGTAGTTATATATATCCTCCGTTTGTGGGATAGGCGCTCCTTCTTGTAATTTTGCGCACAAAACAGTCGATGCCTTGTTTAGGCTTTAGTAATCCATCTCATACAACCCCGTTTTTTGGTATCTGCACCCATCACCAACCCAGGCCTTGCCGGGGATCGTTACATAGGTAGTTTGAGCAGCCATGTTACGGGTACTGGACAAGGTGGTGGATTACATTACGAGCACCCTTGACCAGACCATTACAGTCGTCTTCGTTCTAGCGGTGGACGGTTGCAGGCTGGATCACCTCGTTGATGACTTGGCGGCAGCTGAAAGGCATCTGGCTTACGAAAAGGAACTTATAGAAAGCGAAGGCAAAGCCTACTTTTCTTTGAACCCTGGTAAAAAGTTCAGCGTGGATCTCAAGAATCACCTGGAGTGGGCAGAACATCATATAAAAGATGCCAGGAATATCATCGAAGAATATGGAAAGAACAAGTGCGAATGCTTCCCTTGTTTTTGGGAATTCCCGAACCAAATCATCCCTAGTTACAGTCAAGGCAGAAAAGCTCGGAACCTGACCGAGCAGATGGTCCAGCTAAAGGACGTTCTTAGCAATGCGTTCGCTCCCGAAGGTGGGACAGACAAGCGAAGAATGTACGATAACATCACGGTTAGCCAATTGCCATCAGGCAAGATTTCCGCTTGGACTGAATTATAGGCTTTGAGACCCAATTCAACTTTATTTCCTTAAATCCGCACTACAATTTTCGCGTATAAATGCAGGTTCTCGCGTAGGTCTGTGCTACGGGATGCTCGGCAATGATCTGCGGACGCAGGAAGAGGTTGTACAGCACTTCCAATGGCACAAGATCAACAAGATGCGGCTGTTCTGGCCGGAGTCCAACACAATGAAAGCTCTCAGGGGATCCAATATCGAGCTTATAATAGACGTCCCTGGGCACAGGCTAAAGAACTTGGCGAACAGCCGCGAGGTCGCTAATGACTGGGTCTATTGGAACGTGAAGGTGCATTATCCTGATGTCCGCATCAAGTATATCACCGTCGGTAACGAGGTAATCCCCAAAGATGGGTCAGATTACATCCTCAAGGCCATGGGCAATGTGTATGAAGCACTCAGGGCGATCAATCTTCACGACAAGATTAAAGTATCTACATGTATTGGCCACGGAGTTGTGGAGTACTCCTTGATGCCCTCGGCCGGCATGTTCAGTACCACCTCAACCGAATACATGGCACCCATTGTGCGGTACCTCTCCCGCATAGGCTCCCCACTTATGTGCAGCGTTTTCCCATACTTTGCTTACAAGGAAAACCCGCAAGCCATCTCTATCGACTACGCCCTGTTTAGGGCTCCTGAAACCTTTGTAACTGATGGCCAATTGCCGTACCAAAACCTCTTTGACGCCATGGTGGACGCAATATACACAGCCATGGAAAAAGTGGGTGTTAAGGATGTTGGGATCGTTATTTCATCGACCGGATGGCCATGGAAAGGAGGCTACGGCGCAAGTCCAGAAAATGCTAGTTCATACAACAGCCACCTCATTAATCATGTTGGTATTGGCACACCCAAGAGAGGCGGGCCACTCGAGACATACATCTTTGCGGTGTTCAACGAGAATCAGAAGACTGGGCCGGAAACAGAGAAGCATTTCGGCGTCTTCTACCCCAACATGAATCCCGTCTACGCACTGGATTTTTAGTTTATTACCTTTTTTGATGTAGTTTAAATTTCTCTCTCATCGTGATCATCTATACCATATAAGAAACCATGTTGAGGTTTTCTATACAATTTGTCGTCTAATCTTCACCATGTAAGGCATTATCTGTGAGGTATATTGTATGCAGTGTTATATTTTTTTGTCATAATTACGTCTTTTATTCTTAATAAGATAGTCATGTGAGAATATAGATGGGTTCGAATTCAACTTTTTTTATTTATTTTTTCAAAATTCCAAATTGTTCCTGTATAATGTAATAATACTATATCAAAGGTAGTGGGGGAAATTGAAAACTTTTACCTTCAGTCCTTTAACGTATATTAGACATTGTCATACTATATAGAAAAGGTTGTGGAAATGACAGCATAAAATTTGGATATTTAGTTGTTTGAATTATTAAGGATGTGTGCGATCTGATAAGATTGTATGTATCGTCAAGAGCTCACACCTATCGATAGTTATATTAAGGTTGGGAGTGCGGCTCAACTAAGATCAGGGTAGTTGACAATATAGTCGCTTCAACCTGACACTAGGAAGAATGTGCACATCAAAATTGCCAACGCCGAGAAGCACTCATCATTCCTTTTATCCAGTGATATCTCACTGTGGTATGTACTAATAAGAGACCAAAAGCCTTTGTTCCCCCCACCCCGTCGTGCACACAAGGAGCGCTTTCTCCTTGATCTAATGTTTCAAGGGAAACCTATTCCTTCCAGTCTACCTTGTTCACAATGTAATTGTCGATTGACTCTAATCATAACTTCATATTTTTTTTTAACAAGATATGGTGATAGAATTTTATGTTTACTTCAAAGGAAAATCTCATTATCAAAACATGTGCAATGCACGAGATACACTTAATCGTTTTACGCTACAAAAAGATAGATTTATGTTGTGCCATTTGGTTCGACTTGGATTGTTGCTTTTGATTTTTTTTTCTTTTTTCAGTTGTTTGACTTGTTGGCTTTATTTATTTTTTTGCAACTTATTTTTTATTTTTCTTTACCTTCTGTCTCTAATAATAAGAATGCTGGTGTATTTTTTATTTTTATTTTCTTTCCGTCTCAAATAATAAGGATGTCGGTGTCACAAAAGTCTTACTTGTCAAGTTTGTTTTTATTGGTCTTGCCCATGTTTGAGTTTTAGCACTTTGATTGTGTGCTTGAGCTGCTCTAGATTGTTAAATTATTATTGATATTGTTTGGATAAGTTTATAATAACGATTTGAATGTTTTTTTTAAGTCAATATTGTCGGTTTAATCGTACAACTTGATTGTCTCCTTTTTTTTGAAATGGATTCTGAGTTACTTTTCTCCTATTGCGACAAAAAATAATGATGGGGCTAATTAGTTCTAGGTAAAGAATAGTTTATCATAAGAGGAGCAACCTATCAACAACATGAGCAAATGTCGTACCCTAATAATGACACATGGACCCTTAAAACCTAGGGAAGAACTCCAACCCATGGACTCAAAACATTTGTCTTATTAGGTCTAAATATGTGGCCCCATTTAAGGTTGAATGTTATGTTCAAAAGGAATATATAAGTAAAACTATATCAATGGACTCATTCACAATAGAGAGGATCATAACTTTTTGGACTACTTCATTTTAGTTTTATATGTTCTAATGTTGCTAATAAGTTTCATATTCTAGAGGAGGGTCTTGCTGATTAGGTTTCTGACCCCTCAAGAACTCTTGTCCCCAGTGTGACTCTTGACTAGGGTTTTCTAGGTGATCTTAGATGAGAGCTAGAAACACGGTGTGAGCCACACTCCATGGCACCACCATAGAAATCTATTTGTTTTGCAGGTCTCCTCCACTTCCAATGGCAGACGAGTTGAGAGTTAGATGCTCCAATGTGACCATGTAAGAAGAAGACTGTCACACCCCGGTCTCACACTAACCACTAATCACGAGATTAGGGCGCGACGGAGGGATTATCACATAAACAAATCACTGAGAACTTTTTTTTTTAAAACCTCGTAATGATATCCGAATTATTGTTATAAACTAAAACATAATAAACTATTGCGGAAGCATTTCCATTAAACTGGCTAGAGAACATAAACAGCGTTTACAACATATAACATTGTTTAACAGAAAGTAAAACATAATAGTTAATTTACATCTTTTACACATTCGCCATACATACTCTCTCTCTCACCCACACCATGTCCCAGGGATCGAGGGGAAAGGACTAAGAGACCTCTAACTACTAACTACGTATACCTTCTACAGACTAAGCGTTAGGATGAAAGGATCCTTCAGATTTCCTGCTACTGATGATGACCTGAAAATGTTTTGAGTAGAGGTATGAGCCTACTCGCTCAGTGAATAGCATTTCATTTAGCTATCACTAAACAACTCATCAGGTTTATAAATTGAAATAAAACATAAGTACAGTACTAAGCAGGGCAGTTCTAATAACATAACAGATTTGCAGAATATAATCACATTTCCATGCAATAACAGATAATTTGAACAAATAAACAGATATAAAGAAATAGCACAAAAGTTCGAATACTTTAATTTATTGTGATCCTATATGAGTACCAATTTATATTATTATTAAGCCCTAATCATATACAGTGTACCCTGTATATGAAAATCCGTAGCGAACTACGATCCCACCGTACAAGACTTAGCGACACACCCGGGAAATGCTAAGTCTGACGCCAGCCCTGCTCTGCCACAGGACCCCAGGCTCATCGGCCTTCAGGCTCATCGGCCTCACTGCACTACATCGAGTGCTCTAGACTCCTCCTCTAACCTGAGTACACAAGCGGAGAGTGTCACGGGGTTACCTCCATGACATCGCACGGATCTTGTTGCAATAACCCCCAATTTTCTCCAGTGCCACCGTGACATCGCACGCGTTATTGTTGGACACTGCCTCTCTATCCTCGTGTCTCCATGACATCGCACGGATAATATTGCAACACGAGTTTCACCCCTAAGAAGCAGATCTGTCAAAGGGGTTCTACGGTGTTAGGGCACCTAAGTCTATTAACTGATTAACATATAACCATTTAAACAGGAATATCACATTTACTGATTTCATATCAGATCACAATACACTGTCATTCTAAACTGACAGAGCAATATATTTCAAATCATTGTAATTTCTGAGAAATTCTCATACCATGCATTCAGACAAATTAGAAATGCATAAATAACCCAACTTATTTCAATTTGGCACATACATAGCGAATTTACGCAATTGAACATCTTATTGCACAAATTAAAGAAATTTACTTCACATACGAGAATCATACTCAACATTTGTCAATTCTCTAAAATTCTCGAAAAACGTGCACATTAACCCAAATCTTGGTTTGTGCATCACTGAACTCAATTAAGAGTTAATTACATTTCATAATATAATTTAATAACAATACTTGAGAATTTCTGGTAATATTTCAAAGAAATGTGCCATTTCATGTAAATATCAATTTACACATATTAACGTCAAAAGATATATGCAATTAGGGTTTTCATGCAGATTTTATTTATTCATATCTACTTTGAAATCGTACATCTGATAATTTATCAGAAATCTTCATTCTTTGGGTTCATACCCAAATTATACCATTTTCAGACATGAATTTCTAATTTCAACATTCAAATGAGCAATTTAGGTTCCAATGAACCATATAAATCTACCGAATCAATCCACATTGATCAATTGCTAAATTTAATCATATAACAACGTCTAGAAGCAATTTATGAAATAAAAAGTCGGGCGACGCCAAACGCTGCCCGACGCTTGATAACGCCTGTTATCAGCGTAATTCACGCACAAAATAGAAAATATTCAAACACTTGAGTTTATTAATGATAAATAAATGAAATCCTACTCACCGCATTTCGAATTGTCCGGGTTCGTCCGGAATTGCGTCTAGAGGCCTAATTCCGGGTGAATTTATGTTGTCTTCTTCCTTGGAACAGACCCAATCTGAACATGCTTCAGGCGATCAATTCAATGCTTGCACAGGTTGAAAAGGGGCTGAGCAATGAAGAGATCATTAAAGCCATGGTTCAAGAGTCATTTCCACGAATAGCTAACTGAACAGGTTGCTATGAACATATCTGCAGTAGTGGAAATTCTTGGACGGTTCAAAGCTCTCAGATATCCAGAAGCAAGTCATTGTTGCTACTCCTTGGTGCTAGCTGTGCTCGAACAAGCTTCTGGTCGCACAAAAACTACTGGCTGTGACTCTGTAGGTCGCCACCTTCTAGGGCAGAGCAAGACAGGAGGGAAGAGTGGATAAAGAAGAAAGGAAAAGGAAGGAGGTAGGCGGCCGAACTCGATGGCGGTGATATGGGGGCTGCTCCTCAGGCTCTGGGCCGACACCCCACAGCCGGCCGGCGCTGCTGCTGGTCGAAGGTTGTGATTGGGGCGAGCGAGAGGGAGGAAAGAAGGTAGGAGAAGAAGAGAGGAGCTCGGCACCAGGTGAATCAAAGCTATGGGGGTCGAATCGCCCAGAAATCGCCTCACGTTTTCCTCTGTAAGTCGCGCGCTACAGTGCGCCGACTCTCCCTGTTGTATCGGGTGGAAGATGAAAGGATAAGCGAGAATAGGAAATAAAAGTAAAAGGAAAGGGTTTATAACCCGAATTTTGGAAAAAAAAACATCATAAGTCCAGAATTCTTAAAAATGCCATAACTCCCGCCTCAAATGTCAGTTTAAGGTGATTTCTTTTGCAAAATGCCAAGCACGGAATCCACTACAATCTCAAAGCGAATAATCATGCTAATTGACTATCTCACTTGATCAAATAACTAATTGCATCTCGGCATTTAACTGAACCTAAATCACCTTAATTATGCACTAATTGTGTCTTGTGTATTTAATTCAACTTAATCAACTTGATGATGCACTAACCACCACATGAGCACTTAACTTATCTCAATTACTTAATTATGCACCAATCATTGTATTTACTAGTTAATTTAAGAGTGGGTCATAACAATCTCCCTCCCTTATAAGAATTTCGTCCCGAAATTCCTATACGAGAAAAGGAAACTTATCACACATCACTGATTCAAACTTCCACATGGTTTCTTCTAGGTTATGATTCCTCCACAAAACTTTCACTAATGGTATCTCATGATTCTTGAGTTTTTGATCCTCCGATCAACTATTCGTATTGATTCCTCAACATAAGATACATCTGTTCTGAGCTGAGCAGATTATGGGTCCACTATCTTCTCTGTATCAGGATAACATTTCTTCAACATCGATACATGAATCATATCATGTAACTTAGCCAACTCAGATGGCAAATCCAACTTTTAGGCTATAAGTCCAATCCTCTCAATGACAGGATATGGGCCCATACACCTAGGAGTCAGTTTGCCTCTCTTGACAAATCCTCAACATTCCTTTCCATGGTGAAACTTTCAGATACACTTCATCACCAACATGAAACTCAAGAGGTCAACGCCTCTTCTCGGCTTGACTCTTATGTCTATCAGGTGCAACTTTCAACTGTACTTTGATCACAGTAATCTTTTCAGTGGTCAAATCCACTATCTCTAATCCATGAATCTGCTTTTCACCTACCTCATATCAACATATGGATGATCTACACTTTCTACCATACAGAGCTTCATACGGGGCCATACCAAGACTGGAATGGTGACTATTGTTGTATGCAAACTCTATAAGGCTTAAGTGTTCTTCCCAGTTTCCACTGAAATGCAAAACACATGCTCTCAGCATGTCCTCATGAGTCTGGATGGTCCTTTCTGACTGACCATCCGTCTGTGGGTGAAAAGCTGTACTGAATCTCAACTTTGTGCCCAAAGCACAATGCAACTGATTCCAAAATCTAGATGTGAACTTAGGATCTCTATAAGATATAATTGAAACTGGAATACCATGCAACCTGACTATTTCATCCACGTATATCTTAGCCAACTTCAAGACGTCAAAGGTTGACTTGATATGAAGAAAATGAGCAGACTAAATTAGTCTATCCACAATCATTCATATCGAGTCATAACCTCTAGATTTCTTGGGCAACCCTATCACAAAATCCATTGTGAGATGTTCCCACTTCCTCTCAGGTATAGGAAAAGATTGCAAGGTACCTGTAGGTTTCTGGTGCTCAGCCTTAACCTGTTGACACACATTGCACCTAACCACATACTCAGCTACATTCTTTCCACGCCAGGCCACCAATACAACTCCTTGAGATTCTTGTACATCTTAGTGTTGCCTGGACGCATGGTGTACATTGATGCATGTGCTTCCTCAAGAATCTTTTCTTTTAAATCACTGTCCCGAGGTACACAACATATCATGCTAATACAACACACCATCATCTAAAAACCTAAACTTTGGTCTTTACCCCATGTCAAGTCATGCATGATCTGATGTAACTCACTATCACCCTACTGTAGTTCCTTAATTTAATCATAAAAGATAGGCTTGACTTGCATTTGTGCAATCAAACCACTCTGTTATGTCACCCCTAAGTCTAAGTTCAACTTTCACATTCTACTAGCATGTCTCTCTTGAAACATGCCATAGAGAATGGATCAACTGTTGAACTTGACTTCCTACTGAGGGCATCAGCTACTACATTCGTCTTTCCAGGGTGATAATCTATCATCACATCATAAAGATAGTGATACCATGACTTAAGAGCATGAACTACATCAGATAACTCCAAATCATGTATCGAGTAATACTCCTCATTCTATGCTACTTACTTCTTGTTATTACTTGTAAGAATTTATTTCATAATGCACTTCACTTATTTTGTATTTCTCCCTTTTGTTTCAAACACACTTATTACATTTCAAAATTATATCTTACTCTTTCTGAGTTATTTTCATATTTTTTATCTACCTTTTAGATTAACTACTTTTAAACCCTGAATCAATATCAGTGTTAGCTTACCTTTCAAAAAGCAAATCTCATGATCTGGTTTTATAGAGATGCTAGTATTCAAGGTCAAATCACTATTGATATCCCTTGAACTACTACAACTCTAAACATTCTAGGGTTTCTTCTTTATCAATAACATAGCGTTATTGTGATGTGACTATGTTCCCTTAGTTTGAAATTCAAACTTTAGATCTCATAAGTTTTACTAAATTCTTCCTTATCTTATCACTGGAATTTCCTTTCTCTTATTTGTTCTGGACTTTGGTATTTCCATGATATCTCTTCAATTTAATGGAAGCTTATAACGTAACATGAGTATCATTTTAAACTGGACAAGCCATATATTCAGGTATTGCAAATATCAAGAGATTCAACATAATAAGCATGCATGCAGATTTCAAATTCTTAAATAATCTAATTACATGTCCACTTGTAATTTACTGAGAAATCAATATCAATATGCATGCAGGCAGACTGGAATTCTCAAATAAACAGAATGCATGTCAATTTGGCACTTTATACACTAAAATCGTGCAATTGAACTGTTAATCATCACACATCTTATACTGAGAATTTTGATATCAAAATACTTGATTCATTGAACACCCTATCCTTAGGGTTTCAATTACCTCATTCATTTGATTGCAGTTCAAATCACAATATGATATCATTCTAGAACTGTCAGAACAGTGTACTTAAAATAATTGTAAATACTGAGAAATTCTTATATCATGCATTCATTTTCTAAGTTATGTGTTTGTTCTTTATTTTAAAAACTAATTTGTTAGTCTATAGAGACTTAGAATCCAAAGGTAGTATGTATGAATGTATTTAACTTTATAATAAAGATATGCATTCCATACTCTCAATTATATCTTGTAATTCTCGTTCCTTAATCAAAGTCATCATTTCTAACATTTCCTTTAATCCAACTAAGTTTCTTGTCTTGGTCTTATGATTTTCATAAGACTCTTTATTTCTATGTACTTATTGTATGCTCAACTATTTTCTTCTATTTTCCCTTTGCCTTGAAGTACATAAAAGTATTTTACTCCATTCCATGATCCAACCCAAATTTGATTCTTACGTCCTAGTCCCTTACATACTTTTCTCATATCCTTTCCATACTCTTATATTTAGAGTTCATATAATACAAATCATTGAATTTAATTTGAACCTTATATTATTTTCTTTTATTTCCAATTAAGGATTGCTCAAATGAGACTCCAACGTTGAGTCTCCGATATCAGTTCTAGCTACTTCTTAGCTGCTCTAATCTTTCCCTTATATCTCAACATCTTAACGTATGTAAATTCTTACTATGATACTGGTCTAACTTATCCAAAGTCTACCTTTATTATACTGTTAATAGGAGTCATTAGATCCCAGTAACGCATCCTGCCAGCCGGACCAGGCCGAACCTGTAATCCTGAAGCCAAGAGCTACTCAGGATTAACCAACCCCTATTAATCTCAAACATGCGGAAAGAATATCCATTTAGGGAAAATTCATTTAAACGTAACTTTTGGTCTACTTGATACAAAGAATATAAACAATAAATAAATCATTTCATGACATACAACAATATAAAAGACACATATCTACTTTACAAACTGAAAATTTAATTTCATGCATATAAAAGCATTTCTAGTGATTTTTCAATCAAATAAGCAATATAAACAAGAGTTGTATCGCATCCTATAGTTAATCTCTTTCTCCTACATGAATTTCTGATCTCTTAACCCTAAAATTTCTAAGGTTTCTCTCTATCCTATCCTTCCTCTGCATACCTGGCCAGGGCATCCAGAGAAGAATAGACAGAGTAGCTTGATACTGGTCAATCTAAGTACTTAGACACCTGGCCAGGGTATCTAAACACTCAGACCTCCCAGAGCTAACGACATGTCACTTTTTATGTACCTTACTTAAAACTTTTGATCCTAATGATCCCTAACGATTCAACATAAGCTCTTTACTTGGTTCTCGTGACCACGTCCACTTCCTGCCATCTGCAATACTATAACAGAACATTTCCTGTTATAAAATTGCAGTTAGAAGGAAGACACCTAAGTCCTAATCCTATTGGTCTCTTATCGTCCCCTGACCTTGACTTAGAGTATTTATATACTCAACCTCGCTCTGATACCAAAACTGTCACACCCCGGTCTCACACTAACCACTAATCACGAGATTAGGGCGCGACAGAGGGATTATCACATAAACAAATCACTGAGAACTTTTTTTTTTAAAACCTCGTAATGATATCCGAATTATTGTTGTAAACTAAAACATAATAAACTATTGCGGAAGCATTTCCATTAAACTGGCTAGAGAACATAAACAACATTTACAACATGTAACATTGTTTAACAGAAAGTAAAACATAATAGTTAATTTACATCTTTTACACATTCGCCATACATACTCTCTCTCACCCACACCATGTCCCAGGGATCGATGGGAAAGGACTAAGAGACCTCTAACTACTAACTACGTATACCTTCTACAGACTAAGCGTTAGGATGAAAGGATCCTTCAGATTTCCTGCTACTGATGATGACCTGAAAATGTTTTGAGTAGAGGTATGAGCCTACTCGCTCAGTGAATAGCATTTCATTTAGCTATCACTAAACAACTCATCAGGTTTATAAATTGAAATAAAACATAAGTACAGTACTAAGCAGGGCAGTTCTAATAACATAACAGATTTGCAGAATATAATCACATTTCCATGCAATAACAGATAATTTGAACAGATAAACAGATATAAAGAAATAGCACAAAAGTTCGAATACTTTAATTTACTGTGATCCTATATGAGTACCAATTTATATTATTATTAAGCCCTAATCATATACAGTGTACCCTGTATATGAAGATCCGTAGCGAACTACGATCCCACCGTACAAGACTTAGCGACACACCCGGGAAATGCTAAGTCTGACGCCAGCCCTGCTCTGCCACAGGACCCCAGGCTCATCAGCCTTCAGGCTCATCGGCCTCACTGCACTACATCGAGTGCTCTAGACTCCTCCTCTAACCTGAGTACACAAGCGGAGAGTCTCACGGGGTTACCTCCATGACATCGCACGGATCTTGTTGCAATAACCCCCAATTTTCTCCAATTCCACCGTGACATCGCACGCGTTATTGTTGGACACTGCCTCTCTATCCTCGTGTCTCCATGACATCGCACGGATAATGTTGCAACACGAGTTTCACCCCTAAGAAGCAGATCTGTCAAATGGGTTCTACGGTGTTAGGGCACCTAAGTCTATTAACTGATTAACATATAACCATTTAAACAGGAATATCACATTTACTGATTTCATATCAGATCACAATACACTATCATTCTAAACTGACAGAGCAATATA
This sequence comes from Alisma plantago-aquatica, assembly GCA_963693085.1. NCBI lineage: Eukaryota > Viridiplantae > Streptophyta > Magnoliopsida > Alismatales > Alismataceae > Alisma > Alisma plantago-aquatica. The sequence goes on from OY856411.1 coordinate 31,488,350, forward strand.
TTTCAAATCATTGTAATTTCTGAGAAATTCTCATACCATGCATTCAGACAAATTAGAAATGCATAAATAACCCAACTTATTTCAATTTGGCACATACATAGCGAATTTACGCAATTGAACATCTTATTGCACAAATTAAAGAAATTTACTTCACACACGAGAATCATACTCAACATTTGTCAATTCTCTAAAATTCTCGAAAAACGTGCACATTAACCCAAATCTTGGTTTGTGCATCACTTAAATCAATTAAGAGTTAATTACATTTCACAATATAATTTAATAACAATACTTGAGAATTTTTGGTAATATTTCAAAGAAATGTGCCATTTCATGTAAATATCAATTTACACATATTAATGTCAAAAGATATATGCAATTAGGGTTTTCGTGCAGATTTTATTTATTCATATCTACTTTGAAATCGTACATCTGATAATTTATCAGAAATCTTCATTGTTTGGGTTCATACCCAAATTATACCATTTTCAGACATGAATTTCTAATTTCAACATTCAAATGAGCAATTTAGGTTCCAATGAACCATATAAATCTACCGATTCAATCCACACTGATCAATTGCTAAATTTAATCATATAACATCGTCTAGAAGCAATTTATGAAATAAAAAGTCGGGCGACGCCAAACGCTGCCCGACGCCTGATAACGCCTGTTATCAGCGTAATTCGCGCACAAAACAGAAAATATTCAAACACCTGAGTTTATTAATGATAAATAAATGAAATCCTACTCACCACGTTTCGAACTGTCCGGGTTCGTCCGGAATTGCGTCTAGAGGCCTAATTCCGGGTGAATTTATGTTGTCTTCTTCCTTGGAACAGACCCAATCTGAACATGCTTCAGGCGAGCAATTCAATGCTTGCACAAGTTGAAAAGGGGCTGAGCAATGAAGAGATCATTAAAGCCATGGTTCAAGAGTCATTTCCACGATCTGCTAACTGAACAGGTTGCTATGAACATATCTGCAGTAGTGGAAATTCTTGGACGGTTCAAAGCTCTCCGATATCCAGAAGCAAGTCATTGTTGTTACTCCTTGGTGCTAGCTGGGCTCGAACAAGCTTCTGGCCGCACAAAAACTACTGGCTGCGACTCTGTAGGTCGCCGCCTTCTAGGGCAGAGCAAGACAAGAGGGAAGAGTGGATAAAGAAGAAAGGAAAAGGAAGGAGGTAGGCGGCCGGACTCGATGACGGTGATATGGGGGCTGCTCCTCAGGCTCTGGGCCGACACCCCACAGCCGGCCGGCGCTGCTGCTGGTCGAAGGTTGTGATTGGGGCGAGCGAAAGGGAGGAAAGAAGGTAGGAGAAGAAGAGAGGAGCTCGACACCAGGTGAATCAAAGCTATGGGGGTCGAATAGCCCAGAAATCGCCTCACGTTTTCCTCTGTAAGTCGCGCGCTACAGTGCGCCGACTCTCCCTGTTGTATCGGGTGGAAGATGAAAGGATAAGCGAGAATAGGAAATAAAAGTAAAAGGAAAGGGTTTATAACCCGAATTTTGGAAAAAAAAACATCTTAAGTCCAGAATTCTTAAAAATGCCATAACTCCCGCCTCAAATGTCAGTTTAAGGTGATTTCTTTTGCAAAATGCCAAGCACGGAATCCACTACAATCTCAAAGCGAATAATCATGCTAATTGACTATCTCACTTGATCAAATAACTAATTGCATCTCGGCATTTAACTGAACCTAAATCACCTTAATTATGCACTAATTGTGTCTTGTGTATTTAATTCAACTTAATCAACTTGATGATGCACTAACCACCACATGAGCACTTAACTTATCTCAATTACTTAATTATGCACCAATCATTGTATTTACTAGTTAATTTAAGAGTGGGTCATAACAAAGATGATGAGGAAGTAATTGAGTTACGCAAAGAACAAATCCTAATGAAGAGCGATCACATGGACCTAGCCCTAATTGGGAAGTTGATGATGGAACATCTATATAAATTTCCTACGACGAAGGAGAACTCTGGTGGGTGCATGGGCTCTGAAATGGGAGGCTACATTGCCAATGATCTCTTCATCATATAGTTTGTGAACTGGAGAGATAGGGAGAAGGTAATGGATGAAGGGCCATGGAAGTTTGACAACAATCTATTGGTCACAAAGGAGCTTAGGATAGAAGATACACCCATGGAGGTCAAGCTGACACATTGTCAATTTTAAGTCTAATTCTATAATCTACCTCTAGGGTACTGTTCAGAGGAAGTACTAAGGCTGATCCTAGAGAATATGGGAGAGGTTATTTGTATAGACTAGAGCAACCTCAGATGGGACTTTTACTTTAGAGAATGGATAAGGGTGTATATAACCAGATCAATCCAACAACTATAGAAGATATGCGACAAAGATGACAAGCTTGTACATATTAGTATTAAGTATGGATGACTACTGCATATGTTGGATGATTAGCCATGCAGACAAAGATTGTGGGAGAAAGGAGGAAGCCCTATACCAAACAAGGCTATGAGGATCATGGGTGAAGGCCTCACCTATAAAACAATGGACCTAACTGATCTTAAAATATCTAATAGGATAGAAGCTCACTAGTACAGGAATGGTCTGTAGCGTCGGTTATTTTAAGCCTCTAGCGTCACTTTTTAACCGACGCCTAAGTGGTCATCTCTAGAGTATTTTCTCTATAGGGACGGTTTTTAAATCAAAGTAAACTGACTTTACAGAGGTAAAAAAATTGACCTAAGAGAGGTACAAAAACTGACCCTAGAAAGGTACAAAAACCGACCCTAGAGAGGTACAAAAACTGACCCTAGAAAGGTACAAAAACCGACCCTAGAGAGGTATAAAAACTAAACCTAGAGGTCTACAAAAAATGAGTTGCTGATCCCAACATCTCTAAGGTCGGTTATGTAAAAAAACCGACCCTAAAGATCTCTAAGGTCGGTTATATGAAGAAAAACTAACCCAAAAGGTTACCTGGAGATTTAATTTGTGAAGCTCTAAGGTCAGTTTTTTTAAATAACCGGTCCTAGAAGTCACATTTTTTTTAAAGAAAAATTCTGAATTTGCGTTGAAGCTACTAGGTCAGTTATTTTTAAAAAACAGACGTAGTAGGTCTTTAAGGTCAGTTTTTTAAATAACCGACCCTAGAAGTCACATTTTTTTAAAATTCTAAATTTGCGTTGAAGCTATTAGGTCAGTTATTTAAAAAAGAACCGACGCAGTAGGTCTCTAAGGTCAGTTTTTCAAATAACCGACCCTAGAAGTCACATTTAAAAAAAAAATCTAAATTTGCGTTGAAGCTATTAGGTCGGTTATTTTAAAATAACTGATGCAGTAGGTCTCTAAGGTCGGTTTTTTCAAATAACCGACCCTAGAAGTCACATTAAAAAAAATCTAAATTTGCGTTGAAGCTATTAGGTCAGTTATTTTAAAAAACCGACGCAGTAAGTCACATTTTTTTTAAAAGAAAAATTCTACAGAACAAAAACCTACAGAACAAAAATCTACTTTACACATTTCAAAACCTGTAATAAAAATAGACTTGCAAATGCAATGATGCAAGCTAGAAATGCATTCCAAAGCCATTTGCTAGCTTTTATGTCCAATCCTTTTTGAATTGATGTATCAATCTCCAAACCACACATTCATAACAACAATAATTCACATACTCAGCTGAGACATACTCATACACAAAGCACATACTAACATTCATGCAAGTCTAAGATAGATTCATTCAGTTGAGACATAGCACATACTAACATTCATACACATAGCACATACTAACAACAATATTAGATTGCAAGTCTAAGATGATATTAAAATTTATGTCAGATACAAAAGTAAATTTGATAGAGTTTCAAAACTACATACACAAATGAAGCTATGCATTCAATCCAATGCTATAGTCACTTCATTAAGAAAAGCCTATGACCACTCTTCTTGGTATTCATTTAACTCATCAAGTTTGTAAGGATGAGTTGTAAAGATATGTAACAGAAAATGCACATAATAATATTTTATAAAATGAGTACATCTCACTTGTAAATTAATGATTTTATTCTTTATTACCTAATATATAGTCTGAATTTCATTTGATGCTCCTTTGATAATAGTTTGCATATATTTCATTACATAATAGCCACAAGCCCAATCATTATTTTGTACATGACACTACAAATAAAGAATTATACTTAATGTTAGTAAACTACTATAAATAGAGTTGAGATAAGACTATAAGAGTTGACATATAAGAGTTGACATATACATTACTATAAGAGTTGTACATATATAAGACTAAGCTGTCAAAGTAGTTACCTTGATATTTTTCAAAGTCAATGTCTTTAATTTGGTGGGTATTATTCCTCCACCTTCACAAAGAGCATTTATACACCTATCAATTAATTGATTATGATAGTTGTCAAAATAGAAATTCTAAGTAGAAATATCATGTTGAAGCATAACAATTGATGTGGTAGAAACCAAATTTATGCTTACTCTATAGTTGGCAATTTTAGTTTGTGACTCCTTGTTGTTATTCCCATTGGGTCAAGATAATAGAAAGTCATCAATTTTGGGACAACCCCACCACTAGTTCCCAATGTCTAGATCTGAGTAAAATGCATATTGAAAACAAATATTAGAATTATAAATTTAGTCAATATTAGAATTATATTGAATAATAATACTTACTTTATGTTAAAAGGAATTAGGATAACTTCCTTTCCCACACTAGCAAAATATTTGAATGCAGTACAAAAGTACTCATTCACATCCTCAATGTGTGTCTCCGCTTGACTAGTGATTGAAGGAACTAAGAATCCAACATTCCTTATATCAAAGTTTGTCGTCTCGGTATATAAATGGCTGTAAAACATTTGTAATTACTTCATATATCAGAAACAAGCTCAAAATGTATATTGGAGTTTTCTATATTGATGAAACCTTACCTTATCCATACTTCTAATATCGAAGTATTTAACCAATCATACCAGAACAAATCTTTAATATCATCTAGAAAAATAAAATTCTCAAAGTCCCTCCCAGCTGCATCTTATATTAAATTGACCAACATATGTGGTCCCGAGATTTGGTTGGCTAAGTATCGACACAAACATTTACATTTGCTTCCCAATTCGTTGAATGTATCTTTGGGAATGAAAGATGGCTTGGGCATAGTAGGATGACTAGTGGAATTTTTTCTTTTTGGTTTGCAAACATGTTAATTAAATTACATACTTTTATTACACGAGTGCATATATGCAGTCAAATATAAAAAACATGGTAGAATTTTGTTGGGTTTTAAAGGAGGCAGAGAAGCAGTGGAAACAAAAAAAAAATTCTCCCAAACCCGGGACAAAAGGAATCACGTCAACATCTATATAATAGGAAAGATGGTTTGTGAATCATACCTTATCCTGAGGCTTGCTCGGCGACAATACCACACGCCTTGCGCGGTCTTCACCTCCGGTCTTGGACAGTGTCTGTGCAGCTCCTGGTCACACCGGGACTAAAGACTCCTCCTACTACCGGACTGTCGGATGACAGTTATCCTCCTGAGCGGCAGTGACCTCCCGCCTCTGAAGTAGTCCACGCGGACCACCTGGAACTCCACTCTCCTTGTCCCACAAGGAAGTGGAAGGAGTCGCACCCTCCTGTTGACGTACTAGTGGCCAACACACTCTCCTGCTGTCAATTGCAACTGCAGTTGTCGTTCCCTTGCTGGACCTCCCTTTGCGGGAAGCACTTGCTCGGGCTCTCTCTCGGTTACCAAAACCAGAGAGAATGACAACTTTGCAGAGCAATCAACAAGCACTAAGTTGTACTCTGAGAAGCCCCCAATACCCCTATATATATAGGCGGGTCATGGGACAGGGTTCTCTGTGCCCGGAAATACGTGACTAAAGCAGGAGTAGAAGGGTTCGGGATTTTCCACAAAAAGCAACCATCTCGCAACCTGAAATGATCGGTTCACAACTGAACCGATCAGTTCGGCCATTGAGCCGATCGATTGGACCTGAGCCAATCGTTTGGGGCACTCCAACCGATCGGTTGGTGCCCTGAACCGATCGGTTCATAGTCCTAATCCGGCTCAAAAAGACTTTCCTTGTTTCGTTCCCAATTGGTATCGAATACCAATGTTATTCCCAATCGAATTGGTCAATTTGAAACCAAAGGAAAATTCTTGCCGACATGACTTTTCCTAACTGGTCGGTTGCACCAGTTGAGCCGATCGGTTCAACCCTTGAACCGGTCGTTTCAACCTGGGCATGAGCCGATCGGCCTGGACACTCCAGCCGACCGGTTCAGCAACCTCAGCCGACCGGTTCATCACATGAACCGATCGGTTGGGAGCACAGGTTGGGCAAAAATCAGTCAATTGCGATTTCAATCAATCCGATACTCCAATCAATGCGTCCAACACCTTGAACCATACGATATTGAGCCATTGACTGATTGAGTGTTTAATTGAACTACTAAACTCCTTTAGTAATCAATCTAAACATTGCTTTGTGGACAAAAATCCTCTTCCAGGTTAAATCCTATGTGTGTGACCCTGCAAGTCCATTTCACATTGGCAGTGAAAGTCCATAACACTTATGACTTCACAAGCAAAGAGCGGTGCCTAGTCACATATCATTGCTACCCAAGTGAAAGTAGAAAGTTGGAGAACAACTTTCATCCTACAATTCGTGAATGGTGTTACAGTGAATGTATAATTCCTTTGTCACTGATATCCAGAATGAACTCGAGGCATGGAACAGTCATCCTGTCAATGTTCATTCATTTCCTTGATCTCAGAGTAGACCGAGTGAGATGTGTATGACATCAATATCACATATTGATTCGCACGTGCATGCGCATGCCTTTCTCAATCCTACTCATCAAGTGGCCAAGGATATCAAACTCCCTTAGGAGGGACAAATCCCATATATATCACTCACCCCTCAAAAGCCCCATGTGTTAAAGCCACCCAATCATCACCTTTATAACAACCCATGTTTCAGGACTGCGTTTAATGATGTCAAAGTGTACCCAACGACATGTGTTGAGTGCAGTGATTTCAGGTCTAAGAATCACACTCACCACCATCACTGTGAGAGCTGACTGTGACTACCATGTCATGGTTCCATGTGTCACTCTCACGGTGGGTCTGTCCGGTACCTTGTTCTCTAACAAGTACCTATGTGCTTGGTTTGATATCACCATATCATGACTAATGAGATTCTGTCATCAACCAACACACAATCTAGTCTTTAGTGTTATTGATGTCTATGGTTATTTCCACAATAACAACCGACTAGGGACTATACAAGAATGTATACTCTTAACATCCGTATGATCTCATCGTTTAGGTCCTTAACCTAAAAGCATACATCATTGAGTAAAACAATCTTTAGACATCTATCATGTTACACCATCATCTCAGAAACAGTTTAAACATATAGATTGGAAATTGCCTTTATTATTATTCAAATCATTTACAAAGTATCCCATTACAATCATCATATGACTTTCTCTATGGGCATACATACCAACAGACTCCCACTTGCACTTAGATCCAGTCACCAAGGAAACGCAGTCCTTGTGACCTAGCATGACCATCATGCTTCTGCTGAGAAAGGGCCTTAGTCAATGGATCAGCTATGTTGTCTTCAGTTGGTATTTTGCAAATCTTCACATCTCCTCGTTGTACGATCTCTCGTATGAGATGGAAGCGCCGCAGTATGTGCTTGGACCTCTGATGTGATCTGGGCTCCTTAGCTTGTGCAATAGCTCCATTATTGTCACAATAAAGCTCAATTGCATCACAGCTACTGGGAACTACACCAAGTTCAGAAATGAACTTCCTGATCCACACAGCCTCCTTTGCTGCATGCGAAGCAGCAATATACTCGGCCTCTGTAGTAGAATCGGCAACTATTTCTTGCTTGGAACTCTTCCAGCTCACAGCTCCATTATTAAGGCAAAACACAAATCCTGATTGCGATCTGTAATCATCTTTATCGGTTTGGAAGCTTGCATCGGTGTAACCCTTTACAACCAGCTCTTCCTCACCGCCGTTCACAAGAAACTGATCCTTAGTCCTTCGCAAGTACTTGAGGATGTTCTTCACGGCTGTCCAGTGAGCATCCCCGGGATCTGACTGGTACCTGCTCGTCATGCTGAGAGCATACGAGACATTTGGGCGTGTGCACAACATAGCGTACATGATGGATCCGATGGCTGATGCATATGGGATCCCATTCATACGCTCCCTCTCTTCACAAGATTGGGGACATTGAGCTCTAGAGACGATAACTCCATGTAGCATAGGGACGTTGCCTCTCTTTGAGTTCTCCCTGCTGAACCGCTTTAGCACCTTGTCAATGTACGTGCTCTGACTTAGTCCGAGAAGCCTTCTAGATCTATAGGATGCTTCTCCTAAGTCCTTCAGTGAGAAAGTTTTCCCAAGCCAAGTCTTTACCTTCTCTAAGGCTAAGACATCATTCCCCATCAAAAGTATGTCATCCACATACAATATGAGAAATGTGGTCGAGCTCCCACTAACCTTCTTGTACACACAAGGTTCATCTTCATTTTGAATAAAGCCAAACACTTTGACTTCTTCATCAAATCGAAGATTCCAACTCTGAGATGCTTGCTTCAGTCCATAGATTGACCTTTGCAGTTTACAGACTTTATTGGCATTCTTTGGATCTACAAAACCTTCAGGCTGTGTCATGTACACATCCTCATGAATATTCCCGTTAAGGAATGCAGTTTTAACATCCATCTGCCAAATCTCATAGTCATAATAAGCTGCAATAGCAAGCATGATCCTGATGGACTTAATCATGGCAACTGGAGAAAAGGTTTCGTCATAGTCAACACCTTGAATTTGTCGAAAACCCTTTGCAACCAATCTACCTTTATAAGTTTGCACATTGCCATGCATGTCGGCCTTTTTCTTGAAGACCCACTTGCACCCTATGGGTTTTACCCCTTCGGGTGGTTCCACCAAAGTCCATACTTTGTTGGAGTACATGGATTCCATCTCGGATCTCATGGATTCTAGCCATTTCTCAGAATCTGGTCCCTCCATAGCCTCTACGTAGGTAGTTGGATCATCATCTATGATCAACTCTCCACCTTCCTGAGTTACAAGGTATCCAAACCTCTCAGGTTCAAGGCGAGTCCTACTAGATCTACGAGGTCCTTGTGTTACCTGAGGAGACTGAGATTCCACAACACCTTGTGAATCTCCATTTTCCTCTGGTACATCTACCGGTTCAATGTTTTCTTATTGGGCTTGAACTTCTTCAAGCTCTACTTTCCTCCCACTGTTTCCTTTAGAAATAAATTCCTTCTCTAGGAACACAGCTGTCCTGGCAACAAACATTTTTTTGTCAGTAGGGTGGTATAAATAGTATCCCCTCGTTTCCTTAGGGTATCCAACAAAGTAACATTTATCGGATTTGGGTCCAAGCTTATCAGGAAACATTTTCCTAACGTAAGCCTCACAACCCCAAATCTTCAAAAAAGACAAATTGGGACGCTTCCCAGTCCATATCTCATATGGTGTCTTTTGAACCGATTTAGATGGCACATGGTTAAGAGTAAACGCGGAGGTTTCAAGAGCATGACCCCAGAAGGAAATCGGAAGATCAACAAAACTCATCATTGATCGCACCATATCTAACAATGTGCGATTCCTTCTTTCAGACACACCATTATGCTGTGGTGTTCCAGGCGGAGTCCATTGTGATACAATACCACGGGCTCGCAGAAGGTCCTCAAACTCCTGGCTCAAGTATTCTCCACCTCGATCGGAACGAAGTGCCTTAATACTTGTACCAAGCTGGTTCTGTACTTCATTCATGAAATCCTTGAACCTTTCAAGGGTTTCTGACTTATGTTTCATCAGGTACACATAGCCATACCTACTGAAATCATCAGTAAAGGTAATGAAGTACTGATACCCATTTCTGGCATTAGTTCTAAAAGGCCCACATACATCAATATGTATGAGTCCTAATAGATCACTAGCTCTCTCACCTTTACCTAAAAAGGGAGTCTTGGTCATCTTTCCCAACAAACAAGATTCACATGTCTCTATTGATTCACAATCAAAAGAGTCTAGATAACCATCTTTATGGAGTCTAGAAATGCGCTTCTCATTTATGTGCCCTAGACGACAATGCCAGAGATATGTTTCGTTTGAGTCGTTGAGTTTTTTCTTTTTGGTGTTTACGTTGTAAACACTTGTCTCCAAGTCTATCAAGTATAGACCATAAGACATAGGGGCACTTCCATAAAAGATCCCATCTTTAGAAATGGAACACTTTCCATTCTTAATAAGAAATTCAAATCCATCTTTGTCCAAACAAGAGACGGAAATGATATCCCTATTTATGGCAGGTACATAATAGCAGTTCTTCAACTCTATTATTAGCCCACTAGGTAGAGTTAACTCATAGGTTCTTACGGCACTGGCGGCAACTCTTGCCCCATTAGCAACACGTAGTTCAACCTCGCCTTTCCCCAAAGGCCTACTTCTCTTAAGATCCTTCACATTTGAACAAATGTGAGATCCACATCCGGTATCAAGTACCCATGACGAAGAAGTAGTAAAGTTAATCTCTATCACGTATACACCAGAAGTAGAGATCTCTATCTCCGACTTCTTCTTCCATTGTCCCTTCCATCCTCTCCATGTAGAAGAAATTGGTTTGACGAGAGAACACTTCTCTCCTTTACCTACTTTCTTATTCACCAACGCATTAAGCGTACATAGAGTGGATTCTAAGGCTCCTGGTATATCTGGATTGTGCAGAACACTTCTCACAGTCCTCAACCAGTCATGGAATTTATTCTTAATTAATTTTCCCATTTTAAAAGATGATTCTTTTGCCATTCTACAAGAGAAAATTTGCATTTGTCAAAACCCTTTTGATTTGATTTGAATAAAATTTGACGATAGTTAATTAGGCCTTTAATTAATTACCGCTCCCACTATTTTGACTCAAATTGATAGCCCTCACCATCAATTCGGAAGATTGCATCGTACAATCTTCTAGTGGGTCAAGATCCTGAAATCCTCTGAGCCATGGACCAGCTTGGGCTGTCACCCACAACTCAGATCTTCCAGGTAGGCAACTCTTGCCAATTGCATCATATGCAACTCTTGAAAGATGTCATATGCAACTCCTTGCAATGATCATCTCCATGCCTCAAGGCGCTAGATCCTATCTAGGTCACCTTGTTAAGTCCAACCCAAAGCCAACATGATGAACATGCACCCTGCTTGGGCAGACCCACATATTCATCCTTCACGCTTCCACGAGATAGACGGTGCACCACGCTTGGGCGTGCCCACACTTGGTCGATCAAGCTTTTCACGTGTGTCGCATTTGGAAGGAATCTAAAACTTAATATTTTAATGAGGGATTTTGTTTTATATACATATACATATCCAATCACCACAATATATAGTACGTATCATATACATGCTATATCCCACATAAAACATGCATAAACAATAAAAAGCAATGATTATGGCCATCCTATATGTGATTCCTTGAGCCAAGAGGAATCACGGTCATCTAGGTCTACATCACATGCAACCTTTACAAGATGAAATATGTGCCTGCCTTTCTGGGTTTGATCAGCTCATCTCCATGACTGATCGGCTCGCCATCAGGTAGGTTGTTCGGGTGCCACCAGCCGATCGACTGGTGCCTCCAGCCGATCGACTGGTGCCTCCAGCCGATCGGTTCACCGGTCATCATGCATCTCCTCAGGTCGCCACCTACCCATCTTGTTCCTCGAACTGGCCGTCTGGATCACCAACCGATCGGTTCACTCCTTGAACTGATCGTCTTCAGGTTGTCCGCCGTTCTTTGACATAAAATCTATCCTATTTACAATTGAATTCAGAAACCCCGAGTTACATTTGGGGGGAGCAAAGGTAGGAAAAGAATTCTCGAATTATTTTGAGTTACATCAGGAATATGAGAAAGGGAATCGGTGCGCAGACCGAGATGCAAGCAACCACACAAACAACCATACACAGATATAGGAGTTTATAGGCCATAATCATGCTACACATCCACCACAAAACTCGTTTAAGGGCGACGCGTATCGAGTGCATTAATATTACATATCATATATGTATATTAGGGATTTGTGGATTGGACATGTATAAAGCCGATATTATTCGCATCGCATGCAATAAATAAAGGCGACAAACCAAAATCAATCATATCGATAATCCTAAAATATAGAGCAGTTGACGTGGCTCTGATACCACTGTTGGGTTTTAAAGGAGGCAAAGAAGCAGTAGAAACAAAAAAAAATTTCTCCCAAACCCAGGACAAAAGGAATCGCGTCAACATCTATATAATAGGAAAGATGGTTTGTGAATCATACCTTGTCTCGAGGCTTGCTCGGCGACAATACCACGCGCCTTGCACGGTCTTCACCTCCGGTCTTGGACGGTGTCTGTGCAGCTCTTGGTCGCACCGGGACTAAAGACTCCTCCTACTACCGGACTGTCGGATGACAGTTATCCTCCTGAGCGGCAGTGACCTCCCGCCTCTGAAGTAGTCCACACGGACCACCTGGAACTCCACTCTCCTTGTCCCACAAGGAAGTGGAAGGAGTCACACCCTCCTGTTGACGTATTAGTGGCCAACACACTCTCCTGCTGTCAATTGCAACTGCAGTTTCCCTTCCCTTGCTGCACCTCCCTTTGCGGGAAGCACTTGCTCGGGCTCTCTCTCGGTTACCAAAACCAGAGAGAACGACAACTTTGCAGAGCAATCAACTTGCACTAAGTGGTACTCTGAGAAGCCCCCAATACCCCTATATATATAGGCGGGTCATGGGACAGGGTTCTCTGTGCCCGACAATACGGGACTAAAGCAGGAGTAGAAGGGTTCGGGATTTTCCACAAAAAGCAACCATCTCGCAACCTGAAATGATCAGTTCACAACTGAACCGATCGGTTCGGCCATTGAGCCGATCGGTTGGACCTGAGCCAATCGTTTGGGGCACTCCAACTGATCAGTTGGTGCCCTGAACCGATCTGTTCATAGTCCTAATCCGGCTCAAAAAGACTTTCCTTGTTTCGTTCCCAATTGGTATCGAATACCAATATTATTCCCAATCAAATTGGGCAATTTGAAACCAAAGGAAAATTCTTGCCGACATGACTTTTCCTAACTGGTCGGTTGCACCAGTTGAGCCGATCGGTTCAACCCTTGAACCGGTCGTTTCAACCTGGGCATGAGCCGATCGGCCTGGACACTCCAGCCGACCGGTTCAGCAACCTCAGCCGACCGGTTCATCACATGAACCGATCGGTTGGGAGCACAGGTTGGGCAAAAATCAGTTAATTGCGATTTCAATCAATCCGATACTCCAATCATTGCGTCCAACACCTTGAACCATATGATATTGAGCCATCGACTGATTGAGTGTTTAATTGAACTACTAAACTCCTTTAGTAATCAATCTAAACATTGCTTTGTGGACAAAACTCCTCTTCCAGGTTAAATCCTATGTGTGTGACCCTACAGGTCCATTTCACATTGGTAGTGAAAGTCCATAACACTTATGACTTCACAAGCAAAGAGCGGTGCCTAGTCACACATCATTGCTACCAAAGTGAAAGTAGAAAGTTGGAGAACAACTTTCATCCTACAATCCGTGAATGATGTTACAGTGAATTTATAATTCCTTTGTCACTGATATCCAGAATGAACTCGAGGCATGGAACAATCATCCTGTCAATGTTCATTCATTTCCTTGATCTCAGAGTAGACCGAGTGAGATGTGTATGACATCAATATCACATATTGACTCACACGTGCATGGGCATGCCTTTCTCAATCCTACTCATCAAGTGGCCAAGGATATCAAACTCCCTTAGGAGGGACAAATCCCATATCTATCACTCACCCCTCAAAAGCCCCATGTGTCAAAGCCACCCAATCATCACCTTTATAACAACCCATGTTTCAGGACTGCGTTTAATGATGTCAAAGTGTACCCAACGACATGTGTTGAGTGCAGTGATTTCAGGTCTAAGAATCACACTCAACACCATCACTGTGAGAGTTGACTGTGACTACCATGTCATGGTTCCATGTGTCACTCTCACGGTGGGTCTGTCCGGTACCTTGTTCTCTAACAAGTACCGATGTGCTTGGTTTGATATCACCATATCATGACTAATGAGATTCTGTCATCAACCAACACACAATCTAGTCTTTAGTGTTATTGATGTCTATGGTTATTTCCACAATAACAACCGACTAGGGACTATACAAGAATGTATACTCTTAACATCCGTATGATCTCATCGTTTAGGTCCTTAACCTAAAAGCATACATCATTGAGTAAAACAATCTTTAGACATCTATCATGTTACACCATCATCTCAGAAACAGTTTAAACATATAGATTGGAAATTGCCTTTATTATTATTCAAATCATTTACAAAGTATCCCATTACAATCATCATATGACTTTCTCTATGGGCATACATACCAACAAATTCAAGTATACCTTGTCATTGATAACCAATTGTCTAGGCCAACCCACCATAGCACCCTCTACTTCTTCAACTGTACTATATTCAGGATTAGGTATGGGTAGTGGTTTGTCCCCCATTTTGTCATACACAAGATGGATGGACACACGACAAATGTCATCAGTAATTTATTGGAAATGCAATGTACCACCAAGGTTGTATACCTTTCCCACTACCACAACATTATATTCTAGAACCTCCACTACAAGTTTATAGTTCATACCAACCTAGAATTGAAATAATATAAGTTATATATGAAGCGGTAAACCAGATACCTACTACAACTATTAAAATCCACTAGAGGGGAGTGAATAGGGTTTTATAATTATTTTAATAATAATTCAACTCAAGCACCCACAATTGAGATAAGGAGAAAGAGGCAAGGTGTTTAGAGTGGTTCCACTCTTAGCAAAAACTAAGGGAGTCAGTCCACTACCCAATTGTTTCCAATTGGGATTTGAAAGTACTTGAATTTTATTACCTTTTTAGGATGTTACAAAAAATTACAAATACTTTCCTCACCATTTGGACAACCATCACCCCGAAGTTGTCTCACCAACTATGAAGCAACCTTCACTTGAAGTAACTTCAAACTCTCCCTTGATGTAGCCTTCCTCCTTGAAGTAGCTTCCCGTTGAGACCTTCTAGAAGTATTCCAAAGTCCAGCTTCTCCATCGAGAAGATTCTTCTCCACCTTAGAAGATAGCACCCTCTCCAATCTGCAACCTCCAACCCTAGTAGTAGCAAGGAGAGTACAAGCAATAAGAAGGAACAAGAAGGGAAAATGGAAATTACAATTACCATTGTAGCACAAGGCTTGATTTCCTATATCAAACGTTTTGATCTCCTAGCCAATGTGTGTGTATGGAAGTAGAAGTGCAGTGGGTAGGAGATGATAGCCTCTAGGATAGAAATTTGTATCAATGGAAAGGATTAGAAAATGCTAGAGTTGCTCAATTGCTCACAAGAATAGATTGTCAATTGCAAGTATGTATGCTCAAGTGTTGCACAAGTGTATTTTGGGTGTCCTAAGGCATGTCCTATTTATAGGAATGGACTATGAATGCTTAAGGATGTTCTAGACACTTTCTAGGGGGTTCTAAGTGCTCAACTAGCCATTATGTATCCACTAATTTCTTTAGCAACAACTAGTTTATTAATTCTGAAAAGTGCAGACAGAGACAATCTCGGTCGAGAATTTTGTCTACCGAGAGTCCGTCGGTCGAAGTTTTTGTCGACTGAGGGACGGTCTGGAGCAAGTGTATATAACATTCGATTCCTACTCCCAACTACCTTGTTTGCTGTGTCTAACGGCTATAGAACCTATTTGAAGAAATAACCTGGGAGAGTCTCAGTCGAGAAGTTGTTCGACCGAGCTTGTCTCGGTCGAAAAAGAGTTCGACTGAGAGTGTCTCTATTTTGGTGGTTCTAGATGAATACTAAGTGTGTGTATGAGTGTGCAGTTGTGACACTATTATAGGGGATGACCTATCTAAGTGTTGTGAATGGCTAGGGAAGATCTAAACGCTTGATTTACATGATATCTAAGTACTTGTACATTATATACTTGTACAAGTTTTTACATTTGATTACAATCATGAAATTAACACATTGTGAGCATTTAGATCTTCCAAAGTTGTGTCATCCACTTAGTTCCTACAACACTCAAATAGCACGTTAGATCCACAAGAATGAAATGTTTTACATTTTCAAAACAAAGGGATTTTGATGATGTCCATTTAGCCAACAATCTCACCCTTTTTGAAGATGACAGATATTTCTAAATATAAATCAAATAATCTTTTAAAATGAGTTGAGTTTCATACCTGAGTTTTACCTTGTGTATTCCTTCTCTTGTTTATGGAATGTGTACTTATTATTCCCAAAGAAGTGTGGAACATAAAGTCCAACTCTTAGAGAATATATCAACTTTTAATGTAAAGCCAAGATATTATGAAACTCATTCATTGAGTATTTAAGATTTATATTATTTTGGTCTTATTATTCCCAAAGAAGTGTGGAAAATAAAGTCCAACTCTTAGGGAATATAGCAACTATTAATGTAAAGCCAATAGATTATGAAACTCATTGATTGTGTATTTAAGATTTATATTATTTCTCCCCATTTGTCATTTCTAAAAGATAGCCGTTAAAATCATGTGTTAAAACTCCCCCTTTAGTTGTGCTCCCCTTTGAAAAGGATAACCATGAAATAATTTGAAAGGATCTCCATTTGAAGCCAAAATGTAAGGATCAGAAAAATCAACCAATTTAAGAAGCACAAATGTCAAAGAAAACATCTTCTAAGGGAGTAATGAGTAGTTGCTTCCTTATTTTATTGAATTGATCTAATGGAAGCGATTTTGTGAAAATATCAGCCAATTGATCTTCCGTTTCAACATGATGAAGGGATACATGATTTTTAGAGATATGATCCCTTAGAAAATGATGACGGATTTCAATATGTTTGGCATGGCTGTGTAAAATAGGATTATGTACCAAGTTTATATCACTTGTATTGTCACAAAAGATAGGCGTGGATGAAAATGTAAAACCATAATCGTTTAAAACTTGTTGCATATAAAGCACTTGAGCACAACAAGACTCGGCTACCATATATTCAACTTCAGTTTTATAGAGGGAAACTGTGTTTTATTTCTTGCTAAACCAAGATACTAAGGCTCTTCCTAACAAGAAACAACTTCCGCTTGTTCTCTTTCGGTCAAGTCGACAACCAGCATAATCAGCATAGGTATAAGATTTCAAATCCAAAGGTTGTCTTTTAGGATACCATAAACCATATTTTGTGGTGCCGACTAAGTATCTTAGAATCCGTTTGACATCTTGAAAATGAGTTTAAATGGGTTTTGATTGAAATCTAGCACAAAGTCCAACGGAAAACATGATATCCGGTCTAGATGCGGTTAAGTAAAACAAGCTACCAATCATGGCCCTATATAAGGAATCATCAATGGGTTCCCCATTTTCATCCTTATCAATTTTAGTAGAGATAGCCATTGGAGTGGTAGCATGTTTGCAATGTTCCATTCCAAAATGTTTGGAGAGTTCATTTGTATACTTCTCTTGTCTTATAAAAATCCTAGCGGGCGTTTGCTTTATTTGAAAACCAAGAAAGAAAGTCAATTCTCCCATGAGACTCGTTTCAAATTCCTTTTGCATAATATAACTAAATTGTTTACATAAGGATTCATTAGATGCACCAAATATAATATCATCCACATAAATTTGAACAACTAGAAAGTCATATTCATACGTTTTGAAAAATAATTTAGAATATGAATTTCCAATTGAAAAATTGTTATCAAAGAGATAGTTTTTGAGCCTTTCATACTAATTTCTAGGTGCTTGTTTTAAGCCATAAAGTGCTTTCTTAAGTGTGTAAACATGATCATCTTTACCAGGAATTTCAAAACCAGGTGGTTGGGAAACATATATTTCCTCTTGTATTATTCCATTTAGAAATGCACTTTTTACATCCATTTGGAATAGTTTGATGTTTTTGTGGGCAGCTATAGCTAGTAGAATTCTAATGGCTTCAAGTCTTGCCACTGGTGCATAAGTTTCATCAAAGTCTATTCCTTCTTGTTGATTATACCCTTGTGCTACTAACCTAGCTTTATTTCTTACTACTTCCCCGACTTCATTTAACTTATTTCTAAAAACCCACTTAGTTCCAATAATGGTTTTATCTTGAGGTTTAGGAACTAAGTCCCATACATCATTCTTAGTGAATTGGTTTAATTCTTCTTGCATTGCAATTATCAAATAATCATCTTTTCGAGCTTTAGTCACCTTCTTAGGTTCAATTATCGATACAAATGCCATATTTGCAACATCTCTAAAAGATGAACGGGTTTTTATTTTATCATTAGGATTTCCAATGATTAGTTCTTGAGGATGATCCTTAATGAGTCTAGGAATGGGTTGTTGTGTCTCAACTTGTTGATCATTTGTATCATTTTAATCATCTTTAGTTGATATGGTTAGATTTTCTACTTGATGAGTAATATCAACTACATCATAATTTTTAGTTCTGAGTTCTTCATGAAAAGTAATGTGAATGGATTCTTCAACTTTTCTAGAGACAGTGTTGTAAACTCCAAATGCATTATTAGAAGTTGAAAATCCCAAGAAAAAGGCTTTTTGTGATTTAGAGTCAAACTTTTCTCTATCATCATTTGTGTTTAAGATATAGAAAGTTGATCCAAAAGTATGAAAATAGTCAACCCTTGGTTTCTTAGTATACATGATTTCATATGGTGTTTTCTTCAAATAAGAGTGTACGATTACTCTATTTAGCACATAACAAGCAGTGTTTACTGCTTCATCCCAAAATGTTTTAGGTGTATTATGTTCCAACATCATAGTTCTAGCCATTTCTTGTAATGACCGATTTTTCCTTTCAACTATGCCATTTTGTTGTGGAGTGCGTGGAGCAGAAAAATTGTGAGTGTAGCCTTGAGATGTGTAGAATTCTTCAAATAGATGATTCTCAAATTGTCCACCATGATCACTCCTAATTGTGCATATTTTGTTTTGTAATTGATTCTCAATCTTTGAAAAAAATTGTATGAAAACTGAAATAGTATCATCTTTATTTGCAAGAAAATGTAACCATGTATATCTACTGTAGTCATCAATAATAACAAAGCAATATCTTTTCCCACCAATAGATTGTATCCTCATAGGTTCGAACAAATCCATATGAATAAGTTCTAGTAATCTACTGGTGCTAAGAATGTTTTTGGGTTTAAAAGAAGTTTTAGTTTGTTTACCCAAAGTACATGGTTCACAATTTTTAGATTGATCAAAAGATAACTTAGGCAAACCACGAACAAGATCATATTTAACTAGCTTTTTGATAACATATGAACTAGCATGACCTAATTTTCTATGCCATAGTTGTAACGAATTTTCTTTTACAAGTAAGCATTTTCCAACCACATATTGCATAGAGTTAGGTCTAAGGATATATAGATTTCCAACTCTTTTTCCTTCATAAACAACATTTGTAGTATTTTCTATTAGTAACTTACAACAATTTTTGTTGAATAAAACATCATATCCACTATCACATAATTGACTGACACTTATTAAATTATGGTGCAAACCATAAACAAGTAAAACATTCTTTATTTCAAGGTTTGTACCAATATTACCTATTCCAACAATTTTACCTTTACCATTGTCTCCAAAAGTGACTGTTCCGCTTTTCTTTTCCTCAAAAGTTTGAAATGCATCCTTGTTCCCGGTCATGTGTTTGGAACATCTACTGTCAACTACCCAATCCTGCAATAAAATATAGGTTTTGGTACCCATGTGATGGTCCATTATGGTTAGGTACGTTTAACAATAAACTGAATCATGATTTAACAAATTAAACTGAACAAATCTTCATTTGGTCGACAAATATTTTGACCGAAAGATGTCTCGGTCGAACAATTCATCGATCGAGAAAGTTTCTATTTTACAGGTTGAAACTAAACTAAAATAGAAATTCACTTGGTCGACAATTTCTCGACTGATTTTTGCTCTGATCAAAAATTCTTCGACCGGAATAGTTGTTGTTTTCACTATAAATTCTGCTGTAGATTATAGATTTGTCATAGGCATTCCCTCGGTCAAATATTTTCTCAACCGAGGATGTCTTGGTCGAACTGTTTGTCGACCGGGAATGTTTCTGTTTGTTTTAGTAAATTGTTTTGGGCTTAAATCATTATAATATGCTAAGGTACCACTCTATTTAGTTGAGATGAGACATTAAGATATTCAAATGAAGTGTTAGGTCAAATCTCAAATTAATCATATTAAATTTGCTAAGTTTGGGGTCTTGGAACCCATACTAAATCAACATCCTTTTTCTTATAAGGACATGAAAAGGAATAATGTCCAAGACGCAAGCAATAATGACAACAAATAGAATCAGTTTCATTTCTCTTTCTAGGATTTTGAGTTGTGTTCTTGGGTGCTTGAGTTCTCCTAGGTTTAGGTGGATAGGATTTTTCTTTAAGAACATATTCTAAACCTCTTCTTCCATTGTAACTAGAAGAATATTTCAGAATATTATCAAGAACATCATTACCCCTTAAACCATTAATTTCTCTTTGTAGTTTAGTAATCTCATCCATCTTCTTATTGATATCTACCTTTGTTTGATCTAGATTAGATAATAAATAGTTTCTTTCCTTAACAATAGCATCATAATCTAAATGATTACATAAGATAGGTTGAGTCTGAAAATTATTTAGTTTTGCAAGCAAATCAGCCTTTTTCTTGAGAAAGAAGATCATGATTTGTTTCTAAAGTAAGCAACTTCATATTGTAATCATTTAAAGATGATTTCAAAGTCAAATTTTCTGAGGCAATACTATCCTTTTCGAAAGAAAGATTATTCAATCTAGCATATAGATCCTCATTAGTTCTAGTAACCTTCTTTAGTTTCTTTTTGCAATCAACAGATTTGTCATGAGTATCTTGTAGACTAACAATTAGATCTTCTTTTGGAAAATCAAGAAGGCTTACCTCTTGAGAATCATCACTATCATCTTCTTCAGCCATGAGACACTCCACATTTTCTTCTCCACTTTCACTATCACTTGACTCATCCCATGCAACTTTGTATGCTTTTTCTCCCTTCTTCTTGGATGAGATTTTCTTTCCTTTCTTTGCTTTAGGACATTCATTCTTGAGATGTCCCTTCTTTCCACATTCAAAACACCTAGGAGAGGAAGAAGAAGAACCAACAGCTTTGTTAGATCTAAATCTTCTATATTTCTTACCATTAACAATTAGAGCTTCTTCTCCTTCATCTCCATCACTTGTTTTATCACTTTCTTGAGTGATGATCTTTGAAGCTTTTAGAGCCATATCTTTCTTACTTCCTTGTTGAAGTTCACACTCTCGTCGTTCTTCTTCCTCTAAGGCTGCCTCATGTGCTTCTAAGTTGCCAATGAGTTGCTCCATCCTTAGTCGGGTGAGATCATTTTCTTCTTCAATAGCAGTCACCTTGGGCTTGTACTTGGGAGGAAGAGACCTAAGAATTTTTTATACTTGATCTTCTTTGCTGATTACTTTTCCTAAAGCATTTAAACCATTCACAATAGAAGAACATTTTGCATACATTTCACTAATAGACTCATTTGATCCATACAAAACTGTTCAAACATTTGTTTTAGCATTCTGGTTTTAGAATTCTTAACTTGAACAGTTCCCTCATAAGTTATAGAGAGTCTATGCCATATCTCATATGCTGTTTCACAATTTGATATTCTATTGAATTCACCAACGGAAATTGAACAATAGAGTATACTTACATCTTTTACATTCATTTGGGCTGATCTTACCGTATTAGCATCCCAAGTTGCATACTCTGTTTGAGGAAAGTCATATGGAATTGACACCATCCTCTAGAGATCCCAGCTAATTCCATGGAAGTAGAACTTCATCCTCCTCTTCTAGTAGGTGTAGTTAGTTCCATCAAAAGGTGGAGGTCTAGCCATGAGTGTTCCTTCCAAGTTGAGATTTTTGAGTACCCCGTCACCCATTTTCAAGACTTTGTTAGAGTTCCTTGAAGACTTGCTCTGATACCAATTTAAAAACCACTAGAGGGGGGGGGGTGAATAGGGTTTTATAATTATTTTAACAATAATTCAACTCAAACAACCACAATTGAGATAAGAAGAAAGAGGCAAGGTGTTTAGAGTAGTTCCACCCTTAGCAAAAACTAAGGGAGTCAGTCCACTACCCAATTGTTTCCAATTGGGATTTGAAAGTTATTGAATTTTATTACCTTTTTTAGGATGTTACACAAAATTACAAATACTTTCCTCACCCTTTGATAGCCTTCACCCCGAAGTCATCTCACCAACTATGAAGCATCCTTCACTTGAAGTAACTTCAAGCTCCCCCTTGAAGTAGCCTTCCTCCTTGAAGTAGCTTCCTGTTGAGACCTTCTAGAAGTAGTCCAAAGTCCTCCTTCTCCACCGACAAGATCCTTCTCCACCTAAGAAGATAGCACCCTCTCCAATCCGCAACCTCCAATCCTAGGAGTAGCAAGGAGAGTACAAGCAATAAGAAGGAAAAAGAAGGGAAAATGGAAACTACAATTACCATTGTAGCACAAAGCTTGATTTTCTATATCAAGTGTTTTGATCTCCTAACCAATGTGTATGGAAGTAGAAGTGCAATGGGAAGGAGATGCTAACATGTAGGACATGAGTTTTTAGAAATGGAAAGGATTAGCAAATGCTAGAGTTGCTCAATTGCTCACAAGAATAGATTGCCAATTGTAAGTATGTATGCTCAAGTGTTGCACAAGTCTATTTTGGGTGTCCTAAGGCATGTCCTATTTATAGGAATGGCCTATGAATAGCAACGACTAGTTTGTTAATTCTAAAAAGTGCAGATAGAGACAATCTCGGTCAAGAATTTTGTTGACCGAGAGTCCCTCGGTCGAAGTTTTTGTCGACCGAGGGACGGTCTGGAGAAAGTGTATATAACGTTCCATTCCAACTCCCAACTACATTGTCTTCTATTTCTAACGACTATAGAACCTATTAGAAGAAATAACCCGGGAGACTCTCGGTTGAGAAGTTGTTCGACCGAGCTTGTCTCGGTCGACAAAGAGTTCGATTGAGAGTGTCTCTATTTTGGTGGTTCTAGATGAATACTAAGTGTGTGTATGAGTGTGCAATTGTGACACTATTATAGGGGATGACCTATCTAAGTGTTGTGAATGGATAGGGAAGATCTAAATGCTTGATTTACATGATATCTAAGCACTTGTACATTATATACTTGTACAAGTTTTTACATTTGATTATAATCATGAAATTAACACATTGTGAGCATTTCAATCTTCCAAAGTTGTGTCATCCACTTAGTTCCTCCAACACTCAAATAGCATGTTAGATCCACAAGAATGAAAAGCTTGTCATTTTCAAAACAAAGGGATTTTGATGATGTCCATTTAGCCAACAGTCTCCCCCTTTTTGAAGGTGACAAACATTTCTAAATATAAATCAAATAATCTTTTAAAATTAGTTGAGTTTCATACTTGAGTTTTACCTTGTGTATTCCTTCTGTTGTTTATGGAATGTGTTCTTATTATTCCCAAAGAAGTGTGGAACATAAAGTACAACTCTAAGGGAATATAGAAACTTTTAATGTAAAGCCAAGAGATTATGAAACTCATTGATTGAGTATTTAAGATTTATATTATTTTGGTCTTATTATTCCCAAAGAAGTGTGGAACATAAAGTCCAACTCTTAGGGAATACAGAAACTTTTAATGTAAAGCCAAGCGATTATGAAACTCATTTATTGAGTATTTAAGATTTATATTATTTCTCCCCCTTTGTCATTTCAAAAAGATAGCCATTAAAATCATGTGTTAAAACTCCCCCTTAAGTTGTGCTCCCCTTTCAAAAAGATAACCATGAAATCATTTGAAAGGATGTCCATTTGAAGCCAAAATGTAAGGATCAGAAAAATCAATCGATTTAAGAAGCACAAATGTCAAAGAAAACATCTTCTAAGGGAGTAATGAGTAGTTTCTTCCTTATTTTATTGAATTGATCTAATGGAAGAGGTTTTGTGAAAATATCAACCAATTGATCTTCCATATCAACATGATGAAGGGATACATGATTTTTAGAGATATGATCCCTTATAAAATGATGAAGGATTTGAATATGTTTGGCATGACTGTGTAAAATAGGATTATGTGCCAAGTTTATAGTGCTTGTATTGTCACAAAAGATAGGCATGGATGAAAATGTAAAACCATAATCGTTTAAAACGTGTTGCATATAAAGCACTTGAGCACAACAAGACTTGGCTGCCATATATTCAACATCAGTTGTAGAGAAGGCAACCATGTTTTGTTTCTTGCTAAACCAAGATACTAAGGCTCTTCCTAACAAGAAACAACTTCCGCTTGTGCTCTTTCGGTCAAGTCGACAACCAGCATAATCGGCATCGGTATAAGCTTTTAAATCCAAAGGTTGTCTTTTAGGATACCATAAACCATAGTTTGTGGTGCCGACTAAGTATCTTAGAATCCGTTTGATAGCTTGAAAATGCGTTTTCATGGGTTTTGATTGAAATCTAGCACAAAGTCCAACGGAAAGCATGATATCTAGTCTAGAAGCGGTTAAGTAAAGCAAGCCAAAATTGAGTGAATTTTCACCGCGGGAAACCTTTAACATCGGTTTTTATGATAAAACTGATGCAATAGTCTATTAGGTCAGTTATTCTAGTAAAAATGACTCTACGGACAATGAAGTTACTACCCAAAAATGTGGTAGTGAAGGATACCAAGAGAGCCAAAATGTTCATAAAGAAACCAGAAGACATAGAGGAAGATGCAAAGGAGGATGGAAGGATGATTAGTAAAATGGAGCCGTAGAAGGAGAAATGTAGGAATGCAAACCACTACACAACTGACAACAAAAAGGAGAAGGATAATCATAGAACAGAAGGCAAGACAAGAACAAAGAATAGTGAAAACCTTAACTTAGAAGAAAGGGAGAATGAAGTAGGCCATATTAAGAAGCACCAAACCAAGTATTGATAGACTTTGTGGGGCATAAACATGTAAGGTACATGGAGAAGCAAAAGAAAGAACTAGAGAAGACAAAGGAAAGAGAGCAGGGCCACAAAGGGAGAACAACAATAAAGATCCCTAAACACCCATTGGAAACCAAACTAGAAACAAATACTATTCTGGGTCTTGACACAGTACCATACATGTTTAAGGAGGTAGGCAATGAACAAGAGTAAACTCCACATAAGGAAAGCCTAAAACAAGGGGAACAATGCACAAGGGAGAGTCAATCATTCTTTCAAAGAAGTAATAAATCTAGAAATGAGTTCGTGCAAAAAAAACTTTTTCCTTTGCAAAGGTACCCATTAACTACACATGACAATGAGCAGAAGGAAACGACCAAAGAAATTCAAATCAGGCGTAAAGGTATAAATAAAAAAAGAAACATAAGAAATAGTGAAGTATGATCCTAAAGAAGGAGGTAAATGTAGAAGGGGTTCACATGTAGAACTAATGCACTAGGATCTTAGAGAAGGAATCTTGAGAAAGAAGGGATGGAGCACCATGTTATCATCATATGTTGCAATAATGCAAGTAGTGGGTCAAGGCAAAGAGTTGATCCCTAAATAGCAATGAAAATGTTATGTTGGAATGTCCAGGGATTCGGAACCCCTTGGATTGGAAAAATTCCCTCAGATCTAGATGTTAGAGGAAGATGCTTGACTTAGTCTTCATCTCGGAGACCATTACTAGAAGCAAGGAATAAGAAAAGCTTAGACACAACTATCAATTTGGTAATGGGTTTGGAGTTGGAAGTATAGGAAAAGTAGGAGACATGGGTCTATGGTGGAATGGGGATGGTGCAATGATAATCCCTTTTTCTAATAATCATATGTATGTAGAAGTGTGAGAAAGTGAACATCCAAAAACCTTTGTCTTTATGGGTATTACAGGTGGGCAATGATTGGGGTATGAAAAAACATGTAGAATCTCATGAGATCAGTCTGCATGCAATCACAAATACTAAATATTATAAGAGGAGATTTTAATGAGATGATCTCAGACAGAGAGAGGGTAGGGGAACAACAAAGGGAAGGATGACATATGAGGAACTTTTGAGAAGAAATTGAATATTTTTAGCTAAAGGACATAGACTTTCCAAGAAACATTTCCATTTGACAGAGAGGAAAACAAGAGGAGAATATACTCAAGGCAAGACTAGATAGCTTTTTGACAAATCAAGAACGGTGCAAAATATTCCAAGTACACAAGTTTCAACATTATTCAATCCACTATTCTGATCATGCCCCTATACTCCTCATAGAAGTCACTTCTAAAAACAAAGAGAAAGAATGAGAAAAAATTTGAGATTTGAAACAGCATGGTTGTACTCACCTGAATGCAGAACGATAATAGATAAGGCTTGGAGAGAAGTACTAGGAATTAGCCTATATGAAAGAACTACTATATGTAGAGGAAACCTAGAAATATGGGTAGATACTAAATTTGACAACTTCAAAAAGAGTCTACAAAATGATGAGGAAAACCTCCAAGAGGCACAAAAAAGACCACCAAATGACACTTTACTTAGGACTGCAGAAGGTTCTCGAGGAGATTCATGAGTTATTGGAACTACAACAAATCAATTGGAATACAAGGGCTAGACAATGAAATGAAGGACATAGCAAAAAATATAGGTTACTTTCACCATAAAGTTAGTCAAAGAAAGAAAAGAAACCACATAGAGGGACTCATGAAGAATAACAACTAGTGGAGAACAAACGTGGAAGAGATAGAGCACATCACCATATGTTTCACCACCAACATGTTCACCACATCTCATCCTGAGGAAATAGAAGCTATTTTTGAGGACCTCCCTAGAGTTATATCTAGTGATCATGCAACAAATATAGAGAGGGAACCCACATAGGAGGAGATATGGAAGGCAATCAATCATATACACTCAAATAAAATACTAGGTCCAGATGGCATGAATGTAGTTTTCTATCAACAATTTTGGGATATTGTGAAAAGATCTATGGTAAACTTCATTCAAGAGTGGTGGAAGGGGAATAAGACACTGGAAGAGATCAACAAGACATACATTATCTTTATCCCCAAAATTAAGAAGTGGAAGAAGATTATTGAGTTCCATCTAATATGCCTCTGCAATGTGTTCTATAAAATAATCATAAAGGTGTTGGACAACCAGATTAAACCTTTCGTAAACCAAATTCCATTAGAGAACCAAAGCACTTTTATGCAAGGGAGGTTGATTACAAAAAATGCTTTGATTGCATATTGTACTATTGTCACAGGATGAAGAAAAGGAAAAAATGCAATGAGGGAACTTTGACCTTAAAGCTAGATATGAGAAAGGAATATGACATGATGTAATAGAGATTTCTAGGCAATGTGACAAGATGGGAATACTTGTTATATGGAGAAGTATAGTCAAAGATTGTATCATTTCTCTTATGTGCTACAATTTTATCTTACTCCTTGTTTAAGCTAATCAAGATGATAGAATTCATGGGACATGAACTAGCCAAATGACCCTAGAATTTCTCATATTTTCTTTGCAGATGAAAGCATCCTTTTCATGAAGGTGATCCTAGAAGAGTGCTCTTACTTGGATGATATAATCAGCCAATACGAAAGAGTGTCAGGTTAAATGATCAACTATGACAATCTGAAGTTGCCTTTTGTGAAAATGTACCAATGGACTGAAGGGTAATGATCAAAGACCTCCTTAATGTTAATGAAGTGGTCATACATGTGAAGTACCTATGCCTAACGATGACAATGAAAATATCTAAGAAGAATGTTTTCAACACCATTAAGGGTCGGGTTTGGAAAAACCTACCAGAGTGGAAAGAGAACTTGTTGTCGAAGCTAGGAAAAGAATTCCCTATAAATTCATTCATCCAAGTTATCCCCACATATATCATGAGTATGTTCAAAATAACATACAACATACTAGATGGAATAAGTGGGATGATTGCAACATTCTAGGTTTTAAGAAGGTGAGAGCAATATACATAGGGTGAAGTAGGAATCATAATGCAAACAAAAAAAATGGAGACTTAGGATTCCAACATCTCAAGGAGTTTGACTAAGAAATATTAGCCAAGAAGGGATGGAGACTAGACTAAAATATAAACTTGTTAATGGAAAGGTTATAAGAGAAAAATGTCATAAAATCAAAATAGTACTAGAAGTTGGAGCGGAATATTGTTCGTATGTATGCCCATAGAGACAGACATATGATGATTTTAATGGCATATTTTATAAATGATTTCAATAATAATAATGGCAACTTCCATCTATATGTTTAATTTATTTGTGAGATGATCATATAGCATTTTATATGTCTAGAGAATGACAAAACTCAATGACGTATGTGTTCATGTATGTGACCATAACAATGAGATCATACAAATGTTAAGAGTATGCCCATTATTATGTCCCTAATCATTTGTTATTATGGAAATATCCATAGACATCAATAATACATAAGACTAGAGTGAGTGTTGGTTGATGACAGAATCTCATCAGTCATGATATGGTATACCAAACTAAACACATAGATACTTGTTGGAGAATAGTGAATCAGACAAACCCACCACAAGAGTGATGCATGGAAACCATACTTGGTTAGTCAGGATCATCTCTTATAGTGATTGTGATGATTGTAGTTCTTAGACCTGAAGTTACTACACTCATTACATGTCGTTCGGAGTACTTTGGCATCATCCACCATAATTCATAAAAGGGTTGCCATAAAGGTGATGATTGGGTATACTATGACACATGGGAATGATCGTGAGTGATGTAGAAGGAGTTTGTCCTCCTAAAGGAGTGTGATATGCTGGCCACTTGATTAGCGAGACTGAGCCATTCATAGACATCCCCATGTGAGTCAATATATGATATTGAGCTTACATATATCTCAGATAGTCTGCTATAGTTAAACGAACATGGGTTGAACATTTAAAGAGAATGATGATTCCATGCCTCAAGTTCAATCTGGATATCAGTGAGAAAAGAACTATACAAACACTATAACACCAATCACACAATAGGTTGAAGTTGTTTCTCCAACTTTCCAAATTACTTGGGTAGCAATGATGTGTTATTGGATTCCACAGATTGTTTGTGATGTCATAAGTTAGTTATCAACATTCACTTCAAATGTAACTTGGAACCTATAGGGTCACACACATAGGATACACTAGGAATAGGAGATTGCACATGAATAATATTTATTTTGACTACAAAATGTGTTTAGGTATTCAATTAAACATACAATTGAATGACTGAACTCCAATGATCAAGTTTAACAGTTGAACTAATTTATTAAAGTGTCAGGTTAATTGAAGACTAAATTGGCTAAATTGAGGAGCACCAACCAACCAGTTTACTGGGTGAACTGATCCATTCATGATGAGTGAACTGACCGATTCAGCTAGTGAACCAATACTCTAATGATGAGTAAACCGATCGATTCATCTAGTTAACTGATCAGCTCATTACCAGGTCAACCAAGAAACTAGTTGCTTGGTCGATTTGTAGGAAAAGTTGCCAACCTCACTTATTCAATTTGATTGGAACAATGATTGATGTTCGAAATTAATTAGAAATAAATTGTCAATTGAAATCAGACTACGAAACACTATGAACTGACCGACTCACTATGACAACCAACCAACTCACTAGTGAGATGATTGGTTCACCTACCCGAGGATATATAAATTTGTGGAAATCCATATCTTTCTACTTCAAATCAGTTTGGGAACCCATACCCTAACCTTTTCTATAAATAGTGGGGTACTGAGGGCTTCTTATAACACACAACTCAGAACATCACTTGCTCTAATAAATGTTGTATTCTCTAGTTTTGGTAACCATGAGAGCCCAAGAAAGTCCTACCCAACTAGGGAGGGACAATAAGGGAAAGACAATTGTTACAAAAAACAAACTGAGTTTAGGAGAGTAGGTTGGTGCTATTACACCAACAGAAGGATCGTCACCTTAATTTATGTTCTACTAGAATGGATATATGAGTTCTTGGTGGTCCTTAAAGACTATTGTATAGGAAAGGAGGAAAATTCCTGCCACTCAGGAGGATGAGTAAATCGCAGTCTGTTGCTGAGGACCAGGAGCTGCTCATACACCATACAAGTGTAACCTATAGAGGGCCGCACATAGTTGTGAGGTTCTATCACTACACTTTCTCCAGGAGTAGGTATAACCTTTCCAACCATATTTCTTATTTCATAGTTGTTGTTGTGATCTATATGCATTTTCTCTAATGTTGTCCTTCATTTCGATCATGTATGCCTTTAAAAGTTTAATTAGTGGAAACTATAGTGGTTTGATGGATAAATACTTCCCATTTATTTTAACAAAGGTATTTATGCACAAATACCTCAATGAAAGTTTAGTAACAGGTCTCAAATGCAAATGTCCACATAAGTGATAAAAAGGATAAAGAAATTCATGCTACAACTTTCTAGGGCCTTTTAGAATATGAAAAGGAAAAGAAATTCTCAAAATTTTGAAAAGGAGGCAATAAATGTAATAAATAGATAAATAGTGAGAATATGAAGTGAATTGCCCAAAAATCATGGAAAGGGAACTCATAAGATAGATTGACATCTGATTTCATTTTCTTGAATTAAAAGTTTACTAAAGTGCCAAGTTTCATCTAATTTGGAAATAAGAATTACAAAAGCGTTTATTAAAAAGGGAAAATAGGAGATAACACAAAAATAAGAAATAAATCAATTAGTGTTCTAAAAATCAGTAACTTGTGTCAAATTTGTAATATAGACATAAAAATATGCCTTTGGGCAAATTTTCATTTAATTTGGATGATATTTGAAAATAAAAAGGTGAAAACATGAGAGAGAGAGAGTGTGTAGAACATTAAATATGTTGATTAATTAAATAAAAAGTACAACATGAATAAATAATGGCAACATCGTATCCAATACATTAAATAGGACTTATGGGTGGAGTTTAATGAAATTTGGAGAATCTAAGAGTCATTAATGAGGGAGGAAAGTAAAAACAAGAAATTTCTTAATTGGCTAATCTAAGTTTCTCAAAAGGAAAAACTAATTCCAAACTTTAATTCTACACATAAAAATTAGCTTGGTGTCAATTTTCATTTAATTTGGAAGTTGTTTGCACACCCAATGAAGGAGTGGGAAATTTATAAAATAACGCAACTGTCACTTTAGTCGTATTCAATTAGGAATAACATTTATGTCACATGGATTTTATTTTATTCCCCATATGAGTAGATGGCTGTGATCAACTGTGGACCCACGTCCACGAGATCAGATGGCCATGGGTCATCTTCTAGCCCACGCCGACAATGGTAACAAACTCTGTCTTGTACACAATTTCAATATCAATTTTCTCTTTCTCTACACAACCTTTTCTTGATATTTTTGATCCTACACCTTCCTGATTCGATTTCACACTGAACTATCCTAAATTTGTAGTGTTTAGGCGATGATTCAAGAAATACCCAAATCCAACTGTACTTCCCTCTCACCTCTTGTTCGCATAAACCCTAAATCTAACCCACACTTATAAATATGGGTACCAAGACCTTCATCCTACTTTACTTAACCCCCCTCTACATACAATTTACTTAGACATGGCTCATGTGGTCACTGAAGAGGAGATCTTCCTCTTGAATTTGTGGCACCTACTATTCCCTCCCCTCACCCTCTACGTTCAAATTGAAGGTACATTCTAGTTTGGTTTGCTTTTGGCTTTCTTTCAGTATCCTTGTTTTTATGTTTGGCCGAGTATAGAGAAAATGCACATTTTGGATCTTGGCTCACTAGCCATGGCACGAGTAGCTAGGGTAAAATCCGCTTGGTGAATTGTTGCCTTTGGCCCCGCCCCTCGCTCTCTTTTCTCTCTGACTCCACGAAGAGGCATTTCGATCTTTTGGCACCTTTGCCTTGGGGCTTTGACCCGCACCACCGAGACGCTGATGAGGCTTGACCAGTGACTTGGACACCTTCCATTGGGCTAAGTCATGGGTCGACCCTCTCTCTCTCACTCTCTCACTTTGTCTCTTTGCTTTCTATGGCTGAGGTGTCATCCTCCCATTGGTTCATTTTATAAAATTGTATCTTTTAATTCCTTTGTCCAAAATTAAAAAGAAAATATGTTCTAAACTCGAAAAGACATGAGCATTCTAATAAAAATATTTTCTAAGGTTGGTTTTGAATTTTTTGAAATTGCTTTTTAGATAATGAATTAAATAACTAAAAATCATCAAAAATACATCTAAATATTCATAACTCCAAAATATACAATATTATATGTTTTCTTAATCATAAAACCTAACTAAGTCAGTGGTGATATTTTTGAGGTCTGAATCGATGATTTGTGCAAATAGTTCAAAAGTTAGGGTTTTAATACTTTAATGCATATATACAACTCTAATACATGATTATGAATTGGAAATAGGAGAAGTGGACCCTGATTCCAATGACAGATTTATAAAGTGATTAATAGGACTCTTAGGAGGAGGTATGTGCATATTTTCACTTTTAGTTGGGAATAATTATATCCTTAACCTAGTTTCCCTAATGAGGCTTAATTGAACCTTAATCTTCTATCTTTTAAATCTTTTGTTACATATGTATCAAGATCAGTAATACCTCTCTCTTATTTGGGTCTTGTACCCCACTACCATGATCTTTTGATATGATGCTTATACTTCCATGATTTCTTTTATCATGTCGATTTATGTACTATTTAACTTTAAGTAGTGGTTCTTATGTACAACCACCCATAGAAAAGGCATGTATTAATTCACCCTTGGGAATGTCTTATTCTCCCCCATAAAATATGCATAGGTGATTGGGAATGTCTTATTTTCCCCTCAACTATAGGTTGAGGTCTTATAGGTGCCTCAACCCTACTTAGTTCAGGTAGTCCTAATTGTCATACATGCAAACCTTTCATTATATCTTATTTATGGAAATCATCTATTTGGATATATCCTCATACTCTTAATAGCTTCACCATATGATGAACACTAGTCTGATTTACATGCTTTTATTTTCTTGCTATCCTAAACATATTTGTTGACACATACTTGTTTTTTCCTGTCCCTTTTTCTAGGTGCCTTCCCAACCACACATTTGCTGAGAAAGGTGAAGAACAAGTCTAATGGAATCATCACCAAGAGTAGATCTAAAGGTTTCTAAAGAATGTCTAGGTTGCTATAGCTAGATCCTTATTTCTCATCTTTTCTTGTGAAATAATCATGTAGTGAACATTAACAAAAGTTGTGTAATAGTTTTAGCATATTTTCTTTTCCACTGCTATTGACATTTTATATGTAACTGATGCATTCTTATTTACTTGAAATATTATACATGCTTCCTCAATATCTCTTGCTTTATGAAAAAGATGGATATTTTGTATTTCCTTTAAATTTTACTAGAGGTTATCTTACCTCTTTACAACATGGTATCAAAGCATTTAGGGAACTATTAGGGCTTGAAGTTGAAGCAAAGGTGTCTTGAAAGGTTCATGATTTTAGGGGATGGCAATATTTTCCTTTTTGCCACTAGCTTAATTTACGAGGACTCTCGGATCCATATGATACTGGCCTGGCCTGAGCTGATATGAATTGCCCAAAATAGTATGCTTTTAGGCAATAACTGTCTTATAAATTCTTTTCTCATCTATGCTTCTATACTCTTGGGAACCTAATATGTTAACCTTACCTTTTAGGAGAGGTGACCTATTTGACAACCTAAACAACAACATGAACAAGGATAAGGAGTCTATTCATAATGATTCTAATGTGTTAAATACCCATCTAACTCCCCTGGCCATAGTGTGGTCAATCCTACAACTCTTGTCACCCCTGTCTTCACACCGGAGTAAGAGTTGGCAATGCTGTGCCAACTACTCCCTTTTACCTTGATGGGGAAATTCACCACTATCATGGCCAATGCCAACAAGCCTAAAGAGTTCAACCTCACTAACTTCATCAAAATACAACCACCCTACTATAAGGGTGAAAGTGAGTGGAACATGGTAGACAAAGTCGATGACTGGGTGTTGGATCTTGATCAGACTTTTGAGGGCATGGTTTTCCCTCATCACCAAAAAGACCGGTTTGCCACGTACATGTTGTATGGACCGGCCCAAGTTTTGTGGAACATAATCTCCCATACCAGAGACACCTCCACCGTGGCTTGGGACTAGTTTCTGAAGATGTTCCAAGAGAAGTACATCTGCCCCACCTTTTTGAGGAAGGAGGCTGAGTTCTACAGCCTCAAATAGGGTGGCATGAGTGTGGCTGGCTACATTCATTATTTCCTCCTACTAGAATGCTATGCCACTAGCCTCGGGGCTGAGAGGAAGTCCACCCTTTCTATTGAGGGCGTAAACTACCAAGTGGGCCAAAACCTTATTCCACAACTCCCTCTCATCTTCCAACAGAGGGTGGATAAGGCTTTGGTGATCGAGTCCTATCCTAGATTCCAATATCTAGGGCACAATAACAACCACAACAATAACAACAAGAGGAAGAACATTAATGACAACCATGGGTGTGAGAGGTGCAACCGATGCTCCTACCATCATCCGCCTTGGATGTGTCCCGCCAATAATGAACCTGCTAGTCGATACAACCGGTCACCTCTGACCAGTTATGAGTGTGGCCAAGTTGGGCGCATTCGACCCTTCTATCCCCGATTCTAGTAGGGATAAAATCTAGCCAAACAACTGGCCCAGTTGCTGCATAAGCCCTACCAGAATCTACTTCTGTGGAACAACAATAACCAGAACCAACAATGACCGCCTATAGAGAGGAGGAATTGGAGAGTGTTTTCTCTCAATGCTGAAGAGGCTAGGAAGGATAATGAAGTCATAGAAGGTATCTTACACATTAATATGCATCCTATCAAGGAACTATTCGATTCTTCTCTTCAAACACTTTCATGTCTTCTCAACTTGCTTCTATGTTAGAAATAGATGGACCATGTGCTAGATGTAAAAACACCTAGTGGTAGGATATGCTCTTCTTACCTTAAATTCCCAACCCTGGACCTCTGTATAGATGGAAAGATGTTTCCTTCAGACTTTATCCTGCTCGACATGACCATTTTTATGTAATTTTGATCATGGATTGGTTGAAGAAACATGATGATGCCTTGTTCTATCGGGAAAAAAAGCTAGTTTGCTGCATCCCGATGGAGAAAGGGTTTGCATCAAGGGTAGGAAGAAAGAAGATCGGTAATTTGTCATCTCTACCATTAAAGTAGAAAAGCTTATCTCTCAAGGATGTAGATCCTACCTTATATCCATTTTTATTGAGGCCACACCTCCTGCTCTTGATCACATAGATGTGGTGAATGCCTTTCTGGATGTCTTTCCTGGGGAGGTTCCCGACTTGCCACCAACTCGCAATGTGGAATTCTCCATCGAGCTTGTGGTTGGGACTTTTCCTATCTCAAAGCCGCCCTATCTCTTGGCCCCTGCCAGGTTTGTCGAGATAAAGAAATAGCTCAAGGATCTTCTTGACAAGGTTTTCATCCTCCCCAGTATCTTGCCATGGGGAGCCCCTGTCTTGTTCATGAAGAAGAATGAAAGTTTGATGCGGATGTGTATGGACTACCACATGCACACTCAAGTGATGGTGAAGAATGAAAACCTCTAGAGGAGGGGGTGAATAGAGTTTTATAGATATTTTAAAGTAATTTTAAAATCAAACAACCAAAGTAAAGATTAAGAAGAGGAACACAGGTGTTTAGAGTGGTTCCACCTTAGCAAATACTAAGGAGTCAGTCCACTACCCGGTTGCTTACCCAACCGGGATTTTGAAAGTACTAAATTTTATTACCTCTCAAGGATATTACATAAAATTTACAATACTTTCCAAACACCCTTTGGACAACCTTCGCCTTGAAGTAGTCTTGCCAACCTCGAAGCAACCTTCCTTGAAGTAACTTCAAGCTCCCCCTTGAAGTAGCCTTCCTCCCGAAGTAGCTTCCCGTCAAGACAGCCTTCTGAAGTAGTCCAAAGTTCCTCCTCTTCACCACGAAGAGCTTCACCCTCTCCAATCCGCAGCCTCCTACCTGGAGTAGCAAGGAGAGTACAAGTAATACTAGGAACAAGAAAGAAATAAGAGAAAATACAACTTATCCTTGAAGCTCAAGGCTTGATTTGCCTAGATCAAGCGTTTGGATTTTCCTAGCCAAGATGATGGACTTGTGATTGCTAGGGTTAGGAAAATCTAGCCTATAGGACGAGCTTGAGCTAAGAGGAAAGTGGCCAATTTATCACAATGCTCAATTCACAACAGATTGCACAAGAGGGCTCAAGTATTTTCTCAAGTATAGCAAGTGTATCAAGTGAGTTCTAGTGTCCTATGGCTTGTCCTATTTATAGAAATGGCCTAAGTATGCTTAAGGACGTTCTAGATAACTTCCAGGGGTTTCTAAGTGCTTAACTAGCCGTTAGGTACAAGTTTGTTGCTTTTGCAACGGCTAATTACTTTACTCTGCAGTTTCTGTCAGAGATCATCTCGGTCGAGGAATGGTCGACCGAGACACCTACTCGGTCGAAGTTTTGTCGACCGACAGGCTCTCTGGATTAACGTTCATTTGCAACTGCCAACTAACTTGTCAGTTGTGTCTAACGGCTACTTTGGATCTTTCTCGGTCGAGGAGTTTGTCGACCGAGAGTGTCTCGGTCGAGGAGTTGGTCGACCGAGATAGATCCTGTTTTAAGATTTCAAGTTAGGCATTAATTATGTGTGTGAGTGTGCATAGGTGATCCTATTGAATGGATGACTAAGTTGTTTAGCTAGGGAAAATCCAATGCTTGATTTACATGCGATTCTAAGTACTTGTACATTATATTTCTGTACACGTTTTTACAATGATTACATTTGCATGAAAATATAAATACTTCTTGTTGAATTTCCCTTATAGTTTTGTCATCCTGCACACTCAAGTAGCTCGTCAGATAAATAGGAATGAAATGTTTGTCATAATCAAAATAAAGGGATTTTATAGATGTCCATTTAGCCAACAATCTCCCCCTTTTTGAAGATGACAAACATTTCCAAAATATAAATAAAGGAAATATAAAACATATAAATGTCATACCTTTAGATTGCCATTTGTAACTTTTCCTCTTGTTTATAAAATGTGTGCTAATTATTCCCAATGAATTATGGAACATGAAATCCAGTTCATTTGGGAATATAGCAATTTTCAATGTAAAGCCAAGAGTATATTTATGAAACTCATTGATTGGATTTGTCATAAATACTAAGTTATAGTTGTATATATCTCTCCCCCTTTGTCATTTCAAAAAGATAACCATTTTAATAAAAGCTCCCCCTTAATTAGATATCCCATCAAATCAAAAAAATGTCCATTGAAAAGCCAAAATGATGCAATTAAACAAGTATTTGTGTTAAGAACCGCAGATATCAAAGAAAACATCTTCCAAAGGAGTAATAAGCAGTTGCTTCCGAATGCTGTTGAATTGATCTAATGGAAGCGGTTTTGTAAAAATATCAGCCAATTGATTTTCCGTATCAACATGATGAAGGGAAACATGATTCTTTGATATGTGATCCCTTAAGAAGTGATGACGGATTTCAATGTGTTTCGCCCGGCTGTGTAAAATAGGATTATGTGCTAAGTTTATGGCGCTCGTGTTATCACAAAAAATAGGTGTAGATGAAAGTTTAAAACCATAATCGCTTAAAACCTGTTGCATATAAAGTACTTGAGCACAACAAGACCCGGCTGCCATATATTCAGCTTCAGTTGTAGATAGGGCAACCGTATTTTGTTTCTTACTAAACCAAGATACTAAGGCTCTTCCTAATAAGAAACATCCACCACTAGTACTTTTGCGATCAAGTCGACAACCAGCATAATCCGCATCAGTATATGCTTTAAAATCCAAGGATTGTCCTTTTGGATACCATAAATCGAAACAAGTAGTGCCAGCTAGATATCGAAGAATCCATTTGACCGCAAGAAAATGAGATTGCATAGGTTGGGATTGAAATCGAGCACAAAGACCAACGGAAAACATAATGTCCGGTCGAGAAGCGGTTAAATATAGCAAACTACCAATCATAGCTCTATATAAGGAATCATCAATAGGTTCCCCATTTTCATCCTTATCAATTTTGATAGAAGTAGCCATAGGAGTAGTAGCATGTTTGCATTGTACCATCCCAAAGCGTTTTAAAAGTTCTTTAGTGTATTTTTCTTGGCTTATGAAAATTCCTGCAGGCGTTTTCTTAATTTGAAAACCAAGAAAAAATGTTAATTCACCCATAAGGCTCATTTTAAATTCTTTTTGCATAATGTCACTGAATTGTGTGCATAATAAATCATTTGAAGCTCCAAAAATAATATCATCAACATATATTTGCACAACTAGGAAATCAGATGCATATGTTTTGAAGAATAAAGTAGAATCTGAATTTCCAATAGAGAAACCATTATCAAAAAGATATGTCTTGAGCCGTTCATACCAATTCCTAGGTGCTTGCTTTAGACCATAAAGTGCCTTTTTAAGTTTATAAACATGGTCACATTTTTCTAGTATTTCAAAGCCCGGTGGTTGAGCAACATAAACTTCTTCTTGTATGATGCCATTGAGAAATGCACTTTTGACGTCCATTTGATATAGCTTAATGTTTTTATGGGCAGCAATAGCTAGTAACATCCTAATAGCTTCAAGTCTAGCTACGGGTGCATATGTTTCATCAAAATCTATTCCTTCTTGTTGATTATATCCTTGTGCTACTAATCGAGCTTTATTCCTTATGACTTCTCCTGCTTCATTGAGCTTATTCCTAAAAACCCATTTAGTTCCTATGATGGTTTTGTCTTGTGGTTTAGGAACTAAATCCCATACATCATTTTTAGTGAATTGATTTAATTCTTCTTGCATGGCTATTATCCAGTAATCATCCTTAAGAGCTTCGGATATCTTCTTAGGTTCAATGATAGAAACGAAAGCCATGTTTGCAACATCTTTGAAGGAAGACCGAGTTTTGACTTTATCATTTGGATCTCCAATAATTTGTTCTTGGGGATGATCCTTGATAAGCCTAGGTGTAGGTTGTGTTTCAACTTGGGGTTCTGATATAGGAGTTTTCTCACTATCATTGGAAATGGTTGTATTTTCGAATTGATTAGTGAGATCAATGATATCTAGATTTTCAGATTTTGATTCTTCATGAAAAGAAATATGAATGGATTCCTCAACTTTTCTAGATATAGTGTTATATACTCTAAAGGCTTTGCTAGAAATGGAATATCCCAAAAAGAATGCTTTGTGTGATTTAGAATCAAACTTGTCTCTATCATCTTTGGTATTTAAAATGTAGCATGTGGAGCCAAAAGTATGAAAGTAGTCAACTCGAGGTTTCTTAGAGTGTAGTATTTCATATGGAGTTTTCTTCAAATGAGAGTGAATAGTTACTCTATTAAGCACATAACAAGCAGTGTTTACGACTTCAGCCCAAAAGGTTTTAGGTGTGTTGTGTTCAAGCATCATGGTCCTAGCCATTTCCTGTAGGGATCGATTTTTCCGTTCTACTATACCATTTTGTTGTAGGGTACGTGGAGCAGAAAAATTATGAGTATACCCTTGAGATGTACAAAAGGTCTCAAATGTATGATTTTCAAATTCGCCACCATGATCACTTCTAATGGTACATATTTTATGTTGTAAAAGATTTTCAATCTTAGAACAAAATTGCATAAAGACATGAATAGTATCATCTTTAGTTGCAATAAAATGTACCCATGTAAATCTACTATAATCATCAACAATAACAAAACAATATCTTTTACCACCAATAGATTGTGTCCTCATTGGTCCAAATAAGTCCATATGAATTAATTCTAAGGATCTACTGGTACTAAGTACATGTTTTGATTTAAAAGATGTTTTGGTTTGCTTTCCCATTGTGCAAGGTTCACAGTTTTCAGCTTGATCAAAAGACAGAGCAGGGAATCCACGAACAAGATTATATTTCACTAACTTTTTAATAGTGTGTGAACTAGCATGTCCTAGCTTTTTATGCCATAGCTGTAAGGTATTTTCATTTGCAAGCAAGCATTTGCCGATTACTGATTTCATAGAGTTTGGTTTAAGGATATAAAGATTTCCAACTCTATTTCCTTCATAAATGACATTTGTAGTGTTTTCTATCAACAACTTGCAGCAGGTTTTGTTAAACAACACATCATAACCACTATCACATAGTTGACTTACGCTAATTAAATTGTGATGCAATCCATCAACAAGTAGAACATTTTTGATTTCAAGATTTGTTCCAACATTACCTATTCCAACGATCTTGCCCTTACCATTGTCTCCAAAGGTGACCGTTCCACTTTTCTTTTCTTCAAAAGTTTGAAATGCGTCCTTGTTTCCGGTCATATGTTTGGAGCAGCCACTGTCAACTACCCATTCCTGCATTAGAATGTAGATTTTGGTACCCATGTGATGGTCCGATAAGGTTAGAAACTTTTAATTTGCTTATGTGTATAAAAGTTCTGATACAGAAAACCAGTCGGTCGACAATTGTTCGACCGATATCATTCTCGGTCGACAATTTGTCGATCGAGCAAGTTACTGTATTACAATCAAAAA
The DNA here is from genome assembly GCA_963693085.1 of Alisma plantago-aquatica. Classification (NCBI taxonomy): domain Eukaryota; kingdom Viridiplantae; phylum Streptophyta; class Magnoliopsida; order Alismatales; family Alismataceae; genus Alisma; species Alisma plantago-aquatica. The sequence goes on from OY856411.1 coordinate 31,529,175, forward strand.
CACAGAAAATTTCTCGGTTGACCAATTTTCGACCGAAATAAGTACTGGAAGATTTTCAATTTGTTAAAGACATCCAGTCGGTCGACAATACTTCGACCGACCCAGAGCTCGGTCGACAGTACTTCGACCGATGAAGTTTCTATTTTAGTACAGCAATGCAGAAAAATTAATACCAATAAGCATAGCATCGTTTGTTGAGATAGAACAATATAAATAGCAAAAATTAAGTATTTTGTCATATCTCAACTACATTCCATTCTTCTAAGTTTGGGGTCTTGGAGTCCAAACTAAGTTGGACTTCTTAGTCTTGTAGGGGCATGAAAAACAGTAATGTCCAAGACGTAAACAGAAATGACAAGTAATAGAATCAACTTCATTTCTCTTTCTAGCCATTGTGTTTTTGGGTACAAACATAGTTTGGGTCTTTTTGGGTTGGTTTTTCTTTGGAACATATCCCAAACCTTTTCTTCCATTGAAGGTAGTACCACTTCTCAATATGTTATCAAGAATATCTTTTCTTCTTAACTCATAAAGTTCTCTTTGCAACTGAGCAATGTCATTCATCTTCTTATGTATATCTTTTCTTGCCTGGTCTAAATCAGAAAACAATGAATCCTTTTCTTTTACAATATTGTCATAGTCCGAATGATTGCACAAGATAGGTTGAGTTTGCAAAGCTTGTAGTTTGGCTAACAAATCAGTCTTTTCTTTTGATAGAAGATTAAGATTGGTTTCCAAAGTAAGTAGCTTTCTAGTGCAATCATCTAAAGATGTTTTTAAAGATACATTTTCAAGATCAATGTTATTCTTTTCAGAAGAAAGTTCATCTATTTTGGCAATGAGCTCATTATTTGATTTCATAGTCTTCTTTAGTTTCTTCTTGGCATCAACATACTTATCATGAGTTTCTTGTAAGCTAGCAACTAATTCTTCTTTAGGAAGATCAATAAGGCTTACCTCTTGAGAGTCTTCATTGTCTTCTCTTGCCATTAGACATTCCACATTTTCATCTCCACTTTCACTTTCACTCGTTTCATCCCATGCCGCTTTATAAGCTTTTTCTTTCTTCTTATGTGAGCTTTTCTTTCCCTTCTTAGCTTTGGGACATTCATTTTTGAAATGTCCTTTCTTTCCACATTCGAAGCACCTGGGAGTGGAAGAAGAACTAGAAATTTTATTAGATTTAAACCTTCTGTATTTCTTACCGTTGACTATCAATGCTTCTTCTCCTTCTTCTTCACTGGATTCCTCACTCTCTTGTGAGAGAGCTTTTGATGCTTTGAGAGCCACGTCTTTCTTTGGCCCACGTTGATGCTCATGTTCTCTTCTCTCTTCCTCTTCTAGGTCTGCCTCATGAGCTTCTAAGTTTCCGATGAGCTGCTCCATTTTGAGGCGAGTGAGGTCGTTTGCTTCTGCAATAGCTGTCACCTTTGGTTTGTACTTTGGAGGAAGAGATCGAAGTATTTTTGATACCTGATCCTCCTCAAGAACAGGTTTCCCTAAAGCACTCAAACCATTAACAATAGTAGAAAATTTTGAATACATTTCACTAATAGTTTCGTTTGGATCCATACGAAAATGTTCAAACTTGGTTTTAAGCAAACTAACTTTAGAGTTTTTAACTTGAACGATACCCTCATATGTTATAGATAATCTATGCCAAATCTCATATGCGGTATCACAGTTTGATACTCTATTAAATTCACCTACTGAAATGGAACAATATAAAATGCTTACTGCCTTTGCATTCATTTGGGCCATTTTTACCGTATTAGCATCCCATACTGCGAAATCGTCTTGTGGGAGTGTGTATGGTGTAGATACCATTCTCCAAAGATCCCAGTTGATTCCTTGGAAGTAGAATTGCATCCTTCTCTTCCAGTATTGATAGTTTGTCCCGTCGAATGCCGGAGGTCTAGCAACGAGCGTTCCTTCAATGTTGAGGTGGTTGAGCACTCCATCACCCATTTCTTCAAGACCGTGTTAAGGTTCCTTGAAGCCCTGCTCTGATACCAATTGAAAACCTCTAGAGGGGGGGTGAATAGAGTTTTATAGATATTTTAAAGTAATTTTAAAATCAAACAACCAAATTAAAGATTAAGAAGAGGAACACAGGTGTTTAGAGTGGTTCCACCTTAGCAAATACTAAGGAGTCAGTCCACTACCCGGTTGCTTACCCAACCGGGATTTTGAAAGTACTAAATTTTATTACCTCTCAAGGATATTACATAAAATTTACAATACTTTCCAAACACCCTTTGGACAGCCTTTGCCTTGAAGTAGTCTTGCCAACCTAGAAGCAGCCTTCCTTGAAGTAACTTCAAGCTCCCCCTTGAAGTAGCCTTCCTCCTGAAGTAGCTTCCCGTCAAGACAGCCTTCTGAAGTAGTCCAAAGTTCCTCCTCTTCACCACGAAGAGCTTCACCCTCTCCAATCCGCAGCCTCCTACCTGGAGTAGCAAGGAGAGTACAAGTAGTACTAGGAACAAGAAAGAAATAAGAGAAAATACAACTTATCCTTGAAGCTCAAGGCTTGATTTGCCTAGATCAAGCGTTTGGATTTTCCTAGCCAAGATGATGGACTTTTGATTGCTAGGGTTAGGAAAATCTAGCCTATAGGACGAGCTTGAGCTAAGAGGAAAGTGGCCAATTTATCACAATGCTCAATTCACAACAGATTGCACAAGAGGGCTCAAGTATTTTCTCAAGTATAGCAAGTGTATCAAGTGAGTTCTTGGTGAGTGACTATGCATTTCTAAAGATCAAGCCCATCTGTTCTAGTACAAGATATAATGTAAAGGGCAAGGTGAGTCTCCTCTATATTGGACCATTTGAAATATTAAATAAGGTTGGAGACTGTGCATACTTCTTAACTTTACCTCCTTCCTATAATGAGATTCATAATGTGTTCCATGTCTCTGTGCTGAGGATGAATGTGAAGGACCCTTCTCATGTACTCTCTATTGAGTAGGTGGAGTTTCATGATAATCCAACATATGAAGAGATGCCTATTAAGATCCTTGACTCCCGAGTAAAGTAGTTGAAGAACAAGGAGATTGAGCTAGTAAAAGTTTTGTAGAAGTATCATGGTATGGATGAGAGCACTTGGGAGTTGAGAGATGAGATGTTATGTACTCACCCTTTCCTTTTTGCTTGAGATTTCGGGAAACAAATCCTTTTTAATGGGTGGAATGTTGTAACATACTGAATTCCATAATGTAACCTCCTTGTATCCTTTTCTCCAAAGTTGTCCTTCATTTCATTCATGTATGCCTTTGAAGTTTAATTAGTGGAAACTATAGTGGTTTGATGGATAAAGACTTCCTATTTATCTCAACAAAGGGATTTATGCACAAATACATATGTGCAAGTTTAGTAATGGATCTCAAATGCAAATGTCCACTTAAGTTATAAAAAGGATAAAAAAATTCATGCTAGAACTTTCTAGGACCTTTTAGAATATGAAAAAGAAAAGAAATTCTAAAAAATATGAAAAGGAGGCAATAAATGTAAGAAATAGATAAATGGTGAGAATATGAAGTGAGTTGCCCAAAAATCATGAAAAGATAACTCATAAGATAAATTGAAGTCCAATTTCATTTTATTGAATTAAAAGTTTACTTAAGTGTCAAGTTTCATCGAATTTGGAAATAAGAATTACAAAAGCATTTATTAAAAAGGGAAAATTGGACATAACACAAAAATAACAAATAAATCACTTAATGTTCTCATTATGGGCCAGTAGTGCCACATTTGGTAATATAGACATAAAAATATGTCTTTGGGAAAATCTTCAATTAATATGGATGATATTTGTATAAAAGGTGAAAATAGGAGAGAGATAGTGTACAGAACCTTCAATATGTTAATTAATTGAATAAATAAGTTCAACATGATGAAATAATGGTAAAATCATATGTAATACATTAAATATGACTTATGGGTGGAGCTTCATGATATTTGGAGAATCTAATAGTCATTAATGAGGGAGGAAAGAGAAAATCATAAATTTCTTAATTGACTAATCCAAGTTTCTCAAAATGCAAAACTAATTCCAAAATTGAATTCTACAAATTGAAATTAGCTTGGATGTCAATTTTCATTTATTTTGTAAGTTATTTGCACACCCAATTAAGGAGAGAGAAACTCAAAAAATAATGTAATTGTCACTTTAGTCGACTTTGATTAGGAATAAAATTTATGTCACACTTATTTTATTTTGTTTGTGCGAGTGGATGGATGTGATCAACTATGGATCCATGTCCATGGGATCAGATGACCACCAGTCATCTTCTAGCCTGCGACGGCTATGGTAACAGACACAGGCTTGTGCGAAATTTCAAAGTCAATTTTCACTTTCTCTACTAAACCTTTTATCGAGATTTTTTGTTCCTACACCTTCCTTATTTTATAATTAATCACAGACCTATCCCAAATTTTTTGTGTTTTGGTGATGATTTGAGAAACACCCAAATCCAACCACGACGCCCTCTCACCTCTTCTTTGCTAAACCCTAAACCTAACCCACACCTATAAATGTGGGTACGTAGATCGTCGTCTTGCTTTACTTAACCCCTCCCTACAAACAATTTACTTGGACATTGCTCAGATGGTCGCCAAAAAGGAGTTCTTCCACTTGAATTTGCGGCACCTACTATTCCCTCCCATCAACCTCTTCATTCAAATACAAGGTACATTCTAGTTCAGATTGCTTTTAGCTTTCTTTGAGTGTCGTTGTTTTTATGTTAGGCCGAGTATAGCGAAAATTCCCATTTTGGAGCTGGGCTCGCCGACCATGGCGTGAGTAGTTGGGAAACAACCCCCTTGGTAAAATGTCACCTTTATCCCCACCCCTCGCTCTCTTTTCTCTTTGAGCACGTGGAGGGGCATTCCGATCTTTTGGCCCCTTTGCCTAGCGGCTTTGACCCGCTCCACCCATACACTGACGAGGCTTGACCGGTGACTTGGTCACCTTCCTTTGGGCTATATCACGGGCCAACCCTTTCTCTCACTCTCTCTCTTCATCTCTTTGATTTGTCTGGCTGAGGTGTCATCCTCCAATTGGTGCACTTTATAAAACTTGTGTCTTTTAATTCCTTTGTTTAATATTAAAAAGAAAATGTGATCTGAATTCGGGAAGACATGAATTTTCTAATAAAATATTTTCAAAGGCTGATTTTGAGTTTTGTCAAAATGGAATTTTTGAAAAGGAATTAAATAACTAAAAATCATCAAAAAATACACCTAAATATTCATAATTCCAAAATATATATTATTATATGTTTTCTTAATAAAAAAACCTAACTAAGTCAATGGTGATATTTTTGAGGTTTGAATCAAAGATTTGTGCAAATAGTTCAAAAGTTTGGGTTTGAATACTTTAATACCACACTAATACATGATTATGAATTAGAAATGGGAGAAGTGGGATTTGATTCCAACTAAGGATTTGAAAAGTGAATAATAGGACTCTAAGGAGGAGGTATGTGCATATTTTCACTTTTAGTTGGGAATAATTGTATCCATAACCTAGTTTCCCTAATGAGGCTTAATTGAACATTAATCTTCTATCTTTGAAATCTTTAATTACATATGCCTTGAGATCAGTAATACCTCACTCTTATTTGGGTTTTGTACCCCACTTCCATGCTCTTTTGATATGATTCTTATACTTGCCATGATTTATTTTCTAGAATGTAGATTTATGTACTATTTAACTTTAAGTAGTGGTACTTATGTACAACCACCCATAGATAGGGGATGCATTAATTCACCATGGGGAATGTCTTATTCTCCCCCATAAAATATGTGTAGGTGACTGGGAATGTCTTATTCTCCCCTCACCTAAGGTTGAGGTCCGGTTTGTGCCTCAACCCTACTTAGTTAAGGTAGTCATAATTATATACATGCAACCCTTTTATTATATTTTATTTCAGACTCTTGATAACTTTATCATATAATGAACACTAGTCTGATTTATATGCTTTTCTTTTCTTGCTATCCTAAACATATTTTTTGACACATACTTGTTTTTCCTTTCCCTTTTGTTGGGTGCCTTCCCAACCACCCAAGTACAGAGCAAGGTGAAGACCAAGTCTAAGGGAATCGTTAGCAGGAGTAGATCTTAAGTTTTCTAAAGGATGTCTAGGTTGCTATATCTAGATACTTATTTCTCATCTTTTCTTATGAAACAATCATGTAGTGAACAATGACAAAATCTATGTAATAGTTTTAGTATCTTTTCTTGTCTTTTCCATTGTTATTGACATTTTATATGTATCTAGTGCCTACTTATTTACTTGGAATATTATACATGCTTCCTAAATATCTCTTAGTTTATGAAAAAGATGGATGTTTTGTATTTCTTATAAACTTTAGTGAGGAGATTATATCACCTCTTTACAATGGGGATTCTTGAGATAGAAATACATCTTAAGGTGGTGAGCCACATTCTTACAATGCAGGAAAGGTACAATTTATCGAAGGTGCTATTTGATTGCAAGCTGACAGAGGGAGAGCTAGTAGATCCCCATGTGTTCAATATGATTGGACATGTGGAACATCTAGAAGAATTGGGATACTCTCTAAGCCAATAGTTGGCTACATATGATATTCTACAATCATTTCTTGAAATGTATTGCCATTTCATCAAGTTTTACTACCTAAATGAAATGTCTAAAATGTTGTCAGATTTTCTTGGCATGCTTATAGATGTTGAGGCAAGCATGACGAAAGAAAAATCTATGATGATGATCAATGATATTGTATCTGAGGATGAAAGAAAAGACATGATGTGTTCTGAATCCAAGAAAAAAATTAGATCTTAAACACTCAAGATAAGGAGAAAGAAAAGAACAAAAGGAACTTGTGCTTTGTAAAAGAAGGGATTCATGAATATGAAGATGGGGATAATAGTTCCACTTCAGGTATATACGTTATTGAGATAAATTTATCAACTTATTCATCATGGGTACTTGATATCAGACGTGGATCTCACCTTTGTTCGAATATGAAGGATATGAAAAATACAAGGCCTTTGATGAAAGGAGAGGTTGAACTGTGCGTCACAAATGGAGAAAGAGTTTATACCACTGCAGTTGGAATCTACATATAATCTCTGCCCATAGGGCTTGTAATGGAGTTGATGAACTACTATTATGTACCTGACATTTATAGAAACATCATTTTTGTATCTTGTATGGACATGGATGGATTTGAATATCATATTAAGAATGGTCAATGTTCTATTTCAAAGATGAGATCTTTTATGGAAATGTCCCAATTTCTTATGGTCTTTATTTGCTATATTTAAAGACAAATGTATATAACATAAATATCAACATACTAAAACTCGGCAACTCAAACAAAACTTATCCTTGGCATTGTCATCTAGGGCAATAAATGAGAAATGCATATCTAAACTCCATAAATATGGTTATTTAGACTCTATTGATTTTGAATCAATAGAGACATGTAAATGTTGTTTGTTGGGAAAGATCACCAAGACTCCCTTCTCAGGTAAAAGTGAAAGGGAAAGTGATCTATTAGGACTCATACATGTTGATGTGTGTGGCCCTTTTAGAATAAATACTAGAGGTGGATATCAATACTTCATTATCTTTACTGATGCCTTCAGTAGGCATGGTTATGTTTACTTAATGAAACATAAGTCAAAAATCCTTAAAAGGTTTATTGATTTCATGAATGAAGTACATAAATAACTCGACTAAAGTATTAAAGCACTTAGATTCGATCGAGGTGAAGAATACTTATGTCAAGAGTTTGAGGACCTTCTATGAGCCCATAGTATCATATCACAATGGACTCCACCTAAAACACCTCAACATAATGGTGTATTAGAAAGAAGAAATCCCACATCAATAGATATGTCAATGACAAGTTTGCCTGAACTTCTGAATCACTTCTGGGGTTATGCTCTTGATACCTCCATGTTTACACTAAGTCGTGTACCATATAAATTGGTCCAAAAGACTCCATATGAGATATGGTAGGGGAAGTGTCCAAATATGTCTTGTATGAAGATTTGGGGATGTGAATCTTATGTAAAAAAAACGTTTCCTATAAAGCTTGGACCCAAATCAGATAAGTGTTACTTTTTTTGGATATCCCAAATAAAGTAGGGGATACTACTTTTACACTCTGTCCAACAACAAAGTGTTTGTTACCAGAGCTAAGGTTTTCCTCGACAAGGAATTAATGGGAGGAAAGTAAAACTCGAAGAAGTTCAAGAACAATAAGAAAACATTGAACCAATAGATGTACAAGAGGGACATAGAGAATTACAAGTTTTTGTGGAATCTCAAATTCCTCAAGTAACAAAGGAACCTCATAGATCTAGTAGGAAACGCCTTGATCCTGAAAGATTTGGATATCTTGTAACTCAAGAAGGTGGTGAGTTGGTCATAGATGATGAGCTAACAACCTATCTAGAAACTACTAAGGGAACAAACTCTGAGAAATTGCTTGAAGCCATGAGACCTGAGATGAAATCCATGTACATTAACAAGGTATGCACCTTGGTGGATCCACCTGAAGGGGTAAGACCCATAGTGTGCAAGTGGTCCTTCATGAAGAAGACTGACATGGATGGCAACGTGGTAAAATATAAAGGTAGATTGGTTGCAAGGGATTTTGGATAAGTTCAAGGTGTTCATTATGAAGAAACATTTTCTCAAGTTGCCATGATTATGTCCATCAGGATCATGCTTGTTGTTGCAACTTATCATGACTATGAGATTTGGTAGATGGATGTTAAGACTACATTCTTTAACAGAAATCTTATCAAGGATGTGTACATGATAGAACCTGAATGTTTTATAAATACAAAGGATTCATATATAGTTTGTAAGATACAAAGGTCAATCTATGGATTGAATTAAGCATGCAAGAGAAATTTTAATTTGACAAAACATTCAAAGAGTTTGGCTTCATTTTAAATAAAGATGAACCTTGTGTGTACAAGAAGGTTAGCGGAAGCATGATTGTATTCCTCATATTGTATCTAGATGACATACTATCGATGGGGAATGACATCCCTACTTTATAAAAGGTAAAGACATGGCTTGGAAATACATTCATCATGAAGGACTTAGTCGAAGGATCTATATCTTAGAAATCAAGATTGGTCGAGATAGATCCAAAAGGTTTCTTGGACTAGGTCAAAGCATATAAATTGACAAAGTGCCAAATAGGTTCAACATAGAGAACTCAAAGAATGGAAACATGCCCATGTCTCATGGAGCTTCCATCTCTAAAAATTAATATCCCAATTATTGTGAAGAAAGGGAGTGCATGAGTAGGATGCCATATGCATTGACAACTGCATCCATCATGTATGAAATGTTGTGTACTTGTCCCAATGTCTCATATGCACTTGTCATGATGAACACATATCAATCAGATCTAGATGATGCTCAATGGATAGATGTGAAGAAAATCCTCAAGTACATGAGAAGAACTAAGGATCAGTTCCTTGTCTATAGTGATGAGGAAGAGTTGGTGGTAATGGGTTACACTGATTCAAGCTTCCAAACTCACAAAGATGATTTTAGATCAAAATTGAGATTTCTATTTTGCCTCAACAATGGAGTGAGCTGGAAGAGTTCCAAGAAAGAGACCATTGTGGTTTATACAATAGAGGTTGAGTATATTGGTGCATCTAATGCAACAAAGGAGGTTGTAGGGATCAAGAAGTTCATTTTTGAACTTGGGGTTGTTCCAAGAATCAATGATGTAGTGGAACTATATTGTGAAAAAAATGGAGATATTACACAAGATAAGGAACCCAGATCACATCAGCATTCCAAGCACATACAAAGGTGTTTCCATCTCATATGAGAGATTATCCAATGAGGATATGCGAATATTTGTAGAGTATCAATCGAGAATAATGTTGGTGATCCCTTGACAAAAGCACTTTCACAACAGAAGCATGATGATCATGTTAGATCACTAGGAATGAGATCCATGGGTGATTGGCTCTAAGTGCAAGTGGGAGTCTGTTGGTATGTATGCACATAGAGTGATTCATATGATGATTGTAATGGAATACTTTGTAAATGATTTGAATAATAATAAAGGTAATTTCTTTCTATATGTGTAATCTATTTGTGAGATGATCATATAACATGTTAGATGTACAGAGAATGAAAAAAGTCAATGAGGTATGTCTTCAGGTATGTGACTTGAACAATGAGGTTATATGGATGTCAAGAGTATGCACATTCTTGTTATGTCCCTAGATGATTATTATTGTGTAAATATCCATAGACACCAATAATACATAAGACTACAGTGTATGTTGGTTGATGAAAGAATCTCATCAGTCTTAATATGGTTATCAAACCAAACACGTAGATACTAGTTAGAAAATAGTGTATCAGACATACCCACCATAAGAGTGATGCATTGAAACCATACTTTGTTAGTCAAGATCATCTCTTGTAGTGATGGTGGTGATTATGGTTCTTAGACTTGAAGTCACTACACTCATCACATTGTTCGGTGTGCTTAGGCATTGTCCATCATAATATGTAAAAGAGTGGCCATAAAAGTGATGATTGGGTACACTATGACACATGGGGATGACTGTGAGTGATATAGAAGAAATCTATCCCTCCTAAGGGAGTATGGTATCATGGCCACTTGATAATCGAGACTGAAAAATGCATGGCCATGCTCATGTGAGTTAATTTATGATATTGAACTTTATATATATATATATATATATATATATATATATATATATATATATATATATATATATATATATATATATATATATATATATATATATATATATATATATATATATATATATATATATATATATATATATATATATATATCAGGCTTTCTGATCTAGTTCAAGGAACAAGGATTGAATGTTTCTATAGGATGATGATTCCATTCCTCGAGTTCAATTTGGATATCAGTGACAAAGGAACTATATAAACAATGTAACACCAATCATAGATTGTAGGTTGAATTTGTTTCTCCAACTGTTCGAATTACTTGGGTAGAAATGATGTCATACTAGATTTCACTCATTATTTTTGATGTTATAAGTTAGTTATGAATGTTCAATGCAAACGTAACTTGGAACATGTAGGGTTACACACATAGGATACACTTGGAATAGAATTTTGTACATGAATGATGTTTAGATTGACTACTAAATATGTTTAGGTATTCAATTGAACATATAATTTACTGACTCAATTGAGATCATCAAGCTCAAATTTTTGAACTAATTGATTAAAGTGTCAGATTGAAGACTGAATTGGCTGAACTGAGGGGCACCAACTGACCAATTCACTGGGTGAACTGATCGGCTGATGATGAGTGAATCCAGATAAGGAAGATCCTTCTATTCCTTTCAATACATATATTATATAAAGAAAAAAGTAGTAATCTTGGGTCTCCCCATCATATTGAGAAGCTCCATCTTATTCTCTTACCAAATAGTATTAAACTTCTGAAAAAAAGACTCCAAATATTTACTAAAAAGGAGCATTTAAAGAATAAGTGAAACCCATTATTTTCATACTCACAACAAAAAGGACACATCGGCCCGCTCCAGTTCTAGAGTGAGAAACCTCTATTCCATCTCTAGGACCAGTGCCTGGCTCCGCTCGCCGCTCCATGGCGGGCAGGGGAGGATCCCCCACCATATCCCCTGCGCTACCTGCAACTCCTACTACAACCTCAAACCCAATCCCAACCACCACATTTGCCCACAGTAATGGCGCAATTCCATCTACTAACCCCGTCAGGCCCTTTCCAACCCCAAATACATCCACATCCACTCCCAGTCCCACTCCCATTTCCGTAACCCCAACCCCAATCCCAATCCCACCTTCTCATCCAGTCACGACACCTGATCTGCTTTCTGTTGGAGTGAATCAAAGGTCCGACGACCCCAGGGTGGTGTCTTGCTCATCCCCTGACATGGACGTCACCTTGGAGCGACCATGGATCAGCACCCTGATCGAGGATCAAGCAGAGGCCACTACCAAGTCAGCCCTGGCGCCGGAGGACCCGCAACAAGATTTCTACAAGGAAGGAGATGATAGACCGTGGACAAGCTTCTCCAAGCCGGTGCTCACTGACATGAACGACTACCACCGTTTCTCCATTCTCGTCCAGGTGCTGGGCAAGAAGAAACCAGTAGTCAAGCAGATACAAGGATGGATGGTGAGAACGTGGAGACCGCGGGCAGAACTTGAAGCCTCAATCCTGGTCAGCGGATTGATTTGGGTCAGGTTTGCGACCAGTAACGACATGAAGAAAGCCACTGAGGTGGGGCTGTGGTTCTTCGACCAGCAGCTCGTGTTGGTGAGGAGATGGACGCCGGAGGCTGACCTCCGCTGTGCTGCCCTGAAAACCGCCCTGGTGTGGGCGTCCCGGCCTGACATCGGCACCCATTGGTCACCTAGAGCTGTGGCGATAATTGCCCACGCTGTGGGAACCCCTCGGGTGTTCGACAAAAGGACCCAGAGAGCGAAGATCGGATGTGCGCGCTTCTGTGTTGATATCTCGGCGGATAAGAAGCCTCCACCAGTGGTGATGGTGGAACTCCCTAACGGTAAAGCGTGGGAGATTAAGGTGCACTACGATGCCCTCCCCGATCACTGCAACTCTTGCCTTGTTTTTGGACACAGAGATGGGGACTGTCCAGGACCTAGACCACCTGCGACCACTAACCCGCCCATTAGGACAGGCAGGTCCAAAAGCAGACGGGGGCGCTAGGCCAGAAGACCTGCCTCCATAGCGACAGGAATGGGTGCAGGCGTGCAAGGTACACAGTAGGATCATGGGCTTCATTCAAATGGAGGAATGCCTGCGGTGGTGGTGCCACTGCAAAACGTTCCCACAAACAATATAGTAACCACTACGGAGAATACCAGGATGGTTAACCCTGTGGTTGCGGTGGGAAATAGAAGCACAAGTCAAAGGGGGAGGGAGTTGGACTCTGGAACCTAGTCAATGATGGGCGTCCAGCCTCCACCGGCACCAGTAAGAAATGAGGAACGACTCAACCAAGGAGGTGGCGAGCAGGTTGGTACATCCAATAGATTTGCTGCACTCAACAACAATGATAGTGGATATGGCGAGATCTTGGGCGATCCAGAGTCCAACCTCAGCCCGCGACGCACACGTAGCACCACTGGTAATGGTAGAGGAGGATGCAACATCTAGACCCGCTCCGGTAGAGGGAGAGGGTCCTTCACCAGATAACCATGTCTATGTTTACTTGGAATGTGAGGGGCACCTCACTTCCTCGAAGCCAAAAGAAGTTCAAAGAAATCATCCGTGATCTTGGTGTTGATTTGTGCTTCTGTTTGGAGAAAAAAATAAGGAGGGACGTGAAGGAGAGGGTGGGCACATTATTCCCTAATGGATGGGAATACTTGTCCAACCTTGATCAAGTAGATTTGGGTAGAATCTGTATCGGATGGAACCCATCCTGCTGGAGCGTGGCTCCTATTGATGAGAAGGAACAATGATTTACTGTTAGCTGCTGTAACAAAGGTGGCTTCTCCTATATTATCTCTGTGGTGTACGGGGAACATCTGGAAAGAGACAGATCCCCGCTCTGGGAGAGCATAAGACAGGCGGCGCAACAATAGGTCCCCTGGCTGGTTGTTGGGGATTTCAACATAGTGAGAATGGCTGGTGAGAAAAAAGGAGGAAAGCATGTGCCCGAGTCTATTATGGAGAACTTTAACCAAGTGATTGATGACGCTGCGCTCACGGAACTGAATATGAGTGGTGGGCATGTGACTTGGTCCAATAAGCAAGGAATTCGCAGACGCATTGCTTGCAAGCTGGACAGAGGTCTCGTAAATGAAGCTTGGGTGGACATCTTTCCCAACTCCTCATCAAGCTTGGTTCACATCCCTTCAGTGACCACACTTGGATGCAACTCAATCTAAAAGAAGAGAATTTCGTCCCCAAACCGTTCAGATTCCTCAATTTGTGGACTTCCTGGCCGGGTTTCAAGGAGGTGGTTGACAAAGGATGGAATGTAAGTATAGATGGTAACCCTCTATATGTAGTTTGTAAGAAGCTGAATAATACCAAGCGATGTATTAGGGAATGGGCCAAGGACAAAGTCAACATTAAAAATTTATTGTCTATTGCTAGGAAAGATTATGAGCAAGCTTCCTTGCATGTACACATCAATCCTCTCTGCACCGAAGCGATAAACAATGAAAGAGACATGGAGAAAAAGGTTGTCAACCTTGAGAAAGCTGAGGAATGTTTCTACTGGCAAAGAAGTAGAATGGCATGGCTTAAAGATGGGGTCCGGAACACAAAGATCTACCATTCAACTGTGAAGAAGACGGCGCTCAAAGATGATATTTTTTCCCTAGTCAAAGAGGACGGATCTACTGTGGAGGGGAGGAAACTAGTGGGTGAGGAGGATGTACAATACTTCCATAATCTGTATAACCAACCTGCTATGCAACCATGTAATGTGCCTCTCCCTGCGAGGAGACTGAATGAGGTTATGAACTTCAACCTTTGTAAACAGGTAACAGAGGAAGAGGTGAAGCAGGCTGCTTTCTCCATAGGGGCTAATAAGGCCCCCGACCCAGATGGCTTCAACGAGAAATTCTTTCAGACTTGTTGGCCGGTTATCAAAGATGATGTATGCAGAGCAGTGAGATGGTTTATGGTGGGGGGGGGGGAGAATGGTGAGGGAGGTCAATCACGCTTTCATCAAACTCATCCCTAAAAACATACCTTCCAACAATATGACAGATTTTAGACCGATAGCCTACTGCTCGATGTTTTACAAGATCTTTTCTAAGATCTTAGCTAATAGGCTCAAGACGTACCTCCCTGATATCATCTCACAAAACCAAACAACCTTCATAAAAGGAAGAAGCATTTCTGATAGTGCGTTGCTTGCCTTGGAGTTTCTCACTGACTTCAAAGTCAAAAATAGTTCTAGGAAAGCTTGTGTGAAACTCGACATAACCAAAGATTATGATTTCGTCAACTGGGACACGTTTTGGAAGATCATGAGATCTATGGGTTTTTGTGAACGATGGATAACCTTGATGCAACAATGTGTTCAAACCACATCCTTCTCCATTCTTGTAAATGGGGCCCCTGTGGGTATGTTCACAGTAAAGAATGGACTACGACAGGGTAACCCCCTCTCTCCCCTCCTCTTTACCTTAGTCATGGAGAGCCTTACTACACTGATTAAGAATGTGGAGGATCACAACAAGATCAAGCCTTTCAAGATCAAGGGTACAAAGGTGTTGTCCCACCTCATTTTTGCCGATGACGTTCTCTTATTCTCCATGGGTCATGATAAAAGACTTTTGGAGTTCAAGAAGCTTATGGTGAAATTTGGGAAGCTCACAGGTTTATACATGAGTAATGTGAAATCAAGGATTTTTCTCTCTAAATCCTGTGATATGAGAAGGGCAGGCTCAGAAGTGCTTTTGGGATCAGGAGAGGATGTTTTCCCACCAGATACCTTGGCATTCCTATATCGGGTGGGAGAGGGTTCTCTAGAGATTACAACATGTGCCTAGACAAGATCAGGGGAAAAATTGATAGTTGGGCTGGCCTTCAGATCTCTTTTGTAGGCCGCCTTATACTAATCAGATTAGTTATTCAGAGCATGGGGTGGTTCTGGTGCGACATGTGCACCTTACCTACTCAGACGATGTTGAGCATTAGACGCCTGACGACGTCTTTCTTATGGGGTGGCAAGGGCCATGGTGTTGCTTGGGATACCATTGCCAAACCTCTTCACTTCGGCGGTCTTGGGATTCAAGACATGGTGGAGACCCACAGGCAGTCCAACCTCAAGAGAGTTGATCGGTTCCTTAGGCAGCCCATTGGTGTTTGGGCTACCTGGATGAGAGAGAGATATAATGGGTCACTCGGGGGGTCTAACAACACCACTTTGTATGACTCCCGCGTGTGGAAACATATGAACACGGGGTGGGATGAGGTTAGACTCATGTATAATTGTGATAGTGATGGGATCTGGACCCTTGTGGATCCCCATGTGTACCCTTGGAAGACGACAGTAGGCAACTTTGTCCCTTGGCATTTGCTTCTGTGGGGTAGGGGCTTCGTTCCAAAGTGGAGTACCCTAACCTAAAGAGCGATGTTGGGGAAATTACCTATTAGAGATAGAATGACTCGTTGGGGGCTTGATACAGAGATCATTTGCCCACTTTGTGGAGAGGATGAGGAGTCCCATACCCTCCTGTTCTTTGAGTGTAAAGTTTCCCGTTACATGTGGGAACGGTTATGCCTAAAGAACTGATGGGGCCACTCCCCTCCAATTCATCTGCTGGAGGCAATGACTTGGACCATGGAGAAAACGGCTGCCTGGTTTAGTGGCATTTGCCTTACAGGGCTACGCCACAATATTTGACAGGAGAGGAACAACATAATCCATGGGAAGCCTGGCATGGATTACCTACACCTTTTTGATAGTTTACAGAAGGAGATTTCTAGGCTTGTAAGAGCCAAACCTCTCCTACATGCTAACCTAACCCCTCAGATTAGGCGTTATTGGGATTTTGTAGTTTAACTCTTGTGTATAGGGTTGGGTGCTTCTTGTGGCTCCGCTCTTTTTGGAGTTGACACTTTTCTTTCTGCTTTGAGTAATATATTATCCTTTTCCAAAAAAAAAACAAAAAGGACACCCAGAATCCATAGAGTAACCAAACATTTGAAGAACCTTCACAGTAACTGATCTGTCCATAAAGAACTTCCAAAGGAATAATGAGATTCTTCTAGGAAACAAACTGGACCAAACCCATCTTCCCCAATCGACCTTTGGATGCTTTTCTCTAGATAAACTCCAAAAGTTTCTAATAGAAGCCTTTAAAGAATCAATTAAAATAATAGAGTCCTCCACATCAGTAGCAGGTCCAGTAATACAATTAAGGTACTTTTGAACCACTCATGCACCTCTCACCTCTGGAAATCTCCATTCACCCTTACGCATGGAATAACTTATCTTTCCATTCAAATTCTTTCCCAACCAGAAGACCAAGTGAGGGTCCACATTCTCCAAAAGAGCTCTTTTGTTCTGGCACCATGGATCTAACCAAAGAAGAAGATTATTTCCATTTCCAAACTTGAAATTAATATAGTCAAGAAGCGCACCCTTGAGTTTTACTAATCTATTCCACATCTAGAAGAGTTAGCTTTTGGCTTAATAGACCAAATGGATTCCTCACCAATGTATTGTTCCTGGACCCACTTAACCCATAGAGATGTCTTAGAATTAGCAACATCCCATAGATTATAGAGAAGACTATCCTTCGACCATTCAAAAATTTTCCTCAGGCCAAATCCACCTTCTTCTTTAGGCCTACATACATAATACCATGAAACTTAATGTAGCTTATTCTTACTTTCATTTTCACCTCAAATAAAGTTTCTTATGATGTTTTCCATGTCCATAATAACAAATTTAGGAATGGGAAAGGCTGATGTCCAAAATATATAGAAGGAAGAGAGAGTAGAAACAACTAATTCCACACATCCAACCATGAGAGGAGTTTAAACTTCCAAGATTTAAGATTTTGTTTCAATTTTTCAATCAAAGGAGCACACAAAGCTTTCCTGAGCCTACCACTACAAAGTGGAAGGCCCAAGTACTTGATAGGGAAATCAGAGTTAATAGTAAAAGTAGAGTCAACCTTTTTTCTCAAGAAAATATGGCTTTTTTCCTTATTAAGATGAAGGCAAAGCATCTACCAAAGACATCAAGTGCTTTGTTAATGTTGGAATCAACTTTAGATAAGATTAACAAATCATCTGCAAAGATTATGTGTGACACCAAAAAACCTTTGCACTTGGAAGCATATAAGGGGACACTTTTCCCATCCTTCAAAAATTGTCTAAAATTGATTTGAGGACTTGCATGGATAAGACAAACAAATAAGGGGACAATGGGTCACCATGTATCACACCCTTATTCACTTGAAGATCTATAAGGTGTTCCATTAATATGGACACAATCAGAGGCAGATGAGAAACATTCACTAATCCACTATAACCAACAAGAAGGGAAGTTTATTTTTCAAATAAGCAAAAGAATGTAACCCCTAATTACAAAGTCAAAATCCTTGGATAGATCAACTTACAAACACATCTTCGCCACTACTTAACATATGAAATTGCTTAAAATTTCATTTTCCAAGAGAATAGAATCCCCAATCTTTCTATCTTTCACAAAAGCAATATGGTTCAAACTTATAATTTCAGGAAGAATGTTCTTCAATCTGTTGGCCAAAATCTTCATGATGATCTTATTAATGATATTACAAATCAAGATAGGAAGAAAGTCCTTAATAGATGAGGCCTCTTTGTTCTTGGGAATAAGCACAATAAAGGATATGTTACACTCCTTCAATAATTTCCCATTCTCAAAGAAATTAAGGACAACATCTATAACATATTTTCCAACTACCTCCCATCAGCTTTTGAAAAAAAGGAGTTGAACTCATCCGGACCAAGGGTCTTATGATCCTTCAATTTTTTAGTGACCTCCAAAATTTCATCTACAGTTACCCATATTCTTAGATCATCTTTCTACTTCACAAAATCTTAGGCATAGACCAACAATCATTCCAACAATGCTCCTCAGAAACTGATAAGTTGAAAGAATTCCCAAAATAGGATGTAACATGATCAATAACATTGTTAGGATTAGAGAAAAAAACATCATCGATCTTCAAATTATAGATACCGTTCCTCAATGTTCTTTTCTAAAGAGAGGCATATAAAAAATGAGTATTTCTATCACCATAATGCAACTGTTGAACCCTTGATTTTTGTTTAATAAAAGTTTCCTCTTCATTCAAAACTTTTAAAGCTTCCTTTCTCATAAAGTTTGCCTTAATATGGAGTTAAGCATCCTCAAGATTATTATCAGTGAAAGATTGAATCGTCAAAGCTATCTCTGCTAAAACTTTAGCATTAGGGAGAAAGTTCTTAACATGATCCTTATTCCACTTACTCAAGGAAATCTTCACCGAATAAACCCTCCTGTACAGTCTGTACATTGGTGGACCAGAGACATCAATACTCCAAGCTTTTGAGACCACTTCTTTAAACCGAGACTATGTAGTCCAATAATTAATGAACCTAAATGGAGTAACTCTCTTCCTTCCTTTAACAAGGTGAATCATGATTACTTTGTGGTCACTAACTATGTTACAGATAGATTCCCCCAAGAATTAGGACAACTCTTCTATTATTCAACATTATGAAATAAATGATCTATATTGGAGAAAGTACTTATACCATCCTTACTTCTACTATCCCAGGTATAACAAGGGCCTTTAAAAGGCATTTCAAGAAGATCCATCTCACACATAGTATTATTGAAAGCATTCACGCTAGAATCAGTGGGAATTTCTTGCCTAACTTTTCACAAGAGAGACGAACAACATGAAAATCTCCAACCACACACCATTCCTTAGAGATATGTTTGAATATATCAACCAAACCATCCTACAAATGGTTTTTCTTTGAGTCGCCATTAGCACCATACACTCTCAAAAGATGAAGAGTGTAATCTCTATATGCAACGTCACAATGAATAAATTGATCACCCTATAATACTTTAGTGATGTGGATATCAAGATTTTCCTATATAATAACCAATTTAGTATATGAATGGAAATCAAAATTTTCAATGAAATTTACATTCCACCAAGATGGTAACACATCTTACGAACATATACCACAATCATGCAAAGCAAAGGATGTACAATATCACCAAGGAACTCTTTGAATGCAAGATTGCAGAAGGGGATCTAGTAGGGCCACATGTGCTCAATATGATTGGGCATGTAGAAGACCTAAAGATAGTGGGATTTCCTTTGGGCCTAGAGTTAGCCATGGATATGATTATGCAATCATTTCCTGAATCATATAAGAAACTATCGTGTACAATTACATGAATAACTCGGCTTAACCGCAATATGGATTTCTTACCATGTTGATAACTGTCAAAACACAAATAAAGAAGGAAGAACCAAAATCCATGATGATCAATGATGGGGAGTCCAATGGCAAAACAAAATCCAAGAAAAGTTACATGGCAAGCCAAAAACCCAAGTATTTTACAATTAAGTTAAAGGGTAGGGTGAGTGTAAAAGGAGATTGCCATTTTCACTTAAAGGGACCGAAGAATATGAAAAAAGGAATAGAAATATGTACTTCTAGCATATACATAATTGAGATTAATGTATTTTCAAAAGGAATGTATTTGTACAATTATATCAATGCACTCATTCACAATAGAGAGGATCATTGCTATATGGATTACTTCATTTTATTTTTGTATATTGTGATTCTCCTAGTTAGATCCATACTCTAGAGGAGGTTCTATCTGAATAGGTTCTCGACCACACAATAAATATTTTCCTTGATATGACTCGTGAATAGAGTTTCATATGCGATCTTATATGAGAGCTAGAAGCATTGTGCTAGACATCCTCCATGACACCATGGTAGAAATATGTTTGTTTTGTAAGTCTCCTCCACCTCTAATGGAGGATAAGTTGAGTGTGAGATGTTCCAGGATGACCATGTAGATGAATACAAGGAGGAAGTAACTAGCTTTGGTAAAGAAAAAGTACAAACAAATTAAGAGATATCACATGGACCTAACTCTAGTTGGGAAGCTGATGACGGCATGACTGTATAACTTCACCCTGATGAAGAGAATACTCTTGGGTGCATGGGAGATGAAATGAGAGGCTACCTTCAGATAAGTTTCCAATAATTTCTTCATCATACAATTTGTGCACTGGAATTACAAGAAGAAGGTCATGGTATGTTACAACCCCAAATTTTGGGTTCATATAGTTGGAAATGCAATTTCCCCAATAAATGTATGAGTATGGGAATTGTATGATTTATGTGTATTGAATGAATTTCCTTTGCAATATTTCCTTTGTGCATGTGATTTCATGGATCATAATATGTTAATGAGTCGAATATGATTAAAAGAAAAATAAGAAATCAAATAATGCATTATTAGGAAGGAAATTTCAGATGATGAGGAAAAGATAAGAAATATGTGGAAATATGGATAATGGAATCATCATGGATGATATTTCAAGTCCACATGGTTTCTAATGGTGAAAGGAATCCAAATAAGTGATATAAAAGAATAGGTGAGAGAAAATATGCATAAAATATGCCATATTAAGAGATAAATTCAATACGAAGAAAAGTCTCTCATACTTTCGTATTTGATTCCCAAACTTGGCACGTTAGTATTTTAAGTCATTATGGACTTTGCTCTAAAATTTTGGATTAATTGGTTATCTGGGTTAGGAGATACGATTTTTGTAAAAATCCCTAAAGTGATGGAATATCATTAAATGTCACATATGAATTTCATTTTCTAAATTTAGTTAGGATTTGGGTGTGTGCTGTGAGCCATTGGATCTAGCATCCAATGGTGCCCATGGATTCATCTAGATCTTGTCAGAATCAGAAAGGTGGCCGAAGACTGATCTTGGATCTCAGATTTCATGAAATGTAGTGCATGTGCGAGTAAGGAAATCACATGGGTGAGTTCGGGAGAAGGTTCTAAGCAGGACGAACCTAATTTTTAAAAGGGTACGAGGACACCAATGGAAATTCCCAAATCCCATTAGGATTGTGTTTGGCGGTGAGGCTAGGGAGCCAACCCTAGATTCCCCACATCTATAAATAGGGCCCCCTTGACTTCATTCGAGCTTTGAGAAGGCAAACGACATGGTTTCATCCCTGATTGCCCTATAGGTTGCTCAATTGATCATATTCTAGTGAGGTCCAGTCACGACGCCTCCGTTGTTCATTCATAGGATGACGAAGGAAAGAAAGGGGGAAAAGACTCTGCTACCCCAACTCCAGTGAATGTGCGGAGGGGCAGGATAGTCTTTCCACCTGACACCAAGCATGTGGCTCGTGTAGCACATGTGGACGCATGGCGAGTAGCAATTGGCAGAGGTAGATCACATGGAAAGGAAAAAAATATGCCCAATAATGACGTGGAGCTCTACTATTAGCCAAGAGGTAATTATCTCGGGAAATTGGTATTTAATAATTGGTAAATCAGATGGAGATAATATATATATATATATATATATATATATATATATATATATCAAAATTGATAAAAACAATTATGTATTTTACAATAAAAATATTTTTAGACTATGAATTTGATCATAGTTCAAAAAGTATCTAATGTTGCTATCCTTAACACTTTTATAACTAAGAATCCCTAAGTTGATGATCTATGGAATTCGGAAAATTAATATGGATGTTCCATGATTATATTAACCTGTTGTTAATAAGAAAGACATTTTGATGTCCAATAGAGGATCCATATGCCTAATTGATTAATTTAGGATTTACATGCTTAATGTGTGTTAATGGGCTTAGAAACCCTAATCTAAGTGTTAATGGATTTTAGTATTTATCAAATCTGTTCCTATCTAACAGAAGGCTATTGGATCAAATGATATGAATTATATTTTGAGATTCTTTGTATAAAAGTGATATTAGGTTGATCCTAAGCCAAATTGTTGAAAAGAAGGTTTTAATGTGAATAAGTGAACAATTAGGGTTTTGAACCTAGATTTGTTGTTTTAGGGTTTTTGTGAACATAAAAGAGGAAAGTTGTAAAATAGATCTAAATGAACCCTAATGAAACCCTAATATGGATTAGAGACCCTAGAAAGTAATTCCAAGTCAATAAAGTAAGTTCTTGATGAGTGTGTAGTAAATAGGTTGCATATACATTTCAAGATTTTATGCTTTTGTGTGGTTGACTTGCTTGCTTGGATTGGATTTCCTAATTGATTAGATTGTGCTTATTTCTTGTAAAATCTCCTAATCAGGTTTGTGGTTAATTATGATTACACACTTTAGTTTCCTGATGTTTTCCTAATATTTTATCGATTGCATGGAAATAAACTATTTGGATGCTTTTATTTCTACAATCTTTAAAGTGAATTGGATTATCACAACATAAGTATATATGTGATTGTATTGAACCTACATACCATCTCTAGATGTATGATTCAAGACCATGCCCCAGAGGGAAGGTATGAAGTGGTCAAGCCTTGGAGGGTAGACCACTGGGCACACAGAGAGGTGACCCCATGTACCAACCTCAGGATGGAGAAGGTAGCCTTAAGTTCCTTACAAGGACTAAACCCTAAGAGAGGGTATCCCAGAGGATGAGTAAAAGCGGTTGGGAAGTCAGATTGAAAATGTAATTTTTCTTTGTTAATAACTACTTGATATGATTAGGTTGTTAAATCTTATGTGCAATGTTTTGTTTGTCCCCACATATCAGTATATTCATTTATACTAACTGATGTTTTGTTTGTCGGTGTTTTAGGAAATATGTGAAATTGGACAAATAGTAAAGTGGAACCTGTGAAAGAGTAAAGTTAAATTATCAAGGAGGATTTAGTTAGATAGAATTCTATTGTGCCTAGAAGTCGCAGTTACCTATTTTTGAAGGTATGTCATAAGCAAAATTTTATTCCAATTTTCAATTTAATCTTTCCTAGAATTTATTAATTATTTTTTATTATTTGCAAAACCATTGATCCTATTTTGGGATGGCGGCTCTAACTTCTTAGTCTTCCTTAATTAGGGGTTATCGAGAGGCGGGGTTGTTACAATTGGTATCAGAGCCATATTTTCCATTTAATCTATAATAATTATTAAATTTTACAAACTCTTTAGAACCAAGGAAGTTATTAGAGGATTTTCCAATGATGGAGGTGTCTAGAAAAGGATCACGGTCTGGAGGCTAGCAAAATGTTACTCCACCCCACTAGTCAGTCTACGAGGACTCCCAGATTCAGTGTGACTACCTAGACAAAATCGGAGGATTTGACTCGAAGAAAGATACCTCTAGGACTCTCTCATATGTCTTCTTCCTTTCTCAACCCTAATTCAAGTATAACTCTAAGAGCTTAGGGTTTCTCTCTCTCCACACCCCTCATGTGTTTGGGATAAGGGTAATAAGGATTAAGGAATCCTCCACCAAATAATGAAAAACATGTAAACAAGATGTCATTGACATAAGTTTTAATAATTTAATCATAAACTAAAGAATAGTTATATGCTTAGGTTGCATGGCGTGTGTTGCCATGCCCTTAGGAGAGCTCTGAGGTTGGACCTTCTTGTAGGAGGATGAGGAAAGAGCTAGCCTTGTAGAAGAAAACCCCAGGAAGAGGAAGAGACATGATGCTTCCTCTAAGGATGATGCTAACCCTAACCCCAAGTGGTAGTTTGAGAAAGAGATGACAAGATGAGTTGAATACCTTTGAATAACTTAGTCTTGTATACCTTCAAGTATGTGGTTTAGACATGCATGCTTTACATTAAGGTTTTGAGTACCCATGAGAAGCATGAGCTATGTATGGTTGTTTGATCTACTGCCTTTTGGTGACTCGACCTTGGGTGGTCGTGCCTGTTCAGGGTGAGGGATAATTCCCTCATTGAGGAGGTTAGTGATGACAATATAGGAACCCTAGCAGGCATATATGAGTAGTAAGAGGCATGTACCCACTTAGAAGAGGATGGCAGAAAGGCTGACAGTAGGTTTTAGACCTAGGTCAAAAGGATTATTCTAGATAAGTTTATGAGTTGAGCATGTAGAGCTTTGGACGACCTTGGCTGGATATAGGTGTTGATAGTATGTTTCACCCAAGTAGGAATAGACATGTGTCCTTAAGATATTGACCCATCTTATAAGAGAGAACCTCAGTTGTAGGACCAGTTGTAGGGTTAACTCTAGAGAGAGGGGTTGAGACCCAATGAAGAAGGTTGGAGACCTTGACTTTGAGACATGATGAACCATGAGAAGTTGGATATAATATGGCCTGGAATAGATGACCCTGAGTAGATATATGTGGTTTCCTCATGCACTATCCTTGGAGGCTTATGATACCTTGGATGCCTTTAGAGGAAACCAACCCTAGAAGAGAGAAACAAGCTTTGTGAACAAATTTACAAATGATATAAGTTCCTACCTTTTACGTGTAGCAAGGAGAATTCCATAGATCCTAAAGGGGTATAGTAACAAGTTGTGAGACCTTGCACCTATTCAGTTGTCCTGGTGTAGGAATCTAAAGGTTGTTCACGTAGAAGGGTGTTAGGATGTGTATGCTCTACCTGGTATATGTTCGGTTCATGGTTGAACAACTGAGCATGCAGTTAGACAGCTGATGCATAAAAGTGAACTTGGGGTTCTTGGACCAAAGAGGGGAAGTAGCACTACCTGGTGCACATGATGCTCACGAGGGTGGTTGAGTTCATAGCATTTGGGTATGGCACTCCCCATGTATTAGAGAAAAAGGAAACCCCAATTGAACTAATGTATATGTTTGATGAACCCCTCACATAGGTTGGTAGGTGTTAGTTTGGTCCAACCTTGAGGAGTGATGAACAAGTATGACATACCAAGGAATTTAAAATGGTTTAATAGGTTGTCTTCTTACTAGCCATGGGCATAAGTAGCATGATAATGCTAAGCATATACATGATGATGTAAATGTTGGAGGTATGAACGTTTTGTGACCTTTGTTACTATCAAGAGATAGTTTTCTTCCATCCTTGGAAGGGACCCTTCATGTTGGGGTGAGCATTGACTCTTGTTTAGGTTTGAGGTAAACCTTATGGGGTATCTTGTAAGAGCTTGATGCACTGAGTAGGGAGCACATAGTATGAGCTTGAATCTATATACCCATCAGTGACCATCTCTAAGGGGCATGAGGAAATGTTGCCATGGAGGTAACATGTATGGGGCCAGACTGAGGTAGGTTGGTTTCCATGATCCCTGTGAAATTATGTAAGTTTGACCATGAGTGTCAGAGAAATGATGGAGTTTTGGGTAAGTATTCAAGATTGAGATGTGCCATGATAGAATCCTAAGTCAATACTAAGGCCAGGTAGGGATAAGACCGATGTGAATAGGTGTTGTCTGCTCCCTAGATGCACAAGACCATAGGGTCGGGAGGTAACAACTACCTTTACCTGAGGCCCATGGGTTATGAGGTTTTCCACCTTCATGAGTTCATGGGGCTTAAGGGGTAAATGTGAGAGACACTCCCTAGATACATAAGGTTTAGATCACCCCAAAAGTACCACACCCTAGATACCTTGAGGTAATGACTAAGGATTGTACATATAAGAGATGTGAAGACCCACTACTACATAAATGCCTTTTAGCGTTGGTTGTTTAACCCCCTTTGGTGTCGGTTTCCGAGCGACGCCTATGTGGGCGCCGCTAAAGGTCGAACACTTCGGCGTCAGTTTTTTAACCGACGCCTATTTAGCATACAGGCGTCGGTTGTTTATAGAAAATCGATGCCAAAAGGGTTCGCGCCATTGAAAACGGCGTCATCTAGGACACATTCTGCGTCGGTGTTTAACTGGTAACCGACGCAGAAAGTGTCCTAGATGACGACGTTTTCTGTGGCGTGAACCCTTTTAGTGTCAGTTTTCTATAAACAACCGACGCCATACTTCAAGACGACACGGCCGTGCTTCCCTACACGGTCGTGTTTAGTACTATAGGCGTCAGTTTTATATGAATAAGCGACGCCTTTTCCACCACGGCCGTGCTTTCCTGCACGGTCGGGTTGTTTGTAATATTAGGCGTCGGTTTTTATCCAATAACCGACGCTGTAGGTCTTTGCTGACGGTTTTCTGTAAATAAACGACGCCTATATCTTTTTTTTTTCATATCAGTTTGCAGGCCTACTGTGGCTGGTCAGCAGGATGAGAACGTGCAATTCAGTTTTCTGAACTGCAAGTTTACGACATCCATTGATATCAGCCTACAAACAGGCCACAAACCTGTAAAAGTCCCAAGGAAAATTTCACACAAGTAGATACATTCAGACATCAATTCAATTCTCACATTCACACATATAGAAACATTCAAATACATGTATTAACATTCAGAAATATTCATTTACAAAGTATCATTCATTATCGTTATCAACATCCCAATTATATCTTACAGTTGCCACTGCTTGTATGGCTTTTGCCCATTCTTCTCTTATTTCATCTAATGCTTCCATCGTATATGGAGCATGTATATTTTTTAAGCATTTACCTATAGTGTGGTCAGTTTTAAACACCTGCAAAGAGAATGATGTATATATATAAGTAATAATATAAAAATAAGATTGATATATTTCATACTAACTAATGAGACTATATATAATACCTCATGTATGTTATCAATGTCCAATGCGGCATGTCGGATAATCATATGCATAAATTGCATCACATAGTATGCGCATGCCCAGTCGTTGTCTTGTGTAGCGCACTATAAATTGAAACATACAAAATAATACAACTAAGCACAATTCACATCAATAATATATACATTGGAGTCGGGAACTTACTTGTACGTTCTGCCAATTTATTGGCTGGTTCTTTTTCCTTGGGACCGTTCCTCCAGCCTTTTTGAATGCATCTAAACCCCTACATGTTAATATAATACAGTAAATTGCATAAGTAAATAGTAATGTAATAACATATGTTAACAGATACAAAAATGAAATATTTCTCACCAGAATAATGGCATTCTCATTACGTGTCCAATTTTAGTGTTTAATGTACTTCCCGCGGGATCTAGATAATAAATAGTGAACGTCCCGGGGACAATAACTAGTAACTCCCAATGTCTACCACTAGAGGTAAAAAGTTAACAATTAATAACTCAAAATGCACAATAAAAATGGAATTTTCTTAAGTCCAAATTATAAATAAAGTAAACTTACTTGACATTGAATGGAGCTATTATTATCGTCGTATTTTGCTGACCAAAAATTGTAAAAACATCTATACAGTATTGTTGAACACTATCAGGGTCTTTAGCTACCATACTAATCAATGATGGAATCAAAAATCCCACATGATCAAATGCAAATTGTTTGCATTGATCTTCGACTAAGTAGCTGCAAAACATGTATTACGTATGCATTAATATATAAGAAACCAGATCACCGGATCTTACACAAGGTATATGGATGTATAAACAAGATCTCACCTTATCCATGTCTCTATCATTGATGTATTCAGCCAAGCATACATAAACAACTCAATAATATCTTGTATAAATAAAGAGCTATCGTATGATTGACCTGCATAATATGCATCTAAAGAAACAATTATAGGGCAATGTATATTATGTGCCCGTAGACAACATGCCATTCCCCTACAAGCAGGACCTAACATGTATGTTAGGTCATTTGGAAGCCAACTTGGTAATGCGGGAAGTGGAGGTGGAGGCCTAGGTGCTCCTGGTGTCTTCTTTTTAACCTGTATATATAATTTCAGATCAGTTGACCTCATATATACACATTAACAGTCTAAATCAATGTAAATTTATCTTACAATTTCAGTAGTGTAGACGACATCTACTTTGGGCCACAATATGACCCCGCCTTCTGCCTCACCAAGTGTATCAATATCCGGGTGGGGATATGGCAATGTAGCTTCCCTCCAATCGGGTAACACACGTAATGGGCCCACACGAACGTAGCCCTGTGGCATTGGAGTCCCGCGAAACCTTTCCCCAGGAAGGGACGGGTAAGCCTGCGCCTCTGCAACAATATAGTCTTGTATTCTTAAGCGGCATGGCTTCAATGCCTACAAATTTACGTAAAGAATGTTATACATATATACATATAATCTTGAAAACATATCATCTTGAAAAGACTAGCTACAATGTCATAAACAATACTTACAGCAGACGTGTTAGGCGATGGGTCTCCAGGATTACTCGCAGTCTGTCCATCAGGAGAAGAGTGGGTCGCCATAGGCTGATTGGAAGCCTGAGATGCCTGCCACCGCATCAATTCTTCCTTGACCTTCTCAACAACTACATCATTGACCTTTTTAGCAACTATATCCTCGACTCTCTTATTCTCCTATACATGGATAAAAGAAACATTAGCTTCTTATTATTGAATTTCCTTTTGCAGTAACATTCTAAAAAAAGAATAGGTTACCTCTTCTTGAGAAAGTCCCGCTCTGGGTTTGCACTGGGATGGCCCAAAGAATGCATTGATGCCCACACCAGCGCCGCACCCCTAACACGTCCAGGATGCTCTGGGTTACCCAGAGCAACTGTCAATTCATCCCTTGTGCCCTGAGGGATGAACGTGCCTTGTTTCCTCTGCTCGTGCAGCTCCCGCTAATCACCATCAATAGAAATTGGTAAGTTAACACCACAAATAATCAATATTCAAACGATTGTTCTAAGAGTTGTATTTTACCATTTTCGCAGCCGCCTCAGCAGTTATGGGCTTCTTTATTTCACCCTTCTTGTTTTGCCTCCCAGCTATCCAGATATCATGGCGAGGCATGGGTGTGGCAGACTCCTGAGTAGGAGAAGACTCCTGAGTAGCCGCAGACTCCTCCTGTAGTCTTTGGCAAACACTTGCATAGCCTTTTGGACCCATAGTGTGGTCATGCACATTCAGTGCACGCCTTGCTTTTTGTGCATCACTGAGGGCCTAGTTAGTATGCACATTAATGATTTGGTTAGTAGCACTAAATGTTAATCTTGAATAGGTGAATACAATGTATATTAATTAAATTGGGAGTGATGCCTAATACCTTGAATTCTTCAGATTTTCTTGAAGCAACAAAATTGTCCCAATCTTCTTTGTCCAAGAAGTTCCATTGTTCAAGGGCTGACTTCTTCTTCTTATCACCCTCTTTTATGTATTCTCTGTTCAGATTTGTCCTATAATTCCTAAGCATCTTTCCAGCGCGTTGCATCACACTTTTACGATGCAACTTCTCATCCAATGCAAACAAATTCTGTAAAATAGAAATGTTATTAACTAGTATCCAAAATAGAATTGCAAATAATAGAATTTGTAATCTACAAAATAGAATTGCAAATAATAATAACTCACGCATAAATCCTTCCATATCAAGTCTTTTTCCCCCTGAGGAACTTTATGCCAATTATCATACTTAACACCACAATGGCTCCGAGTGGTACACCCAAGATAGTTTACAAAATTATTGCAGTTCACTCCAATTGCATTTCCTCCATTATCAAACTCCACAACCAATTTGGATCCACTGCCACTTAGCGCTATTAACTTCTTCAACAGAGTGATGCCCCTTTTCTTGTTAAGTGTTTGGTGTTGCGCATCAAGTTGCTCCAGTGCTTCAGTGGGTACATGTGCATCATCAACCTAAAATTTGACAAAAATAAACACACTGAATTAGCCCAATATAGAAATATAGGATATATGACATAACTAGAAGATAATGAATTTTATAGAAATACATGATATGGTTTTAGAACTTACATTGGTATCCTCGCCATGCTCGTCATGGACAACATGCTCATCATGGACTTCATACTCATCATGGACATCATGCTCATCATGGCCAGCCATCTGAAAATGTCATTAAAAGGCAAACATTTAGCATTTGTATTAACTAGAAAAAGGCAAACATTTAGCATTTGTATTAACTAGAAAAGGCAAACATTTAGCATTTGTATAAACTAGAAAAAGGAAAACATTTAGCATTTGTATAAACATACATGTCTCTAAAATTGTGATCTTTTATTAATTAACAATCCTTCATTGTGATCTCTGCGCACATATAAGTCATCATTAGCTTCAATATTTTTTGGAGTTGGCAACCCAACTGAGAATGGACTGGAGTCATCATACTTATCATAGTACTCTTCTTCATCTATAGGATCTTCAATGAACTGTCTTTTACCATGAAGAACAACTGACCATTTATCATTTGCAGGATCATCGATATAGAATATTTGTTTCTCCTGTGATGCCAATATGAAGGTTCACCCTTCTCGCCAATCTTTTCAAATTTCACCAAAGTGAAACCCAATTCATCCACTATAACTCCTTTGGTGGTATCAACCCAATTACATTTAAAGAGTGGAATTTTGAAATCTATGTAGTCAAACTCCCAAATGTCTTCAATGACACCGTAATATGCCATTTTAGCTTAACGTGGACTCTTATCCTTTGCACTTGCAAAGTACATAGTCGACGCTTGAAGAGTGACCCCACTATTTTGGACGACACTCTTATCATCTTGGCGCTTTGTGTAATATGTGAATCCATTAATGTCAAACCCTTCATAAGACATAACATTCGGTTTTGGTTTAAAGGCGAGGCATTTGATAGTTTCTGTAATATCATTTGGTGTTTGAGATAGTTGATGTAAGACTTTATCTTCAAACCACTTAGTAAAAGTCTTATTATGCTCTCTAGCAAGCCACATTGAACTTGCTCGAGGATGTTGTCTCTTTATGAAATTGGTATGTTCCTCGATATAAACACTCACTTCGTCCATATTGTGTAAAATATACAAGTGAGCTTGTTCCAACTGCTCACGGCTGATTACTTTCACCCGTGATCCCAAAATTCCTTTGCCCTCCTCAATATTCTTGTTATTATCAGGAGTGTCATTACCACTGAGAAATTCATTGCAAAAATCCATAACCTCTCTCGCCACATAACCTTCAATAATACTCCCTTCAGGCCGATAACAGTTTCGAACCTCACCTTTAAAAACGCATGTCGTAGGATCCCACCATTATTTTTCTTGACATCTGCATGCCACCTCAAATTCTTCGCATCTTTCGGATTTGCAAACAAGCGTTGAAACTGTGATATTATAGGTAGATACCACAACACCTTGGCAGGAGAACCAGTTTTGGACTCCCCCGAAGTCGTCAATTTATACTGTGACGCACCACATTTTGTACAATCTTTCAAATCTACATAGTCCTTTTGAAATAATACACAATCATTCGGGCATGCGTGTATCTTCTTGGCCTCCATTCCTATTGGGCACAACATTTTCTTTACCTGGTATGTTGAGATTGGCAGCTCGTTTCCTTCAGGAAGCATTTCTTTCAACAAAGTCAACAATGATGTGAAGCTTTTGTCGCTCCAACTATTGTTAGCTTTCAACTTATACAATCTCAACACAGCGCTAACCTTCGTAAACTTAGCACAGCCTGTGTATAACGGTATCTCAGCATCATGCACAATGTTTCTAATGATAGGAGGTGGATCGGTGTGCTCTACCCTACAACTATCCAGCATCGCATCAACGATGTCTGCTGGAACTGGTTCGTTCACATTTACGTCATCGGAGGCAATTTCTTCTTCCACCCAAGCACTGCTATCGACATCTACTGGTTTCGATTTTGAAATCTCTCCATGCCAGTGCCATTCTGTATAGCTTTGTACAATCCCGTTGCACATGACATGACTTTTGATTTCCTCACCAGTGTTGACTTTCAAGTTGTTACCGCAATGCCTACATGGACAGTAGAACCTATCTGTAGGTTTTTTCCTATGTTCCTCTGCAAATCTAATAAACTGATCAAGACTAGATATAAACTCTGGGGTGCAACGATTACGAATGGACATCCATGATCTATCCATTCTATGATCAGAGAAAATAAGTATTTATTAGGAAACAAGTATATATTAGGAAAAGATTAGGGTATACACTTACATCCTAAGTGTATAATGTGATTTCAATCTTATATATAATAAATGTGTACCACCTATCCCATCCTTGAACACCTAATCTCACTAATAAGTGTATAATGTGTATTGGGTTTTCAAGAAAATTTCGGCAGCATTTCCCCGCTGTTCTCTAAGTACATATGTACTTAGAGAACAAACGGGAAAATGCTACCGAAATTTTCTCGAAAACCCAATACACATTATACACTTACATCCTAAGTGAGATTAGGTGTTCAAGAACAGTCCCAAACCGGGGACTATCCAAGATTTACTCCTAATGAGTCAATCTTGGACAGGTTTCTAGGCCAACAAACACATTTGATGTCATTCTTATATATAATAAATGTGTACCACCTATCCCATCCTTGAACACCTAATCTCACTAGTAAGTGTATAATGTGTATTGGGTTTTCAAGAAAATTTCGGCAGCATTTCCCCACTGTTCTCTAAGTACATATGTACTTAGAGAACAAACGGGGAAATGCTATCGAAATTTTCTCGAAAACCCAATACACATTATACACTTACATCCTAAGTGAGATTAGGTGTTCAAGAAAAGTCCCAAACCGGGTACTATCCAAGATTTACTCCGAATGAGTCAATCTTGGACGGGTTTCTAGGCCAACAAACACAATAATAGATATGTACATGTTAGGGTTTCATCACAATTAATGTTAGGGTTTCATCACAATTGATGTTAGGGTTTCATCAATGTTAGGTTTAATCAAATCAAATTAGGATGCTAGAATTTACAAGTTTAAATCTTATTTCAACATGCATCAAAATTTACTGAATTAAGTCAAACATTAGGATTAGAAGCACAAATATATGCAAGCAAAAAATTTGTTCATAACCTAGGATTTACATAAAACATTACATGAAAATTTGTTCATATCCTTACCAACAGCAAGCACGGCCGTGGCTGTGTTGGCCTACCACGGCCGTGCTGGACAGCACGACCGTGGTAGGCAAACACAGCCACGGTCGTTACCACGTCCATGCTGTCCAGCACGGCCGTTGTAGGCCAACACAGCCATGGTCGTGCTTGCTGCATGTTGGTAAATAGCTAGGGAGAAGGAGAGGTAGCGCTACCTAGAGCTAGTGTGGAGAGGACCGCCGGTGGCAGCAGCGTGTGGAGGAGCTAGAGCAGCAGTGGCAGCGACAACAACAAACGACCGGGGGCGGGAGGCGGGCAGAAGCAACTGACGGTCGGAGAAGCATCAAGCGCCGGCCGGAGAAGCACCAGGAGAAGAAGCAGCAGCGGCGGGCGGCGGGCAGCGGCGCCAGTGAGCAGAAGAGAACCAGAGCTGCGGCGGCGAGCAGCAGCAAATGACGATGGGTGATTTTGGGAGAACGGCGGCGAGCAGCAGCATAGAAGAGAAGTCGCGATGAAATAGGAAGAAAGGGGGAAGAGCCGGGTATCGGGTCTATTAAGTTGATCAACGGCGTCGGTTATCTACACAACCGACGCCTATTATGCTTTAGCATCGGTTAATAGTAAAACACCGACGCCCAAATAGAAAACTTTTACCCTAAATTATTTGGCGGGAACCATTATCAGCGTCGGTTATCCAAGGATAACCGACACCTAAAGTGGAACTTTTTGTGCAAAATTTCAATTTAAATAGGTGTCGGTGAATAGTTAAAAAACCGACGCTGTATGTGGCCCAAATTTTTTTCGTCCGAAAAATGGATTTTGTGGGCACCTTTAGGCGTCGGTTGGTTATAGTCAGCCGACGCTGAATACAAAGCGGTACCCGTGTCTGGCTGGTCTTCGAATATAGACGTCGGTTTGCCTAAATAACCGACGCCTGATATTATAGGCGTCGGTTTTCCTTAATAACTGACGCCCAGAAAAGCGACATTGAACGCTATTTCTGTAGTAGTGACCCAAGAGTGTTTGGGAACAACCTTCCCATGGATGTAAACATAGGTTGGAGATATTCATGATGTGGAGACATGTGATGTATGTTTCAACTTTAAGGATAATGGAAATCTGTGATGCACCATTTGTACTCTTGGAATGCGATGAACTCTATATTTGGATTGTAGCTAAATGCTTATTTCCTCTCATTATGGGTGTGAGAGATATGGCAATATGCATGCTATATGTTAAGGATAAAGGTGACATGTGTTGAAACAGTTATGATGTTTGAGGATAGAGGGATCACAACATCCTTTTTGAATTATATTGGATAGATGGTATGAAAGAATAGATGAACTAAGGTAATCATCATATGTGCACGTTCTTGTCAAGAGCAGTTTGGATCCTAAGAGTTGCAGTTTGGGTATGGTTATCAAAATTATGAGCTCAAAGTTTTCTGGACTCAATTAGACTTAAACCTGAGATGGGTATATGAGTGGAGTATATGAAGGTTTATGTCTTCACCATCACCTAGCACATAAGTAAGCTTATGTGGAAATGAGATGTTCTCAGCTGAATACAACTCAGGTGTACAACTATCTTGTCTAGCCAATAGAGAGAGTTGAAATAGGTTTCTAGATGGACCTTGTGACCATTAGGGGCTAGACCTATTCAGATAACACCTAGATACAACCAAACCCGTTGTTCAAGTTGGTGGTTGCTCAGTTAGCCAACCCATAGCTTGATGAGATAAAAGGATTTCCATAAAAACCCCAGACACACCTCTTAGGAAAAGAAGGTGGTGAAATCCACTCTGAGAGTATTTTAGGATTTCTGAGGATTCTCCCTTGAGGAATCATGTCATACAAGAAACTCAAGATTTTAAGTACACCATATACCATGGTACTACCAAGATGGTTAAGGTTTGTAGTGGTACCTTGAAGACCTGGGAGGAAGAAGGATATAGAGTTGCATGTGGCCAGATGCCATACATACCAGAGGGTGAAGGCCGAACACCAGTAACCTAATGAATTGATACAAATGATGAGGAGTTCCAAGAAGTAATGAGAGCATAGCACCATGGACATTGAGGTGGGTCTCCCCTGGACCAAGAGAGGTCATGATGAAATATGGGTTATGGTAGATTGCCTTACCAAGTTGGCCTAATCCCTTGCCTAAGAGAGAGAACTATCAGTGTGACATATTAGGTTGAACTATATATATGATAGAGAGATAGTTCGACTATCCTATGATCTGAGTTTAATATCTTGAGCATGACCTCAAGTTCACTTCCATGTTGTGGAAGTAGGTTCATGAAGAACTGGATACAAGATTAAAGTTTCCTACAACATATCACCCCAGACTGATGGACAGTCGAGAGAGTATGATACAAATTTTAGAGGGTCTTATGTGAGAATGTGTGCTTGTTCAGGGTGATACATGGGAGCAATTGCTTCCCCAAGTAGAGTTTACTTGTGATGCTAGCCACCATAGCCAATATCGGGATGTAAGAAGCTCTATAAGGAAGGAAGTGTCAATCACTACTTCATTAGGATGATGTCAGTGAGAGGACCTTGTGAAGGTCAGAGAGACCAAAGTATGTGAATTTGAAGTCACTGTAACATACCGAATTAAAAAAATTATATTTTGACCCTCTTTCCCATCTTTCCCTTTCATTTCTACCCTTTATATCATTTATGTTTAATTAGTGGGATTTATAGTGGTTTAGTGAACTTTTATTCACTAATTATACCAATGGAAGGGTTTATGCACAAATACCTCAGTGAAAGCTTAATTACCATAATTAAGTGCTCTAAACCATAATCCATCTTTTTGATGTGATTTGAAAACATAAAATATGCCACATAACTCATTTTAGTGGTAATATGAAGATAAGAAACTTAATTGGATGAATAATTTAGATAATGGGTTGTTAATGGGCCATATGACATATCTCATAAAAAGAAGTCTCAAAATAGGAAACAAACTTCAAATTCGATATCTACATATCAAAATTAGCCTACATGCCAAATTTCATCTAATTTGGACAACCGTGAAATATTAGGAAAAGTTTAGGAGAGAGAAAATGAGTAAAAGGCATAAGTAATGAATAATGTGATTATATAGATTTAAAATATGGAAATAATGGAAAATTAATATTATAAACATCAAATATAACTTTTGGATGAAGTTTGGTTTGATTTGGATGTTGTTTGTGCAAGTTATGCAATTTGAGGTACATTCTGGATTGTTATGCAATTTACCCAATCAGGAGGTTTTCTTTGCAAATTATCAACTGAATTTTAATCCTTATATATTCTCTTACCATTAACGAGATTTTAAACCATTGGAGAACCTATTTTCACCTTGGTTTGATGGTATTTCTTTCCAAGGGCATTATAGGGATTACCCTCTTTATAAAGGTGCTTATCTTTAAAATCTATCAACCAATGAGGTTATTTCTTTCTTGAAAATGGTGGGGATGGCCTTAAAAGATCTGTGGGCTCTTAGGACCGAGTTTTGATATCCAAGAAGAGTCCATGAGCTGTCCTCTTGCATGGCCATCAAGCCCTAGGCTAAAGACACATGGAAAGTCCCTTAAGACACCTCATGCTTCACCTCTTTCTATATATAGCCATGTATACCCCTTCCCAACTCACAATTCAAAAACTCTTGCTCTCCTTTTCTTTCCTCTATCTTAGATAATAGTTCGTTCTGTATTTGTCCACAAAGTTTCTGTCCCAAGGTAATAGAGGGAGCCTACCTTGGTGAAGAAGGCTCTTAGGGCTTCCAAATTGCTCTATTAGGGTTTCTAAAGCGCCTCCTTGGTAATTTTGATGAAAACTAGTAAGTTTCCTCCCTTCCTTCCCTTTTTTCATACTGTTAGTCTTCCTTACACCTTCTTATAGGTCGGAACTATGACCATACATGGTAAAACTTCACCTAAAACCCTACAACATCTCATCTCCATGCTCTTTTGCTAGGGTTTGCACCTCTAAAGTGGAGAAGGTGATCTTTGCTCAAGAAAGGAGTTTGGATTGGAGCAAACAAACCTTGTAATCTAGTTATCCTTTATGTTTAGACCTTCTTATCTTCCTAGAGGAAAGTTTTGTTAACCCCCTTCTCATATATTTCTTAAGTACATGCTTTAAACCCATGCTTCTATGTTGATAATCGATGATTTCCATCTCTTTTTACCATGTTCTTCTAAGGTTTTGGTTTCTTGCTATTTTATCTTATCTAGAATCTCTAGTTTGGTTATATAAGAAAATTAAAATCTGATCTTATTTCAAATGGTGTTTTCTTCCTCTCCCTCTCTCTTTAATTATCTCGATCAGTTTGATGATGTGGCAATTTCCTATTGGTTAGCATTGAAAAGTTCATATCTTCTAAACTGCTTATCCAAATTTGACAAATAAATATGTTTTAGAATTGGAAAATTAATCTCTATCTAATAAAAATATTTTTAAGGTCTGATTTCATGGTTTGACGAAGGGTGATTTATGTAAAATGAATTTAATGCATAAAATCTATGAAAATTACATCTTAATCACCATAACTCCAAAATTAACATAAAAATATGTTTTCTTGATCAGGATAGTAATGTGCACTATGTCCAAAATTACATCTTAATCACCATAACTCCAAAATTAACATAAAAATTTCTAAAATTAGGGTTTTTATATAGTAATGTGCACTATGTAGTCTAATACATGTTAATACATTGAAAATAGGCAAAGTGGAACTTGGACTCAATTAAAGTGGTGAAAGTTAGTAATTGATATCAGTAAGAGAAGTATGTGCTATGTATGTGCAACCCCTATTTATGTATGTGCATTCCTTACACCCTATGTTGGGATAATTACAGCCAAACCATATATTTCCCTAATGAGGCTTAAATGAACGTTAAATCTTCTATTATTGAATCATAATGTTGTTCAAGCCTCAAATTAGATTATAATTTCTTCTTGTTGGGTCTTATACCCCATTGCCATGCTTATTGAATATTATGACTACTCTTGCCATGACTACTTTTCTAGCATGTGGATTTATGTTCTATTTAATTTAATGTAGCGGTACTTATGTACAACCACCCACAGAGGGCATGTATTTAACAGCCCTGGGGAATGTTTTTATTCTCCCATATATAATTGTGTAGGTGATTGGGAATGTCTTATTCTCCCCTCACCTAAGATTAGAGGTCCAGTAGGTGCCTCTACCCTACTTAGTTAGGTAGGCATAATTATCTTACATGCAAATCCTATTTGATATAATTGTTAATGGCAAGTTTCTTTTGAATATAGCCTCATACTCTTGTTATCTTCATCATATGATGAACCCTAGCCTATTTTTATTTTCTTTACTTATCTTGATATCCTAGACTAGTTTTGTGACACATACTTTTCTTCCCTTTCCCTTTTTTCTGGGTGCCTTCCCAACCACCCAGGTGCTGAGCACGGTGATGGACACGACAAGGAAGGTCTTAGCTTTTGGCTCGGACTCAGTTGATGGAGATGTTGCTTGGAGATAAGATTCTAGTAGTCTAAACTTCCCTATATCTAGATCCTGATTGTGTGTCTTGATCTAAACCCTAATGGGAGAATTTGATGTATTTTTGTAAACCTTTTATGAAATTGAATATAGTCAATTATTTTTTATTCTGTTACTTTCTAATGGTCTTTTGTATACCAATGTTTAATAGGTTTGGAAAATTTATGTCCATTCCATCATACCTCTGAGAGTGTTTGGAATGGATGTCAATTCTTCAAATTTTTAGTAAAGGGGTGATTTCACACTCTCTTACATTCACTTTGATCGAGCAATGGTTGAGTAAGCCCAGGGGAAGTAGGAGTCGTGAGCTGACGTGAAGTACACTGACATGCAATTGACTATGGGAGAACATGTTTTATGAAAACCCGACCCCTCTGAGCTATAGCTAAGAAAGATGAGTCCATGATACATAGGTCAATTTGAGATTGATTGGTGGAGTTTCTTATGTTTATCCTTACCCCTCAGGTTAATATGAGGTATTATGTATTTCATGTGTCTGATCTAGAGCACTATGTGATGTACCCGAGACATGTGTTGAGCATTAAACCTATTCAGATTCAAGGAAGATTTCCATGTCCTGAGTCACCTATGAGGGTATGAGATATCAAGGTAAGAAGGAACTCAGATGTAAGAATATAAGATGATAAAGGTTTTTTGGAAGCACCATGGGGAGGATGAAGCCACATGGGAGCCAATGATGGACTTGGGAAAGTCTTATCTTGATTGTTTGTTTGTTTGGTGGAATTTTGAGGGAAAAATTCCTATAAGAGGGGAAGGATGTTACAACACCAGATTTTGGGTTCACATAGTTGGAAATGCAATTTCCCCAATAAATGTATAATTATGGGAATTTTATGATTTATGTGTATTGGATAGATTTCCTTTACAATATTTCATTTGTGCATGTGATTTCGTGGATAATAATGTTTTAATGAGTCCAATATGATTAAAATAAAAAGAAGAAATCAAATAATGCATTATTAAGAAGGAAATTTGAGATAATGAGGAAAAGATAAGAAATATTTGGAAATATAGATAATGGAATAATCATGGATGAGATTTCAAGTCCACATGGTTTCTAATGGTGAAAGGAATCCAAATAAATGATATAAAAGAATAGGAGAGAGAAAATTTGCATAAAATATGCCTTACTAAGAGATAACTTACATATGAAGAAAAGTCTCTCATAATTTTGTATTTGAGTCCCAAACTTGGCACTCAAGTAGTTTATATCATTATGTACTTTCTTCTAAATTTTGGGATTAATTGGTTGTCGTATGGGTGATACATTTTTTGTAAAAAATCCCTAAAGTGATGGAATATCATTAAATATCTGATATGAATTTCATTTTCTAAATTTACTTAGGATTTGGGTGCATGATGTGAGCTGTTGGATCTAGCATCCAACGGTGCCCATGGATTCATCTAGATCTAGTCAGAATTAGAAAGGTAGCTGAAGATTGACCTTAGATCTCAAATTAAATGAAATCTAGTGTATGTGCGAGTGAGGAAATCGCATGGGTGAGTTCGGGAGAAGGTTCCTAGCATAAGGGACCTAAGCTTTAGAAGGGTTCAAGGACACCAGTGGAAACACCAAAATCCCATTAGGATTGCGTTTGGCAGCAAGGTTGGGGAGCCAACCATAGACTTTCCACATCTATAAATAGGGCCCCCTTGATTTCGTTCGAGCTTTGCGGAGGCAAACAATGTGGTTTCATCCTTGATAGCCATGTAGGGTGCTTGATTGATCACACTTCGGCGAGGTCTCATTGCGGTGCCACCACTATTCACGCATAAGAAGATGAAGGAAATAAAGGGGGAAAAGAATCTACTACCCCCAACTCCAGTGAAGGCGCGGAGGGGCAGGGTAGTCTTTCCACCCGACACCGAGCGTGTGCCTCTCATAGCACCTGTGGACGCATGGAGAGTAGAGATTGGTGGTGGCAGACCACATGGAAAGGTAAAAAAAAGATGACTAATAAGGATGTGGCACTCTACTATTGGCTGAGAGGTAATTATATCATGAAATT
The DNA here is from genome assembly GCA_963693085.1 of Alisma plantago-aquatica. Lineage (NCBI taxonomy): Eukaryota > Viridiplantae > Streptophyta > Magnoliopsida > Alismatales > Alismataceae > Alisma > Alisma plantago-aquatica. The sequence continues at coordinate 31,570,226 of OY856411.1, forward strand.
CATATCTAATAATTGGTAAATTGGGTGGAGATTATATATATTTATACACACACACACACACACACACACACACACACACACACATATATATATATATATATATATATATATATATATATATGAAAAATGATAAAAAATATGTAGATTACAATAAAAATAGTTTTAGAGCCTAAATTTGATCATAGTATGAAAAGTATCTTATGTTGCTATTCTTAATGCTTTTATAACTAAGAAACTCTAATTTGATGATCTATGAAATTGGGAAAATTAATATGGATGTTCCATGAGAATATTAACATGTTGTTAATAAGAAAGACGTTTTCATTTCTAATAGAGGATCCATATGCCTAATAGGTTAATTTAGGGTTTTATATGTTTACTGTGTATTAATGGGCTTAGAAACCCTAATCTAAGTGTTAATGAGTTTTAATGAATTATATTTCAAGATACTTTGTATAAAAGTGATATTAAGTTGATCCTAAGCCAAATCGATGAAAAGAATGTTTTAATGTGAATAAGTGAATAATTAAGGTTTTGAACATAGATTTGCTGTTTTAGGGTTTTTTTGGACATAAAAGTGGAAAGTTGTAAAATAAATCTAAAGGAACCCTAATGAAACCCTAATCCATATTAGAAACCCTAGAATGTAATTCCAAGTCAATAAATTAAGTTCTTGCTGAGTGTGTAGTGAATAGGTTGCATAAACTTTTTAGGATTTTATGCTTTTGTGTGGTTGTCTTGCTTGCTTGGATTGGATTGCCTAATTGATTGTACTGTTCTTATTTCTTGTGAAATATCCTAATTAGGTATGTGGTTAATTATGAGTACACACTTTAGTTTCCTGCTGTTTTATCGATTGCATGGAAATAAACTATTTGGATGCTTTTATTTCTGTAATCTTAAAAGTGAATATGATTATTAGAACTTAAGTATATATGTGACTGTCTCAAACCTACATACCATCTCTATATGTATGATGCAAGATCAAGTCCAAGAGGGAAGGTTTGATGTGGTCATGCCCTGGAGGGAAGACCATTGGGCACCTAGAGAGGTGACCCCAGGTACCAAGCTCTGGATGGATACAGTATCCTTAAGCCCCTTACAAGGACTAAACCCTAAGAGAGGGTATCCCAGAGGATGAGTAAAAGAGGTTGGGAAGTCACATTGAAAATATAGTTTTACATTGTTAAGAACTACTTGATATGATTAGGTTGTTAAAGCTTATGTGTAATGTTTTGTTTGTCCCCTCATACTAGTATATTCATTTATACTGATCGACATTTTTTTTGTCAGTGTTTTAGGAAATATGTGAAATTGGACAAATAATAAAGTGGAACCTGTGAAAGATTAAATTTAAATTGTCAATGAGGAATTAGTAAGATAGAATTATACTTGTCGTATAAGTTTCGGCTACCTATTTTTGAAGGTATGTGAAAAGTAAAATTTTATTTTAGTTTTCAGTTTAGTTTTTTGTAGAATTTATAAATTATTTTTTATTATTTGAAAAACCATTGATCATGTTTTGGGATAGCAGCTCTGACTTCTTGGTTTCCTTAATTGGGGGTTACCGGGAGGTGGGGTCGTGACATGGTAGAAGGGACATGAAACTTTGAAAACAATCAACTGGTCACAATAAAGATTTGGGTAGAAGATACACCCATGGAGGTAAGTTTTCACATTATTTATTTTAGGTTTATTTCTACTATATGCCTCTAGGGTACTAATGAGGTATTTTATTACACAATCAAATTCACTATGACTAGATTTCTTAAATTTTACAAAAACCGAAGTGCAATAATACCACCCACAAGCAGACTACTCTTATTGCAGTACGATTGAGGATCAAATCCCAAGGGATATATTGTTTAAGAATTACCTTATCTGATTAAAGTAACTTATCTAGAACTAGTATTTATCACAAAGTTTGAGTTGGGTTGGTTAACTAAAGCTATAAGAATAAAAAGAGGTTTATTAAGGTTCTAATTCTCAAATGGATGGAAACACTAGGGTGGAACTGGGTTTCACCACCACTACCTACATCTACACATTCATTCAAATCCAAACCTACATGAAGATATAATTTTTTTAGGGTAAAAGAGTCATTGTATTAATACAAAACATCCATACAATGGGATTTAAAAAGAACCCTTGGGAAACAATTACAGAGAACTAATTCAATATTGCTTCCCAAACCCAAAGCAACTAAGTTATGGGTTGCTGTATTACTTTCTCTGAAGATATGTGATAGGATGAAGGTCATGAAGACCACTATGATCCTTTGTATCTCTTCAAAGATCCTCATCGAAGGGATACAACCCCTTTTTGTGTCAGCAACCAACTTTGGGACCATGGCTGCATTCGTTTCAATAAAGATGTGGGTAATATTCACCTCAAGGGCTTCCTGACACACCATGAGGACTGCATATCCTTTAGCTATGGTGGAGTTCCAACAGCTAGGGAGGGTCTTAGAAACCGTCCTAATAACTCGACCTGCATGATCTATGAAGATTGTTGCGAAGCTGGTCTTGTTCTAGAAGATACAAGCACTATCAGTGTTGACTTTGATAGTCCCATCGGGAAGAGGGGTCCAACTACTCATCCTTCTCCTCGATCCAAAATTCGATTGGTCACTCCTATATTTGTTCATGATCTCTTGATACTCCATTTCCCATTGCAAGAAATACTTATTCTTCATAGCCATGTTGTCGATTACGTGGTTGTAGACAAAGCTATTTCTACTAGACCACAAAGCGATGTAGGTTGCTATGAGGTCAGCCATTTCTTCTATATTGAGGTATTCTATCAGCCAGCTCCATGTATCTGTCATGGTCGATCTGGGCATGTAAACCACCTTGGTTGTGTATTGGTAGCTTTCCCACACCTCCTTCAGAAGATATAATTGGAGTTATGCAAGTTTCCCCTTTTGACGTTAGAAGCTTGTACAAGTAGATATCCATGTAAGATTGATGTCTCGTTACTTACATATCATATATCTACTACTCTAAAGACTTCTCATTAAAAGTTCTCATTAGGGCATCGACAAAAGATAATCAATATTCAATCTAAATATTGAAATTTCTCATAGAATAAGATTATATTAAATCATAGAAAGAAGCTAATCAATGTACAAGACATGCGATAAATCTTTAACTATGAATTAAATGATTCCATACAAGAATTGGAATATGAATGAAATCGCAAGAAATGGGTAGTGGAGCTAGTTCCCACACCCCAGTGAAAAGACTACTCCCTCGACATGGCAAGGTTAATATCACTAGAAGGGGAAGAGTACACCATCATGGTCACGATGGTAGTAGAAGCAAATCGGCATGGTGTGCATTGACAATAGACTTCCTTACTTCTTTTTCGTCCAAGTATCAACTCTAATTTGTGGCTTGAGTAGGTGAATAGACAACAACTCGGTGAAGAGGTTGACATAGTGGTCGACATCTTGAGGTCAATAAGGAGGTCGATGTCTCTATTCTTCGATAGCTATAGTCAAGGATAGAGGTCGATATATCTAGACTTCACTCTAAATTTAGTGTTGCAGCCTTTCAATGGGGTTTTTCTTTAAAATTATGTGATCTTTTGAATTGGGATAATGGGGGTCTATTTATAGTATTCCAACTATCGACCACTTTCCATGCTTGTCAATCATTAGTTTTTGATTGATGAGTCTTGACTCTTGAACTTTTTCTCGACGGGTCTGTCGATCTATAGAGCTGACAAGGATGTCGGGTTGTTTTGGTCTTTGATAAGAGTGTTGATAGTTAATAGGTTGATGGATTGATTTTCTTGTTGGCTACTGACTGATGGTGTTTGTCGAGCTTCTATGTTGAGCATTTGTGTCAACTAGTAATTGTCCTAGAAGGTCGACAAGGTGGTCTCTGTGGCTGTCGACCTGGTAATCGATAGGTCATCGACCATGAAGGTTGATAGGATTGTCATTCATCAGTCTATCGATCTTTGTATGTCTACCAAGGACGTCGATAAGTGCTTCATATTGATGGTTTTTGAAGGTCGATGGGCATGCCGATCGATATGACAAATTTTTCCTTGGACACAAAATTTGTGCATGGATCTGCCTTTTAGAAGTGCTCAAAATTTATTCCGGCCCAAGTGTTGCCCCACACCCTGTGAGAGGCGTCCTCCTCTTGAGGGACCCCCTAGAAAACCTATTGTAAAGTGAACTAATTTGAAACCTATAGAGGGAGTCAAGAAAAAATTCAAATTCCTATAAATCAACATGAAAAGATTAAAAAAAAACTATTCCTAATGAAAACTAAGCAATGTGAATGCAAAACATGGATGAAATTGCAAGTAAAACTAGGATGAATATGCATTCATCAGGTACTATATAGATAAAGCACTAAGGTTGATCATAGGGAAGATGGGAGAGGTTATAGATGTAGACTGGAGTAACCTTGGATGGGACTCTTACTGTAGAGCATGGATCTTGATGGATATAACCAATCCAATCAAGTAATTACATAAGATATGCAACAAATATGACAAGCTTGTATGAATTGATATTAAGTATGAGTGACTTTCAACCTACTACTACATCTGTGGGAAGGATGTTGGAGCCTCCATTTCCACAATCGTACCATGTTCACCCTCCCATTGATGCTTTTGATGTTGACATTTCAAAGCCCCTAATGTAGAGAATGAAGTAATACAAGGGTACATGCCGACCATTGGATCCAATTCATGAGTTGTGACACTATCACTATATTATGTATCATTTTTTTGGGATGACATCAACATCATATTCTATAGTGACCATTGTTGTTTCCCTTCTCTATGTACTCTAGATAACTTTCTGGTGGAATGGTAAACTCCTTGTAGTGTTGGGAGATATACACTATAATCTAATCTAGTAGTAACTGGATTCTTCTATATTTGGATTCTTGTCTGGATAGAATTTCTTCCTAATAACTTTCATCTTATCAAAGGGTACCATCCTCTAACTCATCTTGAGTGAATAGTGATATGTGTAGTAAGTCCCACCATCATAACCTTCAAAATATCACTAATTGTAGTTCACCTCGGCTGCATACACATGTACATGGAATGGTTCCTCATGCTACCCTTCACAATAGTCTGGATTGAAGTCAACTTTGTATCCACAATAATAAGAAGGCATAACATCTTGCTCAATGAGGGTTCCATGTAGCATTGAATTTAACTATGGAGGCAAGTAAGGGAAGTTCCACACATCATTGTAGTAGCCAAAAAATGACATTCTTGTGGTACGGGCACTCCAAAAAGTGAAATATTTTCTTTACTATCAGGATCAATGAAAAAAAGTTCAATGAATTTAGATGTATTATTTTAAACATTGTCAAGGGAAATAGGAAATTATCAAAGTTGAAGAGATAATAACTAAAAAATCACATAACTATAAAGAAAATCATTGAACCAAACTAAAAAACTTAAAGACAAACTCAAATTACAAAATACAAACTAAGGAATTAATAAAAATAATAAATGATATAAACAAACTAAGACATTATAGAAATAAATAAAAAATTCCAAAACCAAACTAAAATTATAGAAACAAACTACTAAAGAAAAAAATCATAACTATATATCGATAAAATAAAATACAAATATCTAATTCTCCCCAACAATAGTACCAAAATTTTATGTTTAAATTATTACACTAACAAATTCACCTATAAAAAAGTCTCTACATTTTAACATAAAATAATGTAAAATAATCACCACTCGCAAGTGCACGAATTTTATCACAGTATAGCTTTAGGATCAAGATCAAATGACAAAATTAATAAGTAAAAAATATATATTTATAACCTAATTAAAAAATTAATTAATAAGGATGTTATTTTTAAGTTTTTTTAAACAAATAAATTAATAAAGAAGGAAATATAAATAAAATTAATAAAATATCTATTATTAACAATAATAAAATTAGAAGGACAAAGGGTTTCACTACCACTACCTACATATATGCTCTCTCGCATTGCATAATTCACTTGTATGATTATTATTTTGAGCACAAGGATTTTATCGCAGTATAATAAAATAAGAAGGATGAATTTTATCATAGTATACCTTTAGGATCGAGCTCAAATGAAAAAAATATTAAGTAAAATATATATTTATAACCTAAGTAAAAATATTAATTAATTAGGATGATTATTTGTAGATTTTATAATAATATAAATTAATGAAGAAAGTTATATTAATAATATTAAGCAAGTGTCAATTGTTAACAATAATAAAATTAGAATGACAAAGGATTTCACTACCACTACTTACATATATGCTCTCTTGCATTGCATCATTCACTTGTACAATTATTATGTTGAGGACAAGGAAATTTGATATCCTTTTAGATTATAGAATCTCACAAGGACATATTTTTCTATACGCTTGAGGTTTCATTTCTATGAATCTCATTCTCATCGTTGTGGAGAACACCCTTCTATAGTTGTATCTGGGATTCAACTATGATTAACTAAAATTCTAATCCGAACTTTCAATGTATCTACTCGTAATATTGTAATAGATATGTGAGATAGATAGATAATTCATAAAATATGCATTAAAAAATTAATAAAAAACCTAATAGTTCAAATAGGTAATGTTTCACATTGCAAGATGATATATAGAAAGTTGGTCTAATACCCGTGTCCTAGTAATATGAAATACACTGCATACATGTTAATATACAACATAAAAGAGATAAGAAGAAGCTCATGGAGAAGTTAGTTGTAAATAAGAGAAGATCCATGGTTTGTAAAACCACTCTCCAATTCCAATATCCAGTTAGGTCCTTCAGTAGAGAACTTCTCCATGTCAAGTCGTTGAAATTCATATCCAGACTTCCTTGATGATGAATAGGTTTTGGATGGATGCTTTATAAAATGAGACATTCTTTCTTGATGTCCCTTTGGTGTTTTAATAGTATACCCCAAGATTTCAAGTTGATCAAAGATAATCTAACGGTTGTGAGCAATTTGTGGTAGATTTGCAAATATGAAAAAAATGAAGGCGTTGAGGACTCATCCTCTAGCTAAAAGTGGTGAGTGAATATACTCATTTTGTAAACCATTGAAATATTCATCCAATATTTTGAATAATCCAGTTATGATACCATATGTGAAAGTCAAAGCCATCTTACTAAATATGTACACTTTAATTATCTTATCTCCAATTGAAGGAGTTGGGGATTGAGGATTTAGTATGTTTTCTTACTGGATGGGAATGCATACAAGTTTATGACTCCTCATATTATCATTTCATCAATGTTATGAATTATTTATTGGAAATTTAACAGAGATTCTAGGAATTCTCATCTTCTCCTTGAATCAGTCTACAATTTAAACATAAAATTCATTAAGTGATCAACAAATTATATAAACTACTGAATTTGTAAAACAAGTTTAATATTGAATAAAATGCGACATATATATGAACTACTAAATATAAAATGCAACTAAAAAACATATTGAATATACAATCATCAATACTTTATGTATATCATTTGGGCACCAACTAGATCTTGATCTATATCATTGAATTTTACATAGAAAGTTGTTCACCCCACTACCTTCATGCATATACATGCTCGCTAAGATCATGAGCTTCTAGTTTGTAAGCACAAAGCATGTTGTATTTGGGAGCATAATGGAATTCATTGAGATATACTAACTATAATATGATTGGAATTATATAAGAAATAAAGTAATAAGAAAATGTTCAAACTTAAATAGAAACACTAAATTACTAGTTAAGTTACAGATACGTTGCTGAAATCTCACAATAAGTAGAAGACTATATTATATCTTATAATAAATGACTTCATTAGGGAAGATCACAATACATTACCTATGTAAAGTAATATTTTATTAAAAAAGGAATCAAGGCCCCATAAAGATGCATATTTGTTCTCATTTTCTATGATTACAAAATAACCATTAAGTCACATGAATGTAGAAAAGTTCAATATCAATAACATGATTTTGGACATTACTCACATGCAAACATTAGAAACGTAAATAAAATACTGAAAACATACATACAACTAATCACCTAAAAATATAATGTCAAGAGGGAAGGTATATCATGTCCTTGTCTTCAGTTAAGACAAAAACATATCAAGATATTTAACCACATACCATATATCTAAATATCCTAGTCATATAACTTGATCCACCCTTGACTTGGTCAACACCCAGGTAAAGCATGCAATCATGATTGCATGAGCATCATTACATACTTAGTATGAGAACAATATTGAAGGGAGTGTTGGATCTATGGGATGAAAAGGGTGTAAGTTGAGATATTAACTGAATTGAGCTATTAAAAACTGGTACCAAACTTTCCAGACCATACAATTACATCACAAGTTATAAATACGGTAAAATAATAAAATGATAGAGAATGAGATGACATGAAATTGAAGAAAATATATATAGTGGTTCCACCTCTAAAGGATGTACATCACTACCTAGATAGATCAGCCTCAAGGATTTTTATATCTTGAGTACCACCTTATGTTGCACAATAAGAGTTATGCTATATGACCATCATGTTCCAGATCAAGGGCTAACCTAGCATTAACCTTAAGGTCAAGGGATCTGATAACAATGGAGAGGACTTACCCACCTATAGGAAAAATCTAATACCTTAACCTTTCTCCTTCATTCACCAAGGAAGCCTTTTTCTAATATTCAATATGAAAGAGGGTGATAGATGTTGGGAGAAAGGAAGTGGAAAAATCACAAATGACAATCAGGCATTGTTCTTCTTACAACATTTGTAATTCATTCTAATGATTATAGAGAGATGATTAAGCTCAAGAGATATTTGGGGCTCTGTGTTGTGTTTTTAGAAAGGGGGCATGACACACTAAAATTGTGCATTCAAAACATAAGTGTATGCATCACGTAATAAGGAATATGAGGTCTGAGTGTCAAACTTAGGGTAATGTTTTCTAAAAACTACTACTAATTGTAAGCTAATCATATAGGCCCAAAAAATGATTGGTTGTTTTATGACTAAGAACAAGAAACTGAATCTAAATTAAGAATGGTCATGATCACAAGATGGTGGATTCCTTAGGATTATAGTTTCACCATTCGATGCATGGTATTCAAATTCCATATTGATAATCATGAACCATTAACCCTAGAATAAAGACTTATAGAAGTATTACCCACTCATGTAGCATGATACACTATCTTGACTAAAATAAACCCCAATCTCATTGTGGTTTAGGAAATAGGTTAGGTTCATTATCGATATATCTAGGTTGTATTTTTAAAATCATAAGCCCTCTTTTAAGGTGTGGTATGAGCTATGTAAACCTATAAATTTTCCAACCCCAAAATACCTCCCAAAGAAATTAGTGATCTGTTATATTGATTTTGGTGATCAAGCACAAAAAATTTATAAGAAATTATTTCACATCCAGAATAAAGGAAATAAGTTATTTATTCATAAAATTTAAATACAAAGTAACACCAGGATACTCCTGGATCCTAAGGAACATAGGGTTTAGTCCCACTTGATTTCAGTCATCATAAACTAAGGAAGAGAAATGAAATAAGCTAAACATCAGAAAAACTAATGGAAACCTCCTAGAGACGTGGTTCTGGTGATCCCCTCTGGTGAACACCTTGATTTGTAACAATCCAGATGCAAGTTTGCCTTTTAGAAGTGCCCAGAGTGCTCATCCTTAGCTATCTTCTCTGTATCCTCCTCTCTTGACTTCATGATTTTCTCCAATGTTGTTATGCATTATTTCTTCTATTGATCAGACTCCCCTTAGGTTATAAGTGAGGCTTTGGCCATCATTAAGTCCCAACTGTTGGATATGAAGTGATTATCAATCAAAACTGATCGTGAAATGTTAGTACAACTGAAAAGATATCAGTGGCATCGAGTTGATGACAAACTCAAAATACTCAAACTTAGTCATTACCATCGACAAGCTTATCTTTAGCATTGAGTTCAGTTCTTGTGAGTTTTGACTTGATTTGGGTGATGATGTCGGTAACACAAATGGAATGTTGGTGGAACCCACTCAATTAAAATCAGTTACAGATGTTCTCTAGGTGGTGTGCTACTCACACAAACTCCTACTTTTTGTAGCATCCAAGTTGTGCTCACTAGAACTGAGTGCACTCTTGGTAGCACTGAGATTTTCCCATCTTCCTATTATGATTTCGTTCTATGTAGGTACCACCAACTAGCATATCGATAGCACTGAGCTGACATATAAGTTCTCAATTTACCCAAAACAAGGGAAAAATAACATAAATATGAATAAAATATGATACTTTAGCAAGATTTGCTACATACTTAACATTTGATGTAGTTATAATTCATAGTCTCCCAATGAGAAATAATGCATAACCTATCTCTAGATGAGAAAATTTGCAATAAATACATTGAAAAATGTCCTGTGAAATTTGATTAAAAACCAGTGCATCAAAATTCCCTAAGCATAAATGTTTCTCATCCTCGAGAAATACTACCTTTGTATCTGTTAGAAAGAGTCAGCAAGAGTACATATCCTTTGAACTATTATTCTCAAATACCTCCTCCTTTATGTTCCAAACTGGACCTTACCAACCACGAAACAAATAACTACCCAAAACTGAACAAAATGTTCATTAACGATGTCCACACTTAGATCAAAGAAATGTATTAATATAAATAAGTTAACATCATAGTCAATATAGTATTCACATAATACACCATGTCATTCCCTATTCTACATTGCTCTAGTCTACCTATAAAACTATGTTGCAAGTAGTTTCCCAGATGTAATTGAATGAGGAGATTAATCATATATATGACATACCGTACAAAATAATGGATTGAGATGATATAGGTGGATATGAACAAGAATCACAAGTAACATCCTAACTATTTATGCAAATCGAAATATCATAAACTTTAAGAATGAAGGGAATGAAAATGCATGACTCCTGATTCCTACTTTATGGTGGAATGACAGATGCATTGAATGTCTCATCTTAATGAGGAGTGAAGGTGAAAAATGCATAGATGAAACTATTTTTAATTTCTCCTTCAGAAACATTGATATTGAGTTAAAGGCATCCTTTTTTGCCTATTATTTGATTTCTCTTTTAATCCTTCTTATTTAGCATGATTTATGATTGATTCTTGGGCTTTCCTCACCATTCACAATTCTATTTTTGGTAATTGGAAGAGATATGGGTGTATTACTTTCATTCTTTATTGTGGAGCAAGCTAAATAGCTTAATTTTGCACATAATGCAAAAATGTTACAAAAGGAAAATGCAATTGAAACATGAAATTTATAACACAATACTATTTCTCAACATAATAAAATGATATGCACATTTCTATATTTTTTTCTCATTTTTAGAATTCTCTTCCAATGTAAAAGAAACTAACTATCATGATGCCTGTCATGCTATGTAATGAAGTTAACAAGAAACAATTTGGGTTAATTGATGATCTTGTAGTGATGAATGAAATATCACGAAAGATGGATGTAACCACATGACGAAGAGACAATGCCTTCTTAACTATGATATATCACTCTCCTATCAACTTGTGTACAAGGTGACATTAGCATTTCTTTCTATAAATCCCATTCAAGGTATAGTTACTTGTTTGGTTGGTTTTTTCTCAAACCTCATCATGATACACAAGTATTGAATACGTAAGATTTGCATTCATATAAAGTGTCTCAAGCTGAGTAAACCAAATACTTCCTCCAGTTGTGTTGCCATAGACTTTACAACTAAGCTTCAAAAGATTGCACTTTTTTATTAAATTTATTTGTAAAGCATTAAACACATTCTTTTGAATGATAGATGCAATCATGATTAACTAAGATCAATTATTACACTAGATTGATTGTGTATCCTATATCTTGGAATAAAAACCAAATAAACCAAGAAAGTAAAACAAGGTAAAGTCATTCTATCATCCCCTGTAAGCTTGAACTTGACTATGACCTCATAGTTAAAACTCAACCAATGATGTAGAACGGAGGTACCAAATGCTCAAAATGGTCCTGGTGGAAAGAAAGTCTTCGACGACATCTATGGATCAGGTGGGTAGAATGATAATGGAATTCTAGCATTTAGAAGTAACAAAGCATGTATTTATGAGGATGAAGATGACAAACTAATCTGGACTCTTGAGTCCAGTGGATCGTTCTCCATCCGCTCAGTGAAGAAGCACATTATCTATGTTGATACATCATCACTCGGTCACATCTTTAATGGAATTTCTAAGATTCTTTACCCTAGAGCTTGTCTAACCGTATGGAAGCTTGTGCTAAATGTCCTCCCAAAAAACGATAACATTTGTAAATGCAAGATCTTGATGACATCTAAATGTTCTTGTTGTGAAAATTCATCAATGGAATCTTCTCAACACCTTTTTATAGAGAGTCAGATGGCCTCCTTCTTCTGGCAAAGGATATTTCTTATCACCAAACAGTCTCCTCCTACTGACATTTGTGAGCTTCTCACATCCTGCACACATGCACGCTCGCACATATCTGCGAAGGTGTGGATCCACGCGATGCTTTGCGCTTTAGCCGTATCGACTATCTGGTGCTGCAGATGTTTCCACAGGTTTGAGGGCAAGGCAGTCATCCTCCAATCCCAATGGCATAACATCATATATACTTTGAATCATTTTCTCAAGAATGTCAAGTTTTGGAGGTTGGAGAGCATCGCCTTTTACACTAATCTAGTTGAGCATGGCATCCTTGAACCAAAGATTAGTATCAGGCAGATCCAGTTAGTGAAATGGTCCCCTCCGGACATTGCCAATCTCAAATTGAACGTCACCATTGGACGAAGCGAGAACTCCTTTGGTCACAAGAGAAGGTGGGATGTTGGTCTTGTTCGGGATTTGTGATGTCGAACATGATTAGCCTTTAGGACATGGTTTAGAGATGATGATTTCATGGAGGCATACATTGCAGTGTGCGTTGTTTCTCTTAAACTTGCGGACGAGCAGAATTTGAACATATCAGTGATTGAGATTGATGATCTATACACTTATAACATATTATAGAATAATATGCCGGCGCCATGGAAGACCATCCCTCTCATCAGAGATTTGAGAAGAGAGATGAATGAGCTAGGTATTATTGGACATTGCGTTCTGAAGGTCATTAATTCTGCTATTGAAGAGCTGGGGATTTGGGGTAAGAGGCTTCGTAAATCTGGAGAAGAGAGGCATCCCATATATTGATACCTTTTTTTAGAGGTAGCCAGTTGAGTGATCATTCATAGTTCTCCTCTTGGTGCGGTATTCTCTATAGGTGCTTGAGTTTATGCTTATGTTGATCTATTGAGTGGTCTCATGTGTGAGACGGATGGTGATGTTGATTTGTTGGTGGGTTGGGCCTGTTGTTGTATAGAGTTAGTTGTTTTGTTTCTATGGTGGTGAGTACCTGTGCGAGTATAAGCAGGATATGTATATGATTTTATGATTGACTTTGCCCACACGAGGGGGTGGGGTGAATAAGAGAACCCCCTGGATTTGTTTAAAAAAAAAATCTATGGTAGCTGAGGGTAGATGAAAAAATTTCCTTGATTCTAGTAGATGTTGTAGAGAGATTGATGATGATACTACATGCATTGTAGGTGTGTATGTATTTTATCCTGGTTGGCCATGTTAAAGAAGTCATTGTTGTAAATTTCTTACTACTTTAAATAAGTTGGTCCTGGACACCATGGATATGGGTCATGGTGGTTGACTGCTACTCTTAACCCTACTAAATGGATTGCAACATTGCAAACATACCCTCCATGGAGAAGGCTTCTCTAGGAAGTGGAGGTGGCGGAGTTGTAGAGCTGAATGATGTGTAGTGGCATGGGATGTTGTGTAGATGTCATCTCAATTTATAATGCATGGTTACCTCCTATTATTTTTCATCTTCTTTAGATCCCAATTCATCCCATGTGTCCTCTCCGTCTACAACAACATCTATGTCTTTCGTCGGCTATCTAAGGTAGCACACTCCCCATAGGAAAAAGCTAGGGTCAAGAAGGGTCATTTCCTTCATCTTCCTATCCATAATACAATAGGCGTACACTTTCCCTTATACTTGGTGACAAAATATGCATTCTTGAAGTTCTTGAAAACAAGAGTCAAGGGTTATTCAAGGCATTGTCTCTATAAAGGTAGAGGTGAATATTTAGGCCGAGTGGTGTAAGCATGCCCCCATAGTGGATTGGGGTTTGATTTTGACTTGCCTCTTCACCCCCCCAACATATGTTGGAGGAAGAATGATCCTAGGTTGAGTGTCTCCTTCCCTAGGGTCAGAAATGATCAGTGAGCATAAAGATCCACCTTCTAGACCTTCCCTTGCCCTGTGTGGACCTAACGAAGATGGTGTCCTCAAGTATTGGTGTAGAATCCCATCAATTGGATGCTCGATGTCGATGACAAAGGATTGAATCAAGTTGAGAACAAACCCTTGAGGAATGGTTTTCATCTATCTCCATGCCATGGCATAGTGGAAATGCCCCAGTTTGAACCATATCTCACCCATTCGCAAGTCAAAAGTTGAGTTGAATTCTACCAAGGTGAGGTAGTGATTGACGTTGTAGAGTTGAAATTTACCCAACCTTCTCCATGCTTGGTGATGCAGTAGAACTCCATATTTGTGAGGAGCTCACAAACTATGTCTTGGTAGGTGGGCCAATCACCAAAAGATGGGTGATCACCCACCATACCTTACCAAGTGTAGACTTCAAAGACTATTAGTGAAGTTGATGTCATTGAGGAACACACAATCACAATATCATGGTGGTATCATCTCCCACTTTATAATTGAGATGTACGCCTTCTTATGGTCCTCATTTGGGAAGGCTATCTGAGATTTCTTTGGTACCACTTAGCCTCTCTGGGAAGGATCATGCTTGCTTCATCAGTAATGCATGATTGAAGTCTTCGGCTCACTTGATGCCTAGTTGATGTGACTTTTATTACAAAAAAAATTCACTAGGAATGGAATTCCTAGTTTTTACCAAAACCAATGTGCATTAATGCAACTGATAAATAGACAGATCTTATTGCAATATAGTTGAGGATCGAATCCCAAGGGACAACTTGTTTAAAAATTATCTATATGAACTAAGTAACTTAACAAGAACTAGTATTTAACACAATATTTGAGTTTTGTTAACTAACTAAAGTTGCAAGAATAAAAAGAGCTTGACTAAGATTCTAGCTATCAAATGGATCGAAACACTAGGATGAAACTAGGTTTCACCACCACTACTCAGTCTATGCATTCATTAAAATCCAAACCTACATGAAGATATAATTGGAGTTATGCAAGCTTCCCCTTTTGGCGTTAGAAATTTGCACGAGTAGGTATCCTTGTAAGCTTGATGTCTCTTTACTTACAGATCATATATCCATTACTCTAGAGACATCTTGTTGGAAGTTCTCATTAGGGCGTCAACCAAAGCTAATCGATATTCAAATCTTAAATGTTGAAGTTCTTCCAGAATTAGATTATAATAAGTCACATAAGGAGGGTAATTGATCCAAAATACATGTGATAAACGATTAAGTATGAATTAAATGAGTTTATACAAAGATTGGAATATGAATAAAATTACAAAAATGGGTAGTGGGGATAGTCCCCACACCCTAGTAAAAAGACTACTCCCTCGACATGGTGAGTTTAATATTACTAGAAGAGGAAGAGGACATCATCACAATCATGATGGTGGAAGAAGTGACTCAACATGGTGTGCCTTCGCATACATCCTTCCTTATTTCTCATCCAAATATCAACTATGACTTGCGGTTGGAGAAGATGGCTGGAAAACATCTTTGTGAAGATGTCGAAAACCTTTAGATGGATATGGTTGTCGACACCTAGAGGTCGGTAGCTCAGAGTTATTGAGGGTCAAAGGAACGGTCAATAGTTGGAGGTCGATATGGGGGCCGACACCACTAGTTGTCAATATCTCTAGACAAGTATAGGGGTTGATAGGTCTAGACTTCATTCTGACTTTGATGTTGTTGCCTTTCGACGTGATCTAGCTCTAAAATTATCCGATGTTAAACTGGGGCCCTGGGGGCCTATTTATTATAATCCAGTTGTCGACCACTTTCCATTGGTGTAGATCATCAGTTGTCAATTGATGGGTATGTCGACTTTTGAGGGTCAATGGAGATGTTAGTCTTGGAGGTTGCCAGACTATCGACCTTGATAGTCAACATGACTGTTGAGAGGATGTGGTCTTCGATGAGAGTGTCCCCAATGAATGATTTGTAGGATGATCGAGATTATGTTATGTGGGAGTGATGTCCTGATGAGTGTGATGACCCAATTTTTAGGTTTTCCATAACCAATTCAATATTTGAGGTCCAAGGATAACCCTAGTTAGTTAAACCCAAATTAAATTACTTTTATTCATTTATGGACTCTTTTCACCTTGGAAGTGTGATCAAAGACACAACTTATGATTCTAATAGATGATTGGGTTTTGTTGGAGGTCAATTGGCATTTAATGTTGGATTATATTATCATGAGAGTGACCTTCTGAAGAATTCTGTTAAATGATTAGAGACCTATGGCTCAATGTTCTAGGAGAGTAAGAGAAACTGATTATGAAAGCATGATTTAAGTTTTATAGATTTTGGATCATCCAAGTGAGAGATATTGAGGTTTCAATTCTTCAATTATGACATGGGCTTACCCCCTTTTTTATATAGGAAGTGCGGCCTCACCGGTCCCTTTACTCTAGATGCTGTTAAGATCTGACGACGCTGACTCTATCTTCCACCTCCAAACAGAGCAGGGAGGAAAGGAACTCACACTACTACAGAACATGTCTTTCGAGTCAGTTGTTTAACCCCTTTTAGCCATGGTTCTCAAGTGACGCCTATGTGGGCACCGCTAAAGGTTGAACTCTTCGGCATCAGTTTTATAACCAACGCCGAAAGGGTTCGCGCCACAAAAAGGGCGCCATCTAGGACACTTTCTGCGTCGATTGGCAACTAAATAACTGACGCCATATTTCCAGAGATGCCATGGCCGTGCTTCCCTATACGGCCGTGTTTAGTACTATAGGTGTCGGTGTTATACTATTAATCGATGCCATTTCCCGCCACAGTCAGGCTTTCCTGCACGGTCGGGTTGTTTGTCACATTAGGCGACGGTTTTTATCCAATAACCGACATTGTAATCCTTTGATGACGGTGTTCTGTAAATAACCGATGCCTATGTTTTATTTTTTTTCTTATCAGTTTGCAGGCCTGTTCTGGCTGGTCAGTAGGATGAGAACCTACAGTTCAGTTTTCTGAACTGCATGTTTACGACATCCATTGATATCAGCCTACAAACAGGCCACAAACCTGCAAAATCAACATATATACTTTTCACACAAGTAGCACTACTACAGAATACGCCTTTGGCGTCGGTTGTTTAACCCCCTTTGGCGATGGTTTTCAAGCGACGCCTATGTGGGCGCCGCTAAAGGTCAAACTCTTCGGCATCGGTTTTCTAACCGACGCCTATATGATCTATCAGCGTCAGTTATATATAGTTGGCCGACTTCTATAGGGTTCGCGCCACAAAAAACGGCACCACCTAGGACACTTTCTGCGTCGGTTAACAACTGAACAACCGACTCCATACTCCCAGATGACACAGCCATGTTTAGTACTATAGGTGTCGGTTTTATACGAATAAGTGACACCTTTTCCACCACGACCGTGCTTTCCTGCACGGTCGGGTTGTTTGTCATATTAGGCGTCGGTATTTATCTAATAACCGATGCTGTAGGCCTTTGATGACAGTGTTCTATAAATAACCGACGCCTATTCTTTAATTTTTTTTTTCTTATCAGTTTGCAGGCCTGCTGTGGTTGGTCAGCAGGATGAGAACCTACAGTTTAGTTTTCTGAACTGTAGGTTTACGACATCCATTGATATCAACCTACAAACAGGCCACAAACCTGCAAAATCAACAAATATTTTCTCACACAAGTAGATACATTCAGACATCAATTCAATTCTCACATTCACACATGTAGAAACATTCAAATACATGTAGAAACATTCAGACATGTATGAACATTCAAAAATATTCATTTACAAAATATCATTCTACATCGCTATCAGCATCCCAATTATATCTTACAATCGCCACTGCTTGTATGGCTTTTGCCCATTCTTCTCTTACTTCATTTAATGCTTCCATCGTATATGGAGCATGTAAATTTTTTAAGCGTTTACCTATAGTGTGGTCAGTTTTAAACACCTACAAAGAGAATGATGTATATATATAAGTAATAATATAAAAATAAGATTGATATATTTCATACTAACTAATGAGACTATATATAATACCTCATGTATGGTATTAATATCCAATGCGGCATGTCAGATAATCATTTGCATAAATCGCATCACATAGTATGTGCATGCCTAGTCGTTGTCTTGTGTAGCGCACTATAAATTGAAACATACAAAATATTAAAAAATACAACTAAGCACAGTTCACATAAATAATATATACATTGGAGTCGGGAACTTACTTTTACGTTCTCCCAAATTATTGGTTGGTTCTTTCTCCTTGGGACATTTCCTCCAGCATTTTTGAATGCATCTAAACCCCTACATGTTAATGTAACACAGTAAATTGCATAATTAAATAGTAATGTAATAACAGATGTTAACAGATATAAAAATGAAATATTTCTCACCAGAATAATGACATTCTCAATGTGTCCAATTTTAGTGTTCAATGTACTTCCCGCAGGATCTAGATAATAAATATTGAACGTCCCAGGGACAATAACTAGTAACTCCCAATGTCTACCGCTATAGGTAAAAAAGTTAAAAATTAATAACTCAAAATGCACAATAAAAATGGAATTTTCTTAAGTCCAAATTATAAATAAAGTAAACTTACTTGACATTGAATGGAGCTATTATTATCGTCTTCTTTTGCTGACCAAAAATTGTAAAAGCATCTATACAATATTGTTGAACACTATCAGGGTCTTTAGCTACCATACTAATCAATGATGGAATAAAAAAACCAACATGATCAAATGCAAATTGTTTGCATTGATCTTCGACTAAGTAGATGCAAAACATGTATTATGTATGCATTAATATATAAGAAACCAGAGCACCGGATCTTACACAAGGTATATGGATGTATAAACAAGATCTCACCTTATCCATGTCTCTATCATTGATGTCTGCAGCCAATCATACATAAACAACTCAATAATATCTTGTATAAATAAAGAGCTATCGTATGATTGACCTGCATAATCTTCTTCTAAAGAAACAGTTATAGGGAAATGTATAGTATGTGCCCATAGCCAACATGCCATTCCCCTACAAGCAGGGCCTAATGGGTATTTTAGGTCAGTTGGAACCCAACTTGGTAATGCAGGAAGTGGAGGTGGAGGCCTAGGTGCTCCGAGTGTCTTCTTTTTAACCTGTATATATAATTTCAGATCAGTTGACCTCATATATACACATTAACAATCTAAAGTAATGTAAATTTATCTTACAATTTCAGTAGTGTAGACGACATCTGCTTTGGGGAACAATATCACCCCGCCTTCTGCCTCACCAAGTGTATCAATATCTGGGTGGGCATATGGCAATGCATCTTCCCTCCAATCGGGTAATACACATATCGAGCTCACACGAACGTAGGCTTGCGGCATTGGAGTCCCATGAAACGTTGCCCCAGGAAGGGACTGGTAAGCCTGCACCTCTGCAACAACATAGTCTTGCATTCTTAAGAGGCATGGCTTCAATGCCTACAAATTTATATAAAGAATGTTATACATATATACATATCATCTTGAAAACATATCATCTTGAAAAGACTAGCTACAATGTCATAAACAATACTTACAGTAGACGTGTTAGGCGATGGGTCTCCAGGATTACTCACAGTCTGTGCATCAGGAGAAGAGTGGGTCGCCATAGGCTGATTAGAAGCCTGAGATGCCTGCCACCGCACTATTTCTTCCTTGACCTTCTCAGCAACTATATCATTGACCTTCTTAGTAACTATATCCTCGACTCTCTTATTCTCCTATACATGGATAAAAGAAATATTAGCTTCTTATTATTGAATTCCCTTTTGTAGTAACATTCTAAAAAAAGAATAGGTTACCTCTTCTTGTGAAAGTCCCGCTCTGGGTTTGCGCTGGGATGTCCCAAATAATGCTTTGATGCCCACACCAGTGCCTGCACCCCTAACACGTCTAGGATGCTCTGGGTTACCCAGAGCAACTGTTAATTCATCCCTTGTGCCCTGAGGGATGAACGTGCCTTGTTTCCTCTACTCGTGCAGCTCCCGCTAATCACCATCAACAGAAATTGGTAAGTTTACACCACAAATAATCAATATTCAAACTATTTCTCTAAGAGTTGTATTTTACCATTTTCGCAGCCGCCTCAGCTGTTACGGGCTTCTTTATTTCACCCTTCTTGTTTTTCCTCCCAGCTATCCAGATATCATGGCGAGGCATGGGTGTGGTAGACTCCTAAGTAGCAGCAGACTCTTGAGTAGCTACAGACTCCTTCGGTAGTCTTTGGTGAATGCTTGCATAGCCCTTTGGACCCATAGTGTGCTCATGCACATTCAGTGCACGCCTTGCTTTTTGCGTGTCACTGAGGGCCTAGTTAGTATGCACATTAATGATTTGGTTAGTAACACTAAATGTTAATCTTGAATAGGTGAATACAATGTGTATTAATTAAATTGGGAGTGACGCCTAATACCTTGAATTCTTCAGATTTTCTTGATGCAACAAAATTGTCCCAATCTTCTTTGTCCAAGAAGTTCCACTGTTTAAGGGTTGACTTCTTCTTCTTATCACCATCTTTTATGTATTCTTTGTTGAGATTTGTCCTATAGTTCCTAAGCATCTTTCCAGCGTGTTGCATCACGCTTTTATGATGCAGCTTCTCATCCAATGCAAACAGATTTTGTAAAATAGAATTCTTATTAACTAGTATCCAAAAATAGAATTGCAAATAATATAATTTGTAATCTACAAAATAGAATTGCAAATAATAATAACTCACGCATAAATCCTTCCATATCAAATCTTTCT
Source organism: Alisma plantago-aquatica (assembly GCA_963693085.1). Taxonomy (NCBI): domain Eukaryota; kingdom Viridiplantae; phylum Streptophyta; class Magnoliopsida; order Alismatales; family Alismataceae; genus Alisma; species Alisma plantago-aquatica. The sequence goes on from OY856411.1 coordinate 31,591,342, forward strand.
TCCCCTGAGGAACTTTAAGCCAATTATCATACTTAACACCACAATGGCTTCGAGTGACACACCCAAGATAGTTTACAAAATTATTGCGGTTCACTCCAATTGCATTTCCTCCATTATCAAACTCCACAACCAATTTGGATCCACTACCACTTAGCGCTATTAACTTCTTCAATAGAGTGATGCCCCTTTTCTTGTTAAGTGTTTGGTGATGCGCATCAAGTTGCTCCAGTGCTTCTGTGGGTACATGTGCATCATCAACCTAAAATTTGACAAAAATAAACCCACTGAATTAATGCAATATAGAAATATGGGATATATGACATAACTAGAAGATAATGAATTTTATAGAAATACATGATACGTTTTTAGAACTTACATTGGTATCCTCGCCATGCTCATCATGGACAACATGCTCATCATGGACTTCATGCTCATCATGGACATCATGCTCATCATGGTCAGCCATCTGAAAATGTCATTAAAAAGACACACATTTAGCATTTGTATTAACTAGAAAAAGGCAAACATTTAGCATTTGTATTAACTAGAAAAAGGCAAACATTTAGCATTTGTATTAACTAGAAAAAGGCAAACATTTAGCATTTGTATTAACTAGAAGATAATGTGATCTTTTATAAAAATACATGCCTCTAAAATTGTGATCTTTTATGAATTAACAATCCTTCATTGTGATCTCCGCACACATATAAGTCATCATTAGCTTCAATATTTTGTGGAGTTGGCAACCCAACTGCGAATGGACTGGAGTCATCATACTTATCATAGTACTCTTCTTCATCTATAGGATCTTCAATGAACTATCTTTTACCATGAAGAACAACCGACCATTTATCATTTGCAGGATCATCGATATAGAATATTTGTTTCGCATGTGATGCCAATATGAATGGTTCACCCTTCTCGCCAATCTTTTCAAAGTTCACCAAACTGAAACCCAATTCATCCACTATAACTCCTTTGGTGTTATCAACCCAATTACATTTAAAGAGTAGAATTCTGAAATCTATGTAGTCAAACTCCCATATGTCTTCAATGACACCGTAATATGGCATTTTAGCTTCACGTGGACTCTTATCCTTTGCACTTGCAAAATACATAGTCGACGCTTGAAGAGTGACCCCACTGTTTTGGACGACACTCTTATCATCTTGGCGCTTTGTGTAATATGTGAACCCATTAATGTCAAACCCTTCATAAGACATAACATTCAGTTTTGGTTTAAAGGCAAGCCATTTGATAGTTTCTGTAATATTATTTGGTGTTTGAGATAGTTGATGTAAGACTTTATCTTCAAACCACTTAGTAAAAGTCTTATTATGCTCTCTAGCAAGCCACATTGAACTTGCTCGAGGATGTTGTCTCTTGATGAAATTGGTATGTTCCTCGATATAAACACTCACTTCGTCCATGTTGTGTAAAATATACAAGTGAGCTTGTTCCAACTGCTCACGGCTGATTACTTTCACCTGTGATCCCAAAATTCCTTTGCCCTCCTCAATATTCTTGTCATTAACAGGAGTGTTATTACCACTCAAAAAGTCATTGCAAAAATTCATAACCTCTCTCGCCACATAACCTTCAATAATACTCCCTTCAGGACGATAACGGTTTCGATCATCACCTTTAAAAATGCTCATGTATCGTTCAAAGGGATACATCCAATGCAAGAAAATGGGTCCCAACATTTTCACTTCCCTAGTCAAGTGGACAACAAGATGTACCATGATATCAAAGAACGAAGGAGGGAAATACATCTCAAGCTGACATAGGGTAACAACCACATCTCTTTGCAAATTATCGAGAGTATCAGGGTCAATAACTTTGCTGCATAGACTGTTGAAAAAGAAACAAAGTCTGGTGATTGCAAACCTTACATGCTTCGGCAATATAGATCGAATTGCCACGGGCAATATTTATTGCATTAGAGTGTGACAATCATGAGATTTAAGACCTATCAACTTCAGATCTTTCATTGATACCAATCTATGGATGTTGGATGAGTAACCATGTGGCACCTTAACATTTACCAAGCATTCACAAAAAGCTTTCTTCTCCTTTCTAGACAACGTGTAACAAGAGTGAGGTAAGTATGTTCTTTTATTACCCATTTCACATAATTCTGTTAATTCTGACCTTATTCCCATTTCATGTAGGTCTAGTGTGGATTTTATCCCATCTTTAGTCTTACCTGGTATATTTAACAGAGTACCAATGATGCTATCACATACATTTTTCTCAACATGCATTACATCGATACAATGCCTGACTATTAAAGAACTCCAATAAGGAAGATCCCAAAATATTGACTTCTTCTTGAATGAAGAATTGTCACTCTGTGTGGCTATACTACATTGTGATTTCTTACCAAATTCATTGACAATGTCTTTTACTCTTTCATAAACAACATCCCCTGGTATAGGTTTGGTGCACTCCGTTCATCATTCCATCCATTGAATGCTTTGCGCTTCCTACGATACAGATGCAATTTTGAAAGAAACCTTCGATGACCAAGATATACAGTCTTGCCGCCATGTTTTAGTCTTATTGAATCAGTGTTTTCTTCACATATAGGACACGCTTTAGCTCCTTTGACACTATATCCAGACAAATTCCCATATGCTAGAAAGTCATTAATAGTGCAAAACTACATAGCATGCAAACGTAATGTCTCTCTTCCTAAATCATTATAGGTCATCACACCTTCTGCCCAAAGTTTCTTTAAGTCATCAATTAGAGGTTCAAGATAAACATCGATATCATTTACGGGTTGTTTAGGGCCCGATATCAACAACGACAACATAATGTACTTATTTTTCATACACAACCAGGGAGGAAGATTGTATATAACAAGCATGACTGGCCAAGTGCTATGTTGGCTGCTCAATGTCCCATATGGATTCATCCCATCTGTATAAAGCCCAAGTCTTAGATTCCTATCTTCTTCACCAAATTTGGGGTATAATAGATCAATCTTCTTCCACTCTGGGGAATCATACGCATGTCGTAGGATCCCATCATTATTTTTCTTAACATCTGCATGCCACCTCAAATTCTTCACATCTTTCAGATTTGCATACAAGCGTTGAAACCCTGATATTATAGGTAGATACCACAACACCTTGGTAGGAGAACCAGTTTTGGACTCCCCCGAAGTCGTCAATTTATACCGTGACTCACCACATTTTGGGCAATCTTTCAAATCTACATAGTCCTTTTGAAATAATACACAATCATTCGGGCATGCATGTATCTTCTTGGCCTCCATTCCCATTGAGCACAACATTTTCTTTACCCGGTATGTTGATATTGGCAGCTCGTTTCCTTCAGGAAGCATTTCTTTCAACAAAGTCAACAATGAAGTGAAGCTTTTGTCGCTCCATCTTTTGTTAGCTTTCAACTTATACAATCTCAACACAACGCTAAGCTTTGTAAACTTAGCACAACCTATGTATAACAGTATCTCAACATCATGCACAATGTTTCTAAAGATAGGAGGTGGATCGGTGTGCTCTACCCTACAACTATCCAGCATCGCATCAACGATGTCTACTGGAACTGGTTCGTTCACATCTACGTCATCAGAGGCAATTTCTTCTTCCACCCAAGCACTACCATCGACATCTACTGGTTTCGAGTTTGAAATCTCTCCATGCCAGTGCCATTCTATATAGCCTTGTACAATCCCGTTGCACATGACATGACTTTTGATTTCCTCACCAGTGTTGACTTTCAAGTTGTTACCGCAATGCCTACATGGACAGTAGAACCTATATGTAGGTTTTTTCCTATGTTCCTCGGCAAATCTAATAAACTGATTAAGACCAGATATAAACTCTGGGGTGCAACGATTGCGAATGGACATCCATGATCTATCCATTCTATGATCAAAGAGAAAACAAGTATATATTAGGACATGATTAGGGTATACACTTACATCCTATCCAAGATTTACTCCTATTATCTACAATGAAGCTGGACTCCATACAAACAGTATATAATTTAGTGATTGTTCATTGTAATTTATACCAATGTACAAACGAGGAAATGCTACCGAAATTTTCTCGAAAACCCAATACACATTATACACTTACATCCTATGTGAGATTAGGTGTTCAAGAATAGTCCCAAACCGGGGACAATCCAAGATTTACTCCTAATGAGTAAATCTTGGACGTGTTTCTAGGCCAACAAACACATGTGATGTCATTCTTATATATAATAAATGTGCACCACCTATCCCATCCTTGAACACCTAATCTTACTAGTAAGTGTATAATGTGTATTGGGTTTTCGAGAAAATTTCGGCAGCATTTCCCGCTGTTCTCTAAGTACATATGTACTTAGAGAACAAACGGGGAAATGCTGCCAAAATTTTCTCGAAAACCCAATACACATTATACACTTACATCCTAAGTGAGATTAGGTGTTCAAGAACAGTCCCAAACCGGGGACTATCCAAGATTTACTCCTAATGAGTAAATTTTGGACGGGTTTCTAGGCCAACAAACACATGTGATGTCATTCTTATATATAATAAATGTGTACCACCTATCCCATCCTTGAACACCTAATCTCACTAGTAAGTGTATAATGTGTATTGGGTTTTCAAGAAAATTTCGGCAGCATTTCCCTGTTGTTCTCTAAGTACATATGTACTTAGAGAACAAACGGGGAAATGTTGCCGAAATTTTCTCGAAAACCCAATACACATTATACACTTACATCGTAAGTGAGATTAGGTGTTCAAGAACAGTCCCAAATCGGGGACTATCCAAGATTTACTCCTAATGAGTAAATCTTGGATGGGTTTCTAGGCCAACAAACACAATAATAGATATGTACATGCTAGGGTTTCATCAAAATTAATGTTAGAGTTTCATCACAATTGATGTTAGGGTTTAATCAAATCAAATTAGGATGCTACAATTGACAAGTTTAAATCTTATTTCACCATGCATCAAAATTTACTGAATTAGGCCAAACATTATGATTAGAAGCACAAATATATGACAAATATATGCAAGCAAAAGATTTGTTCATATCCTAGGATTTACATAAAGCATTACATAAACATTTGTTCATATCCTTACCAACCGCAAGCACGGCCGTCCTGTCCAGCATGACCGTGGTAGGCCAACACAGCCATGGTCGTGCTTGCTGTTGGTAAGGAGCTAGGGAGAAGGAAGCAAAGCGGCTAGCCTACCTGGAGCTAGTGTGGAGAAGAGCGGTGGCGAGCGGCGGCAGTAGTGGCGGCGAGCAGGCGAAGAAGCAGAGGGGCGGGCAGTGGGCAGAAGAAACCGATGGTTGGAGAAGCAGCAGGCGCCGGCCGGAGAAGCAGCAGGAGAAGAAGCAGCAGCGGCGAGCAGAGGGCAGCGGCGTCGGCGAGCAGAAGAGCACCAGTACCGAAGAAGAAGAGGGGCAGCAACCGACGTCGCGATTTTGGGAGAGCGGCGGTGAGCAGTAGCACAGGAGAATATCACGATGAAACAGGAAGAAAGGGGGAAGAGCCGGGTGATGGGTCTATTAAGTTGGTCAACGGTGTCAGTTATCTACAAAATCGACGCCTATTATGCTTTAGCGTCGGTTGATAGTAAAACACCGACGCCCAACTAGACAACCTTTACCCTAAATTATTTGGCGGGAACCATTATCAACGTCGATTATCGAGGGATAACCGACACTGAATGTGGGACTTTTTGCACAAATTTGCATTTTAAGTAGGCGTCGGTGAATAGTTAAAAAACCGACGCTGTAGGTGACCTAAAATGTTTTCGCTCGAAAATTGGATTCCGTAGGCGATTTTAGGCGCCAATCTGTTATAACCAGCCGACACTGAATACAAAGTGGTACCCGTGTCTGGCAGGTCTTCGAATATAGACGTCGGTTTGCATAAATAACCGACGTTTAAATTTATAGGCGTCAGTTTTCCAAAATAACCGACGCCCAGAAAAGCGACACTGAAAGTTGTTTCTGTAGTAGTGTAGATACATTCAGACATCAATTCAATTCTCACATTCACACATGTAGAAATATTCAAATACATGTAGAAATATTCAGACATGTATAAACATTCAGAGATATTCATTTACAAAATATCATTCAAGATCGCTATCAGCATCCCAATTATATTTTACAATCGCCACTTTTTGTATGGCTCTTGCCTATTCTTCTCTTACTTCTTTTAATACTTCCATCGTATATGGAGCATGTACATCTTTTAAGCATTTACCTATAGTATTGTCAGTTTTAAACACCTGCAAAGAGAATGATGTATATATAAGTAATAATATAAAAATAAGATTGATATATTTCATACTAACTAATGAGACTATATATAATATCTCATGTATGGTATTGATGTCCAATGAGTCATATTGGATAATCATCTGCATAAATCACATCACATAGTATGTGCATGCCCAGCCGTTGTCTTGTGTAGCACACTATAAATTGAAACATACAAAATATTCAAAAATACAATTAAGCACAGTTCACATAAATAATATATACATTGGAGTCGCGAACTTACTTTTACGTTCTCCCAAATTATTGGCTGGTTCTTTCTCCTTGGGACCTTTCCTCCAACATTTTTGAATGCATCTAAACCCCTACATGTTAATGTAACACAGTAAATTGCATAATTAAATAGCAATGTAATAACAAATGTTAACAGATATAAAAATGAAATATTTCTCACCAGAATAATGGCATTCTCATTACGTGTCCAATTTTAGTATTCAATGTACTCCTCGCAGGATCTAGATAATAAACAGTGAACGTCCTGGGGAGAATGACTAGTAACTCCCAATGCCTACCGCTAGAGGTAAAAAAGTTAAAAATTAATAACTCAAAATCCACAATAAAAATGGAATTTTCTTAAGTCCAAATTATAAATAAAGTAAACTTACTTGACATTGAATGGAGCTATTATTATCGTCTTCTTTTGCTGATCGAAAATTGTAAAAGCATCTATACAATATTGTTGAACACTATCAAGGTCTTTAGCTACCATACTAATCAATGATGGAATCAAAAATCCCACATGATCAAAGGCAAATTGTTTGCATTGATTTTCGACTAAGTAGCTGCAAAACATGTATTATGTATGCATTAATATATAAGAAACCATATCACCAGATCTTACAAAAGGTATATGGAAGTATAAACAAGATCTCACCTTATCCATGTCTCTATCATTGATTTATTCATCCAATCATACATAAACAACTCAATAATATCTTGTATAAATAAAGAGTTTTCGTATGATTGACCTGCATAATTTGCTTCTAAAGAAACAATTATAGGGCAATGTATATTATGTGCCCATAGCCAACATGCCATTCCCCTACAAGCAGGACCTAACGAGTATTTTAGGTCAGTTGGAACCCAACTTGGTAATGTAGGAAGTGGAGGTGGAGGCCTAGGTGCTCCAGGTGTCTTCTTTTTAACCTATATATATAATTTCAGATCAGTTGACCTCATATATACACATTAACAATCTAAAGTAATGTAAATTTATCTTACAATTTCAGTAGTGTAGACGACATCTGCTTTGGGCCACAATATCACCATGCCTTCTGCCCCAACAAGTGTATCAATATCCGGGTGGGGATATGGCAATGTAGCATCCCTCCAATCGGGTAATACACGTATCGGTCTCACACGAACGTAGCCCTGTGGCATTGGAGTCCCGTGAAACGTTGCCCCATGAAGGGATGGGTAAGCCTGCGCCTCTGCAACAACACAGTCTTGTATTCTTATGCGGCATGGCTTCAATGCCTACAAATTTACGTAAAGAATATTATACATATATACATATCATCTTGAAAAGACTAGCTACAATGTCATAAACAATACTTACAGTAGACGTGTTAGGCGGTGGGTCTACAGGATTACTCTCAGTCTGTGCATCAGGACAAGAGTGGGTCACCATAGGCTGATTGGAAGCTCGAGATGCCTGCCACTGCACTATTTCTTCCTTGACCTTCTCAGCAACTATATCATTGACCTTCTTAGAAACTATATCCTCGACTCTCTTATTCTCCTATACATGGATAAAAGAAACATTTTCTTCTTATTATTGAATTTCCTTTTGCAGTAACATTCTAAAAAAAGAATAGGTTACCTCTTCTTGTGAAAGTCCCGCTCTGGGTTTGCGCTGGGATGGCCCAAAGAATGCTTTGATGCCCACATCTGCACCTGCACCCCTAACACGTCCAGGATGCTCTAGGTTACCCAGAGCAACTGTCAATTCATCCCTTGTGCCATGAGGGATGAACGTGCCTTGTTTCCTTTGCTCGTGGAGCTCCTGCTAATCACCATCAATACAAATTGGTAAGTTAACACCACAAATAATCAATATTCAAACAATTGCTCTAAGAGTTGTATTTTACCATTTTCGCAACTGCCTCAACATTTACGGGCTTCTTTATTTCACCCTTCTTGTTTTACCTCCCAGCTATCCAAACATCATGGCGAGGCATGGGTGTGGCACATGTAGTAGAGGACTCCTGAGTAGCAGCAGACTCTGCCTGTAGTCTTTGACAAACGCTTGCATAGCCCTTTGGACCCATAGTGTGGTCATGTACATTCAGTGCATGCCTTGCTTTTTGTGCCTCACTGAGGGCCTAGTTAGTATGCACATTAATGATTTGGTTAGTAGCACTAAATGTTAATTTGAATAGGTGAATACAACATATATTAATTAAATTGGGAGTGACGCCTAATACCTTGAATTCTTCATATTTTCTTGAAGCAACAAACGTGTCCCAATCTTCTTTGTCCAAGAAGTTCCACTGTTCAAGAGCTAACTTCTTCTTCTTATCACCATCTTTTATGTATTCTCGATTGAGATTTGTCCAATAGTTCCTTAGCATCTTTCTAGCACGTTGCATCACACTTTTACGATGCAACTTCTCATCCAATGCAAACATATTATGTAAAATAGAATTCTTATTAACTAGTATCCAAAAATAGAATTGCAAATAATAGAATTTGTAATCTAAAAAATAGAATTGCAAATAATAATAACTCACGCATAAATCCTTCCATATCAAGTCTTTCTTCGCCTGAGGAACTTTATGCCAATTATCATACTTAACACCACAATGGCTTCGAGTGACAACCCCAAGATAGTTTTCAAAATTATTGCGGTTCACTCCAATTGCATTTCCTCCATTATCAAACTCCACAACCAATATGGATCCACTGCCACTTAGCTCTATTAACTTCTTCAACAGAGTGATGCCCCTTTTCTTGTTAAGTTTTTGGTGATGCACATCAAGTTCCTCCAGTGCTTCAGTGGGTACACGTACATCATCAACCTAAAATTTGACAAAAATAAACACACTGAATTAGCCCAATATAGAAATATGGGATATATGACATAACTAGAAGATAATGAATTTTATAGAAATACAGGATATGTTTTTAGAACTTAATTGGTATCCTGGACATGCTCATCATGGACAACATGCTCATCATGGACTTCATGCTTATCATGGACATCATGTTCATCATGGTCAGCCATCTGAAAATGTCATTAAAAAGGCAAACATTTAGCATTTGTATTAACTAGAATATAATGAAACATCAAATCTGAAAATGATATTGATATTAAAAAAGCAAACATTTAGCTTCAATAAAAAAATATAAACATGCATGCCTCTAAAATTGTGATCTTTTATCAATTAACAATCCTTCATTATGATCTCCGCGCACATATAAGTCAACATTAGCTTCAATATTTTGTGGAGTTGGAAACAACAAAAGGGCATAAACAACCGATGCCAAAGACATGTTCTGTAGTAGTGAAATTCAGGGCATAAATACATGTGATGTCATTCTGATATATAATAAATGTGTACCACCTATCCCATCCTTGAACACCTAATCTCACTAGTAAGTGTATAATGTGTATTGGGTTTTCAAGAAAATTTCGGCAGCATTTCCCTGTTGTTCTCTAAGTACATATGTACTTAGAGAACAAACAGGGAAATGCTACCGAAATTTTCTCAAAAACCCAATACACATTATACACTTACATCCTAAGTGAGATTAGGTGTTCAAGAACAGTCCCAAACCGGGGACTATCCAAGATTTACTCCTAATGAGTAAATCTTAGACGGGTTTCTAGGCCAACAAACACAATAATAGATAGGTACATGTTAGGGTTTCATCACAATTAATGTTAGGGTTTCATCACAATTGATGTTAGGGTTTCATCAATGTTAGGGTTTAATCAAATCAAATTAGGATGCTAGAATGGACAAGTTTAAATCTTTTTTCAACATGCATCAAAATTTACTAAATTAGGTCAAACACTAGGATTAGAAACACAAATATATGCAAGAAAAACATTTGTTCATATCCTAGGATTTACATAAAGCATTACATAAAGATTTGTTCATATCCTTACCAACAACAAGCACGACCGTGGCTGCGTTGGGCTACCATGACCGTGTTGTCCAGCACAGCCGTAGTAGGCCAACACAGCCACGACCGTGCTTATTGCTGGTAAGGAGCTACGGAGAAGGAAAGCTACGGAGAAGGAAGCAAAGAGGCTAGGGCTACTTGGAGCTAGCGTGGAGAAGAGCGGCGGCGACCGGCGACAGCAGTGGTGGTGGGCAGGAGAGAAGCAGCAGACCGGAGGCAGCAGCAGAGCAGACCAGTGGCGGCGGCAACAGAGCAGACCAGCGGCGACGAGCAGCAGCTGACTGGCGGTGGCAGCAGAGCAGAGCAGACCGGCGGCGGCAGCGATCGTCAGGCGATTTTAGGCGAGCGACGATCACAACAAACTATTGCAACAACGTCAGTTATCTGTAAGTTTGTCAACAGCGTCAGTTATCTGTAACACCGACACCGTTTACCTTTAAGAGTCGGTTGATATTAAAAGACCGACGTCCAATTAGACAATCTTTGCCCTAAATTATTTGGCAGGAACCATTATCAGCGTCAGTTTTCAAAAGGATAATCGAAGCCTATATTGGAACTTTTCGCACAAATTTCCATCTTATATCAGCGTCGGTTATTAGTTAAAACATCGACGCTGTATGTGCTACTTTGGGGCAAAAGAATTCGCTCGAAAATTGGATTTTGTGGGCGATTTTAGGCGTCGGTTTGTGTTACCCAGCCGATGCTGAATACGAAGCGGTACCCGTGTCTGTCTGTTCATCGAATATAGATGTCGGGGTTCCTAAATATCTGACATTGAATATTATAGGCGTCGGTTTTGGTAAAGAACCGACGCCCAGAAAAGCGACATTGAATGTTGTTTCTGTAGTAGTGTCAGGTCATGATCCAATCAGTATCAACTACCTCGCCAATCTAGGATCTCAAACAAATATAAAAGAGCAGTTACATCCACCGCCCTTAAAGGAAGGGTTTAACCCATTACTCAACTCAGGAGACCCATGGGGTTGAGATACAGTAGTCGTCCTCCTTCTCACCTCCATGATCTATAGAGACCTTGAGGAGGAAAATTAGATGCCCAGATGTTATATGAGGCCAACATGATAGCTATGTCTCCTCAGATCGATGAGCAATGTCTGAGTGAGGCCATTTTAGGTCTGCTGCTGTCAGACCTATATGTAGACCTCCACCTTTCCATACTTTGGAGTTAGAGTTGGGATGGGAGATCTAGATGCTAGGGCTGGTCGCCAAACCAAGTCCCTAGTTTGTGGTGGCACAACACTCTTTTCTCATCTTTTAGGGAGGTAGTGGAAGCCCAGGAGAATGTGATAGGACTTAGCCAGTGACCTAAGGCCTGCGAGTTGACCTTCAATGCCAATTTGAAACCCACTCCTCCACATGTGCATCGGAGACCATTGTGAACGGCTCATAGAGGTTGAATTAGAGACATCTATAATGAGGAAGGTGCCTGCATATATATATGATTCTTTCATGAGCCTTGGGTGGCCAGAGAGGCACTAAGATTCCTGCTGAAATAGAGGGTGAGCACAACTCTATTTTGTAGAGAAAACAAAGCACCCCACAATCAGGTGGGGGATCCATTCACTTCTCAGACATATATGAGTAGATAAGGTGATGATGGACTTCTTGATCTACCCACCATCTTTGAGTTCAATTCTACAAGATCGTAAGGTTTGTCACTGTGGATCCATGCCAATAGTGGTGCTAGAGACCGTGCGGCATACACGAAACATCAAACGTGAGACCTCGTGGGTGGGGTTTCAGGATGTTGCACCCTTTCTTCCTTGATACTGGAGGTCAACCAAAGATGGAGGCTTTATCCATCGATGAGGAGGTCCTAGCCGTAATCTTCTTTGGCGTGTGTGGTGGTGCTCCCATTGCGAACTGAGGTGTTCTTGGATAACGGGAAGGAGAGGAGACTTCAGGTCGATTCAGTGAGAAGAAACCCAACCAACCTATAGATCCAGTCTGTTTACTTCTTAAACTAGACCAATTCAATCAAGTTTTTGAGAGGGTCACTTACTTTGACAACCTAAACAGCTTGGAGCACCATGGGCACATCCTAGCCTTGGGATCAAGATCCAATGACCCTAGAAATTCCTAATTAGGTAAATTATCTTCAAATTTCCTTAAGATAGAACTACCTTATAAAATGCATAATAAATTTCCATCTCAGCCAATAAATGCCCCAAAAAAAACCCCAAACTCAGAAAAGCATCCCCTATATTAGTGGACCCTTAGATTAGTCTATTGAAATAATCGAAATGTATGTTTCTGATATAGATGATAAAGCTTCTTTTTGAGATCATATTATTGGTATAATTAGCATATCATGGAAATTAAATCTGAGAAAATATTTTTGATCCTTATTATCATGTGGAAACCAAATATGAACTATGAATTGACTATTATGTAGAAATAATAGGTCATTTGTCATTAAAACCCAATTATATGTTTGTAACCTCATTTTAATTTTAGAAAATAGACTAATCATCAACAAAATATGAAATTTGGACCAGACCTCTAAAATGAACTCATGATCAATAGAAAAATATCAGACACCATCCTAAGATCATAAGGAACCTAGGTTTGGTTAAACCCTAATTTTATACCTAAATAAATAGAAATATGATTAACCATATTTTAATGAGGGTTAATTGCTATTAATCAGGTGATGGCCAGATATGTAGATGATCAAGGATACGTTAGAATCTCTAAAATTAGGTACATGAGTCTTTATTTAAGTATATGACTATGGTATTCTTGGTTATTGTCATGATATTTATGTATTCTCTCTTCTATTTGCAAATATTAAATGTAGTATTGCTATGTAATACTTATTGTTTTGTCACTTGAAAACATAAATTATGAGTACATGTTTTGCAATTATTTAAAGTGTTCATTATCCCCCTTATGAGGGAATGGATTAATGTTAACTAGTACACCTCCCTAGAGCACACAGTATATGGGGAGTTTCCCTAGAGTACTCGGTATACGGGGATGGGCCCAATATATATCTTTTGGTACTAGTCCACCTTAGTCAATTCATCTAGAAAAATGACTAAAATTGGCATATTTCTCTTAATCAAGAAATGTCTTTTATGACTTTCTTCTTTTTATTCTACAAATCGTTTCAAATAATGAAAGCCATAAATATATGTATCTTTCTACCCATGTACTTGACATCTTGTCTGTTGATTCGTTGTTTCACATATGTTTTAGGTTCAGAGCTAGCATGGGACAAAAGTACATGATGTGAGCAAGTTGTATAGGTTGTACCTATTATGTAGATCCTAATTAGATGTTCATAGACTTGTAAATATTCTTTCAATATGTAATTGTAATTCATGTTGTAATAAGTCATCTTGTAATAATTTACATGTTGAATGTTGAGAAATATTATGGTGTATGTTATGCTTGTATGTTCAAGTATGCGTATGTCTCTTCTGCATCACACTCTAAAACGATCGCCTAACATTTTTGGATTTGTCCTCTCAGGCCTTCTAAGTCTCAAGACTACTGAATCTGGGGATGTTACATCTAATAAGGCATTACCTATAGTGGGGTCAATTTTAAACACCTGCAAAGAGAATGATGTATCTATATAATTAATAATATATAAATAAGATTGATATATTTCATATTATTTAATGAGACTATATATAATACCTTATGTGTGGCATCAATGTCCACTGTGGCATGTTTGATAATTATGTACATAAATCACATCACATAGTATGCACATGCCCAACCGTTGTCTTGTGTAGCACACTATAAATTGAAACATACAAAATATTGAAAAATAAAACTAAGCACAGTTCACATAAATAATATATACATTGGAGTCGGGAACTTACTTCCTCATTCTCCCAAATTATTGGCTCGTTCTTTTTCCTGGGCACCTTTCCTCCAGCCTTTTTGAACTCATGTAAACCCCTACATGTTAATGTAACACAGTAAATTGCATAATTAAATAGTAATGTAATAACATATGTTAACAAATATAAAAATGAAATATTTCTCACTGGAATAATGCCATTTTCATTGTGTGTCCATATGTTGGATTCAATTTAGTCCCCTTAGGATCTAGATAATATACAGTGAACGTCCCGGGGACAATACCTAGTAACTCCCAATGCGTACCCCTAGAGGTAAAAAAGTTAAAAATTAATAACTCAAAATCCACAATAAAAATGTAATTTTCTTAAGTCCAAATTATAAGCAAAGTAAACTTACTCCACATTGAATGGAGCTATTATCACTATCTTCTTATTTTAACCAAAATTTGTAAAAGCATCACAACAGTATTGTTGAACTGACGAAGGGTCTTTAGCTACTAGACTAATCAAAGATGGAATAAAAAATCCTACATGTTCAAATGAAAAATATGCACATATCTTGTCTAAGTAGCTGTAAAATATGTGTTACGTATGCATTAATATATAAGAAACCAGATCACCGGATCCTACACAAGGTATATGGATGTATAAACAAGATATCACCTTATCCATAGCTCCATCATAGATGTATTCAGCCAATCATACCCAAAAAAACTCCAAAATATCTTGTATAAATAGTTTGTTTTCATATGATTGACCTCCAGCATCCACATCTATACAAACAGTTATAGGGCAATTTATATCATGTTCACCTAACGATACTACCATACCCCTACAATTAGGACCTAATGGGGCAGGTAGGTCCTGTGCAACCGAACTTGGTAATGTAGGAGGTGGAGGTGGAGGCCTAGATGCTCTGGATGCCTTCGTTTTAACTCGTATATATAATTTCAGATCAATTGAACTCATATATACACACTAATAATTTAATGTAATGTAAATTTACCTTACAATTTTAGTATAGACGACATTCACTTTCATCCAAATATTACTCCGCCTTCTGCTTCACCAAGCGTTTCACAATCTAGGTGGGCATATGGAAATAGAAGATCTATCCAATTGGGGAATATATGTATCGAGCTCACACGAACCCAACCATATAGTAATGGAGACCCATGAAACATTTTCCCTGGAAGGGATGGGTAAGTCGACGCCTCTGCAATGACATATTCTTTACTTTTTCGATGGCATGACTTCAACCCCTACAAATTTACGTAAAGAATGTTATATATATATATATATATATATATATATATATATCATCTTGAAAACATGTCATCTTGAAAAGAGTAGCTACTATGTCATAAAAATACTTACAGCGGATGTGCTAGGTGGCGGGTCTATAGGATTACTCCCAACCTCTGCAGTAGGAGTAGAGAGGGACACCATAGGTACTGTCTGAGTGGCAGTCAGAGATGCCTACCACTTGCTCATTGCTTCATGGAGTGTCTTATCAACCACTTCCTTCACTCTCTTATCAACTACTTCATCGACTCTCCTATCAACTATCTTATCTACCTATACATGTATAAAAGAAATGTTAGCTTCTGATTATTGAATTCCCTTATATAGTAACATTCTAAAAAAAAGAAAAGGTTACCTCTTCTTGGGAAATTCCCGCTTTTGGGACATGTTTGTGCTGGGATGGCCCAAAGAATGATTTGATGCCCACACCAGTGACTGCACCCCTAACACGTCCAGGATGCTCTGGGTTACCCAGAGAAACTGTCAATTCATCCCTTGTGCCCTCAGGGATGAACTTGCCTTTTCTTCTCATCTCATGCAGCTCCCGCTAATCGCCATCAACAAAAGTTGATAAGTAAGTAAAAACCACAAATAATCAATATTTGAACGATTGCTCTAAGAGTTGTATTTTACCATTTTTGTAGCCGCATCAGCAGTTGCTGGCTTCTTTATTTCTCCCTTCTTGTTTTGCCTCCTAGCTATCCATACATCATGGTGAGGCAGATGTGCAGGACCTATAGTATAGGACTCCTGAGTAGCAGTAGACTGAGCAGTACACTCAGCATGTAGTCTTTGGCGAACACCTACATAGCCCTTTGGACCCATTGTGTGGGCATGCACATTCAGTGCATGCCTTGCTCTTTGCACCTCACTGATAGCCTAATTAGTATGTACATTAATTTGGTTAGTAACACTAAAGGTTAATCTTTAATAGGTGAATACAATGTATATTAATTAAAAAGGGAGTAACACCTAATACATTGAATTCAACAATTTTTCTTGAAGCAACAAACACGTCCCATTCTTATGGGTCTAGGAAGTTCCACTGTTCAGTGGCTGACTTCTTCCTCTTCTCACCATCTTTTATATATTCTCGGGTGAGATTTGTCATATAGTTCTTTAGGACCCTCCCACAGTATTGCATCATGCATTTACGATGTGGATTTTCTGCCAACACAAATATACTCTGCAAAATAGAATTGCTATCAACTAGTATCCCAAAAATTAGTAATCTATAAAATAGAATTGCAAATAATAATAACTCACACATAAATCCTTCCATATTAAGTCTTTCTTCCCCTTAGGAACTTTATGCCAAGAATCTATCTTACAACCATAATGGCTACGAGTAACAAACCCAAGATATGAAACAAACGAATTGCGGTTCACTCCAATTGCATTTCCTGCGTTATTAAAATCCACAACCAGTTTGGGTCCTTTGCCCCTTAGCACTGTTAAGGTCTTCATCATAGTGATACCCCTTCTCTTGTCAACTTTTTGGTACTTCTCATCAAGTGCCTCAAGTGCTTCAGAGGGTACATGTGCATCATCAACTGAAAATTTGACAAAATAAACACACTTACATGATATAACTATAAATGGACATATAGATAGAAGTATATGATATATTTTTAAAACTTACTTTGTGAGGCGGTGCATTGGTATCCTCACCATGCTCATCATGGACATCATGGCCATCATGGCCATGCTCAGCCATCTGAAAATGTCATTAAAAAATCAAACATTTAGCATTTGACTTAACTAGAAGATAATGAAACATTAAAAAATGAAACATTGTATAGTTCACATATACAAATGAAACATTGAAAAATGAAACATATAAAAAATATAAACATGCATGCCTCTAATATTGCGATCGTTTATCAATTAACAATCCTTCATTGTGATCTCTGCGCACATACAAGTCATCATTAGCTTCAATATTTTGTGGTGTTGGTAACCAACTGAGAATGGACTGGAGTCATCATACTTATCATATTATTGTTCTTCATCTATAGGATATTCAATGAACTGTCTTTTACCATGAAGAACAACTGACCATTTATCATTTTTAAGATCATTGATATAAAATACTTGTTTCGCCTGTGATGCCAATATGAATGGTTCACCCTTCTTGCCAATCTTTTCAAAGTTCACTAAAGTGAAACACAATTCATCCACTATAACTCCTTTGGTGTTATCAACCCAATTACATTTGAAGAGTGGAATTCTGAAATCTATGTAGTCAAAATCCCATATGTCTTCAATGACACTGTAATATGACATTTTAGCTTCACATGGACTCTTATCATTTGCACTTGAAAAAAACATAGTCGATGCTTGAAGGGTGACCCCACTGTTTTAGACGACACTCTTATCATCTTGGCTCTTTATATAATATGGGAATCCATTAATGTCATACCCTTCATAAGATATAACATTCAATTTTGGTTTAAAGGTGTGTCATTTGATAGTTTCAGTAATATCATCTGGTGTTTGAGATAGTTGATGTAAGACTTTATCTTCAAACCACTTAATGAATGTCTTATTATGCAATCTAGCAAGCCACATTGAATTGGATCGAGGATATTATCTCTTGATGAAATTGGTATGTTCCTCAATATAAACACTCACTTCATCCATGTTGTGTAAAATATACAAGTGACCTTGTTCCAATTGCTCTCGGCTGATTACTTTCACCCGTGATCCCAAAATTCCTTTAGAAAATTGCTCCTCAATATTCTTGTCATTACCACTTAGAAAGTCATTGAAAAATCCATAACCTCTCTCGCCACATAACCCTCAATAATACTCCCTTCAGGCCGATAACAGTTTCGAACATCACTTTTAAAAATGCTCATGTATCATTCAAAGGGATACATCCAATGCAAGAAAATTGGTCCCAACATTTTCACTTCCCTAGTTAAGTAGACAACAAGATGTACCATGATATCAAAGAACGAAGGAGGAAAATACATCTCAAGCTGACATAGGGTAACAACCACTTCTCTTTGTAAACTATTGAGAGTATCAGGGTCAATAACTTTGCTGCACATACTGTTG